>VYXB01003702.1:75015-98190 GCA_013397135.1 Pachyramphus minor
GGAACGGGTCTGTCCGTGTGTGTGTGTGTGCCCTTGGAACGGGTCTGTCCGTGTGTGTGTGCCCTTGGAACGGATCAGGGCTTTTGGTAGCAAAGACTTGGTTTAGCTGGTGAGGGAAAAGTGGAGCAGTCAGATCTGTATGCACAGCTCTCTCCTCCGCAGGTACTTGCTTTGGATGCGTAGGGAAAGATTTCTGTGGGAGAACACTGTGACCTGGGACAGTGAGGCACTCTGCAAAATACATTAATTGCTGAGGAAATTGCCTTCCACACCTGTAGTAACAGTGCAGCACTTCTGTCTTGCTGGCTATTGAGTTTATCCTTGGGCACCTCCCAATGATTTGGGTTGGTGCAGAGCTTTTCTAGCCCTTGCCGTTATTTTGGGTTGTACTCAGATCAATGAACAGCTTTGGAAGCACAGTCTTTCAGCTATTAGATGTGTGCTGCTAAATTGAAGTAATCAGCAAATGAAAAGTTTTCCTTTCTGTGTTGTGTTAGTGTCTATTCATCCCTTTTGTTACTTCCTAATGTAAATAGTATTAAATGTGGAACTCTTATCACATAATTATGGAAAATTGTTTACTTTCTATCTTAGTACTCAGAGATTTCAGGGATCCTGATTTTTCATTTATCTCTTTTGAGCATTCATTAGCTGGTTCTCAGAAGCTGAGAGCCTTCTTGCCATACACACTGTGACAGTTGGTGAGGGAGACAGAGAAACTCCAGGACTGAAGACCAGAATTCAAACTCAGAAGCCCTGAATTTGAGTCCAGGTGGAATTTAATTATCCTGTCCCTTTATCTCCTTTGTCTTTCATGTTTGCAATGACAAAGATGAGGCATATGGATATGCAGCTCCTTTATGGGTGATGAGCAGCAGTTTGACAGGGTAGAAAAGGTGCATGCTTCTTTTATTTACTCTGGAAATGGGACCTGTGTTGCCATTCTTACTCCCTGCTGCCCAGGGAGCGTGTTAGAACTGTGTATCTTCCTCAGTTACTTATAAAAGAGAAATAATTTTCCTTTCTTCATGCAATTTATTTTTCAGGGGATGCTCTCAAGTATCTGTGTAGGATTATTCCATGACTCACAGAATGTGCCAGAACCTTAAGTATGTTGTAAAAACTGTGTTGTGTATCCCTCTCCTCTCTATAATAGTCTTTCAGAAATCCACAAATGTTTCATAGAAGGTAAGGTCAGGAAGAAAACCTTTCACTCTGACAGGTATTTTCCAAGATTGCTTGCTACTCTTGTCTCATCTCTATTTATGGGAACATTTAAAGTGACGGCACATTTACCTTAAAGTACATTCGTCACATGGCTGCTCTTGTTTTCAGAAGGAATGACTGTGTATTTTGGTTTAGCAGTTTCATCTGCAGGATCTTGAGCCTTTAAGTTTCCACGGGTTCTTCTTTCTACTCCTGAGTCCTGTGCAGTGTTTCAGAAGCTGAATGGGAACACTGAATGGCAGGGATTGCTATTTACATACTCAGAAGCACTCTTTAAGCAGCTTGCCATCATTAAAATTAACCACATAATTTTTCCACTATAAATTATACTGTGACAGTAGACTCCACCCCATCATTTTATTGAAACAAAAGAGAGTATGTGAACTCTTATATTGTTTCTTGATTCCATTTCCAATGAATATATAATTCTGTTTGTAAACAAGAAACTGCCCCCTTTGTAATTTTACAGCTGTGATCTCAAATATTGCCATATGATAGCAATTGTACAATAATTAAATCTGTGGTAACTTTTCAGCACTCTATTTGGTATTTTAAACTCTGACACTCATAGAATAACATTTTCTTCAAAATGAGCCACAGTTATCAGGTATTTTAGTGAGATGAACTGTTTTACTTCCTTGCAGAGGTTAGGCTATATCTGATTTAAGGCAGTGTACACAGGACAGCAGGGTTATTACTGGCACCCAACATGTCACCTGCTGAGATGATTTGACTTCCACCAATGCACATACTCCCAGGGAAGTGATACAACTCTGCATGGCTTCTGTCAACCTCTGAGGTGACAGGGCTTTGGGTTTCCTAATGATGGGAATAAAAGCATATTTCTTTTGTCAGCTGGTCACTCTCAATACTGCTGATGGAAGTTCTCCTTTCTTCCTCTGCCCCTCCTCAACACATGGTTTCCAATCAAAAATGATTGAGATAACTGGAAATATAAATTGTTGTCAAAATACATTTTTCTAGAAAATAAAAGAATGTTTATTTTTATTCTGCTACCAGTGTCCTGTGCAGAGGAAATAATTCAATGGGAAATCCTGTTGACACAACATTTCTGACACATCAGCCTTTGTGTGTCTTACCTCCCTTTCTTGGAGGTCATTTCTGATTCAGAAGCTTCTCCTTCCTGACAGGTGGTGTGCTCAAAGAGTTCACAGTTGGTAAACTGGAGATAACCTCCAGGAGGGGGGTTTACAAAGACCCTGGGACTTACTTGCCTTGTGAAATTTTGAAGATGCAATGTATTTAATGGCGAGAAAGAAAAGGGTAGAGTGCTTTCTGTGAGCTGGCAGAGGATCAAGTGTGTGTGATGTGAAGGAGATTCTTGCAGCCTGAGAACAGACATCTGGCTGACAAAAGAAAAGAAATATCATTGACAGATGAATACAGTTTTAAACTAGGATAATTTTAGATCAAGAGGACAAAGTCTTGCTCTCATGCATACAGCTCCCACTGAAAGGGATGGGATAGGTACATGCATATGAGAATAAAATGTGGTTCCAGGTGAGGACTGAAGAACATGTATTTTTATATTAGATATTTAGACTTTCATGTTTAGATCACATGGTTTCCATCTGCCATATGTAGGCACTGCTAAAATGTTGCCAGGAACCAAGCTCTGGTTTGGTGACTTTCATTAAAGGAATTAGTGGTTTCTATCCAGTTTCACTGTGGCTGGATTCAAAGTGCAGAAGCCCATTTTCACCGTTTAGCATTAATTAGCACTCTAATGGCAGCCTCAGCAGGCAGGTGAAGGATTAAATGAGCATGAAGACCAAACTGTCTCTTTTCCCCTAGTGGTGATTCCTTCAAGATAGGGTTGGGACACACTGGGCTGATGTGGGGATGTGTGCATGGCTGCTGCCCGGGCTGTTCTTGTTCCAGGTGATTGAAGGACTGTGCTCCACAGTCCCTGTAGCTCCATCCTCTTTCCTCTGCTGCTGTTACGTGCACACACACAAACCCTAACAAAACCACAGTCCAGAAACCCTTTAATTGTGCCACCTCCGAGGCACAGCCTTGCCCTCCCGAGTGAGGGGTGAGAGCTGTCTGGGTTGTTCCCACGAGCTCCTTGCCAGCCCCACGCAGGAGGGGTCAGTGCTGTTGCCCTGGGAGGCCGAGTGCTCACTTCAGCTTCTGCTGAATCGTTCAACCAGGGGCAGAAAGGAGGTAAGCCCTGACTCTCTTCTTTTTTTTTTTTTTTTGCTGAAGAGAGCCTCGTAGGGTTATTTTTGAGAATTGCATGGAGACTGGAAAACATAGAAGGAAAATTGTAATAAGTTTCAATGAACCTGGAAGGCAGGACCCATCCTAGAGTGAGTCAGAGGGTGTAACTCTGGCTTCTCTCCTGAATTTCATTAAGCAGACATACGTACTTTATGTATACTGAATATTAAGTATATAATTACAGAAAATTACTTGCAGATGTAATTCTGCTGCTCACACTGAATCTTGAAAAACTTTAAAATTTGACAAAGATTTTTAAAATTTTGATTTTTCAAAAGACTAAATTGTGGTCAAACAAAATGTAAAAAATATTTCTAAAAAGCCTTCATTAGATACTTAATATTTTTAAAAGCTTTTATTGATAGCAGTTTGTATTTTTAGTTTGTAAGAGAAAGGCTTCCAGATTTTAGTCAAGTAATTAAAATATGAAACATCCGAGAAAGGGAATTCTAGAAACCAGTGTTAAGAGTCACCCCTCACAGCTCATTTATTCAGTGAAGAAGTTGCCTTCCCTCCATGTAACTTAAATGGTCAAGTCTGTTCCTTTGGACTCTGTACTTCTTTGTTAAAGTTCAAGTAATGCACCTTGTTTTGAGTTAATGTACCTTGTTTTGATTTAATCCCATTTTTATGAATGAGTTTGCTATAAATGAGGAAGATGACTCTTACTAGAAAATAGATTTCCCTTGCTAAATAATCCCTCTTCTCTCGCTGTCCCCTCCTTCCAGCACCTCAGTTGGCAAGGACGGGCAGACAGATAAAATGGCAGAGCACACAGCTGTAGGAGAACATTTGGAAATGATTGCTTCCTGCCCAGTTTGACCCCGAGGAACAGAGGGGTTTTGTGTGCCGGGCTGGCTGCGGCTGCTGGGCTTCCCTGAAAGAGGAGCTGAGTGCCATGAACTCCAGACCTCTGGGCAGTGTCAGAAGCTCTTACTGTGCCAGTGTAATCTTTTAATACACATGCTTGCCAGGATGACTTTTTTCCTTCAAAGATAGAATGAGAAAGCACAGTTGTCATTTAAATTGCCTCTGTGCCTGTAGTAGTTGGTAGTGATCTGTTGGCCGGGATTGGGTAATTTAAAAGCTGTTTAGCAAAATAACATGCTTGTCTGTGTGAAATACATACAGTGCTGAAAGATGGGGAGAAAAGTCTCCTTTGACAGAGTTCATGGGATTCTTTAGAAACTGCAGGACGCTGAGGCTCGTCTGTGGAATTGTAAAAGCTTTGCAGGGCCCATGTTGAGCATTTGCATGATTTTCAGATAGCAGAGTATGTTCAGCTGTCTCCCTGTACCCTCCTGTGTGTGCATGCATGCACTTCACTGGAGAGGGAGAGAATCCCTAGCACAGTTTTCATCGGGCTTTGCGTTTGTTAAATATATATTACTGAAATGCTGCCCAGGATGCATCACTTCATCTTGTGTAGAACTTAAATCATCATGTTGTATGATATGGTAAAATAAAAGAGATTGTGAAAGAGGCAACTGCAAACATTCTGTTTGAAAAGATGTGCTCTTTTCAAAAGACCTTTCTGTTACAGCCAAATAACACAAGAGGCAATATTTCCTTGCTCGCAGAGACGTATATATTTATTTCTGCGGAGATTTGTTTTGGATTCTCAGTTCTTCAGGTGTCTGCATTTTTGAAATAGTTTTGTATTTCCATGTTGACTTTCTCTATGCTTTAAGTTTTAATCAAAGGTTCCTTGCTTCTGATGTTGAGTGCTGATGTTAGCCTGTTTACATTCCACTGTTTTTCCTCTGTATGGGGTGAACATTCAAATGTGGTGGTGCCTTTTTGCTTTTATCTACCAAACTTATTATTGACAGCTCAGAAAGATGGTATGCAAGTGGGCAGGATGCTGTGAATTATTAACTTTTCTTTGCACTTTGACAAATTTAGGTTATCTTTGTAAAGGCAAATAGTTTCTCTGGAGGAACCAAGACAGCAGAATGGTAAATAAGGCATTGCAAACTCGAGTTAAAAATTTTTAGCCAAATGTGAATTTACCATATTTCTGGAACATGATTCTGAGTTACAGTCCTTTTGTGGAACTTGTATTTTTTATTTCATATACTAAAGTATTGGAGGAAAGATTTTTGTTTGGGATGTTTTCTTTCCTTTTCTTTTTCTACATGCATTGATCCATAAAGCATTAAAGAACATATATTACCACTAAAAATCCCCTCTACCTTTTTTCCTCGGAAATGCCATTTTGCAAAAGCAGTTTATTTTCTTCTTTCAGTAAAGAGCCTGCACTCAACTAATTTGTAGGCAGATATGAAGTGCAGGAAACATATGTTTGCCAGGAAGCTTTTCTATAATCAGAATGGTCAGCAAGACAGAAACAATGCTCTTTTCCTCATCAGATATTAATCTTCTTCCATATTTTAAAAAAAAATAGTTGCATCCAACGCTGCTTAATGTACACAAAGGCAAGTGAGTCAGAGACAGCATATGGTGCGTGTGGTGCTAGACGCTGCCTCCAGTTAATGTTTAGGTTGTACTGGAAGTCCCGGCCCAAGCACCAGAAAGGTCTTTGTGACTGGGAAGCTTTTTGTGTTTGTGGGTGGCAGAGAGCAGGAGCCCTGTCATCCAGGGCACAGTTTGCCTTGAAGCCACCAGCAGGAAGAGGAGGAACGTTGATTTGGCTGCCAAACAAAATAGGTTTGTTCAAGGTAGAGCAAGGCAAGCAGCAGGTTGAAGACAGGTTGGTTAGAAAACCCAGGACTGAGATACTTAGGTCTAAGAAACTCTGGAATGATGCTGAAGCATTCAGGTGGTGGTTGCTCAGGCTTCCATCCTGTGGCAGTGCATCTGTTTATCAGGAATTATCTCCTGAATGTAAATGAATTTCAGTCCTAAGTCATTGCACCTGTTGCCAAGAGGTATTTATTCCAATCACTTACCTAAAGCGCAGGGAGTTATCGCTTGACGTTTTATAGCTCCAAAAGAAGCTGTCGTTTCAAAATCATTTGTTCAGAGAGGAGAAAATGGAGCAAAACAGTTCATTTTACCCTAAGCACTGCTATTTGGCAGTATTCACATTTGCACGGCACAAAGCTGCAATATTGATTTTTCGCTCACAGGGCCTCCCACAAGTTCTTTCTTCGATTGTCAGGATTGCAAGATGGATTGAATTACACTTTGCTTGTTGATACACTTATTTTTTCTTTGGTGATAGGAGAAAATTACAAATAAAGCTTCAGCATAAAGATCACAGCAGCTCTGCTAGTGGACTTTAAATTTATTTATTTTATTTAGTTAAAATTCTTTCTGTGCCATAGAGATTCCTTAGAGCAGCATTCCCACCTAGCATACGCTGCATTCTTTTGCTTTATTGCTTTCTGCTTTTGCAATGTAACACCTACATTGCAATCTCAGGTGTGTCCTCTGTTGCCTGTGAAGTGATCTAACCTTGCTCTAGTATTTTTTTATGTTTGTTCTAATACAGAAGTTCTAATACAGAACTTCTCACAGATGCCTGCAGGGGGAAAAATTGCAGGATAAAACACATTCATAGTCCTTATAGTGGTTGCCATAGATGATGAAATAAGATTTACAGGCAGCTGATTTCTTTGTAGCAAACTGCAGAGGTCTCGTGTTTGAATTCGGGGTGTTTCCTGGCAGAAGTGGAGCCTGTGCTGCGGGATCCGTGAGGGTCGGTGCCCTGGCGGGGAGTGGCATGCTCTGTCCTGTGTGTGCCCTGTCCTCCCTGCCCCTCCTGTCCTGCCCTGGTGCAGCTGTGGGAGCTGTTCCCCTCCTTGCTGATTGGAACCCAGGAGGTTTGGGAGCAGCAGGCTCCCCGGCCAGGCCGCGGTGGTGCCGCAGGCAGAGGAGGCTGCGCTGAGTGCAGGAGATGCAGGTGCCAGCGCTGCCAGCAGGAGGGTGAGCTGCCCGTGGGCAGCAGCCAAGCTGACAGGAGTGGGGAATGTAGGAGTGGCAGCAAATAGTGGCATTATATTTGGTGCCATGGCAGCTGTCAGGGTGGTCATCAGTCAGAGGGGCTGCAGGGTGCTCTGTGGTGGGGGCTCTCCTGTGCCCTCCCTGTGCCCGTTTGACGCCCTCGCTGAGCTGGGAGCAGCTTCTGTCTTGGTTGTATTAATTTGCTGCATGGGAGGGACATGTAGGGTGTTAATGTGTGACAGATTCGTGTTTCAGCTCATGACACTTGAGCGAGCCTCTAATAATAGTGTTTGTTACTGCTCACGGTGTGTGCAGCTACGCTGACAGCCAGGAGTGAGCTGGAGAGGGAACTCGGTGCTGTCCCCAGCAGCATGGATCCCTGCCACATAAACCAATGCTGGAACGTGGCAGAGTAGTGGGGCTGCTTCCATCTAGGGTGCAGCTCCACAAAGTGCTCAGCAAAGGCAGACCTGGTCACTGTGCACAGGGTATACAAAGGCTGGTGCTGGTGCAAGGGGAGGGCAGGGGCATGCAGGTACTGGAGGGGTGGATGGGAGGATTGGCTCTGGCTGCCAGGAGTCACATCCTGATGCTGGCATGATAGTTATAACAAACTGTATTTTTGCAGTCCTAACAGAGAATCATCTTCATATGGTAGGAGTTGTAATCCACAGATCATTAATTCAATAGAAAAGTGACAGCCTCTGGTTCGTGTGAAAATTTACTATCAAAGGGTTATCTCAAGCTGCCTTGTGGTTTTTTTAGATCTTACTTCCTTGCCTCTTCTAATACATCATACTTTTTAAGAAAAGTTTATTTTCTTTGCCTTCAAAACACCGTAGAGCTCCAACTTTCCATTTGTAGGAGCTGTTTCTCTGTGCTGTCACAACTGGTCT
The DNA here is from genome assembly GCA_013397135.1 of Pachyramphus minor. NCBI lineage: Eukaryota > Metazoa > Chordata > Aves > Passeriformes > Tyrannidae > Pachyramphus > Pachyramphus minor. Next base: position 83,292 of record VYXB01003702.1, read on the forward strand.
CCAGCAGTCTGCAATGAAATATTAATGGCCTTGTGCTACTGCATTACAAAGACATTTTTAAAAAATAACAAATATCTATAATTCTAGTGAAAATTTAGAAAGGATTTACTGTTTTAAAGAAATAGGATTTTGACACTACCACGTTACCCAGGTTGTTTTCCAAAAGGCAGTAATGCACACAGATTTGGAAGAAACAGGAATGCTGTTTAATAATAACCCATCAGTAACTGTGTACAAGAAACTGTAGTATACAGATAGTTTTTCTTCTGATATAATATATTTTTTGCATAAAGAAATGTCTCTAAAAGACTAAACATGTGGATGAATAGCTGAACCTTGTTTTGTTTCTAAAGTATTTTATGCTGTTTCATTGGAGAAGTTACTTATTTTTAGAAATTCTCTTACGTAGAAAAAACGTTGTAAAAATGAGAGTTCCATGAAACACATGTATCATTTTTGGGAGGAGGAGGTTTTGCACTGTAGGCAGGTGCAATTTGTGGTACTAATCATTTCTATATTTGTTCAAATTCTTACTTATATGTGGTTTAATTTATGTAAAAGACATAGTGAGGGGTGCTGAAGTTCAACCAGGTAAAGTATCAGCATGTATATTGGGTCACATCGCAAAACAGCTAAGCAAAAGTAACCAGCTCTTCCTGGAGAGAGTGAGACTCAAAGTAAGACAGACTAATGAAGTTGGAAGCTGGAACTATGGCTTTAGATTTTTTTGTGGTTGTTTTGTTTTCTTTTTTTAAAATCACTTCTGCAAATCCTGCCTGCTCTGCTGCTCCCCCTTTCAGACACAGCCTGTCTGGCTGTGCCCAAGGAGTGGAGACAGAAGCAGAGAGAAAAGAGGTGGCAAGTGGAACGTGCAGTGTAGTCATGCAGACAGGCTCCACTGTCTGCCTGGACCAGGATTAGAAGCAGTGACAAGGAATTTCCTCCTTTCCCAGATGAAGGACACAGCAGCAGTGGTGCAGGGATGTGACAGTTCCATGAAAGATGCTTCACTTACCATGGTGCCAGGTCAGAGCGTGTAATGGTGCACTGCCTTCAGCACACTGCCAGGAAAGGAATAGTCCAGTGCCATTCCTCTTTAGGTTCAATCCTGTTTTCCCCTTGTTTCCCTGTTCAGGTTTCAGCCGAGCAGCGCTGCCCTTTGGCTTGGTGAGGAGGGAGCTCTCCTGTGAAGGATACTCCATCGACCTGCGGTGCCCAGGAAGTGATGTTATCATGATAGAAAGTGCCAACTATGGGCGGACAGACGACAAGATCTGTGATGCTGACCCCTTCCAGATGGAGAACACAGAATGCTTCCTTCCAGACGCCTACAAAATTATGACACAAAGGTAAAAATACACAGAACGTATTGAGGACCAGAGAGGAAAAATGCCTGAATTAATAGAAAGAGTTATATATTGTATGACTGCTGTATACTGAAGGAAGTGTTGAGTTGTAGATGCCACTTTGCTATTCAGGTAGTATTATTTCTATCTAATAATAGTAAAAGGAAATATAAACTACCAGTTGCAATAAGAAGGGGGGTGGTTTTTATCCTCATTCTGTGAGCAAAGGTTTAAAGGCAGGAAGATAACTGCAAGGAGAATAAAACAAGTCACTTATTTGGAGATTCCTTGTCTCCTTGTCTCTCAGTGGTCAAACAACCCTCAGAATGTTACCAAATGGCTGCTTCATTTTTCAGTAAATGAAGTAAATCACTGCTGTGGTTCCCACCCAAAAAATGCAACCAGTGGAAATGTCAGAATGATTACGTGCCAGGATGATTACATGTCATTGCACATGTGTGTATGAGCACACATGTGCACAAGTTACATTCTCTTAGTGACAGCAGTTGTCATTCAGAGACGACAGAAGAACCAACAGAATCACAGAATCATTCAGGTAGGGAAAGACTTTTCAGATCATCCAGTCCAACCACTGGCCCAGCAGTGCCAAGTGCACCTCTAAATCATGTCCCCAGGTGCCAGTAAAAGTACTTTTAGTACAAAAGGTGCATCAGAGCTCAGATTCCCAGAAAGTCCTGTGCTGAAGGCCGTGTACAGACAGCAGTCACTGGTACTGACACTTGTGGGAACATCAGCACAGATCAGTCACTGGCACTGCTGCTGGCTTGAAGTACAAGCCTGGATAAGTTCAACATTGGTGGGAAGTTTTCCTCCCAGTGCAGCTCCTAGGGTGAGGAATGAACAAAAAGGAGATGGGAATAACCTGGGGGCTTTCTGGTGCATGTACACAGATGTGTCACAGGAAGTATGCAAGTTGTCCTGCGTGCTGTGCTGCATTTCCTCTGTTCTTTGTGGACCTCAGGACGAGTCACCTCTTAAAATAATCTTCCATTTCGATTTACCAATTCACTCAAGTTGTCATGAGTGGGACTCTTACAATTTTTTATTATTTTTATGTGAATATATGGATGTTTTCTGCTTTATTTGGGCTGGATTTCAGACTTCAATTTCAAATGCTGGAGGTAAATTAAGGATATCAGGCCTTTTATTCTTCTTCAGTGTTGAACCTGTGACTTGTTCTGTGATCAGTAGGGAAAGGCTCTGTTGCTACACTAGTAAAAAGCTAATATAACTTCTTTAAATTATTTTTGAATTATCTTCTTGTGGTTCTAGTTCGTAGTTGTTAATTAGATCAAGCCAGATTTCCATTGAGACTGCAGCAGCAGTGTCATCATCCTCTAATCTGTCAACTCCCTTTGAAACCACCTTCAATTGCTTTTGTAAATGTAGTGCCTCTCTGTAGACTTCCTTGTTGTGTAAAATGCATGTTGTGTTTTGATCAAAGTCTTCCTTATGTTCACTGCAAATATACAGATTAAGGTAGTCAGAGACAAATACAGAGGCACAATCTTGCTTGAAGTGACATCAGACTGTTACTGGGAAGCTGAAATTTCAATCCTCCCCTTTGAGTTAATCACCTGTAAGGTTATGATAGCTGAGAGTATTTTTGAACATCCCCCATCTTTTCCTCTTATGCTTTATTCAACATTAAAAGGAAGTTGTGATCACATGTAGGACATTGGTTCAGATTATCTATGCTCAGAGAGTTTTTCGGTTTTGTTCTCTCTTTTTTTGTCTGAAGAAATGGCAGAGATCATTTGACACTATGCTTTCTATTTTTGTCTGGCATTTATAGCAATTTGCAAGTTTGCTTTCATAGTTTTCTGTCTTAGAACCTGTCATTAAGTAGAAACCTGTTTCTTGTCTTGCTTAATCTTTTCCAAAATTGCTCAATTTGTGCTGTATTGCAAGCATAGGAAAACATTGCACATTTCTTATGAAATATTAAAAGTTCCTGTATCTCATTTTATTTATAACTAACTACATTGGTGATCATAATTTTTTGTTGTCTAAGCAAACTGTTGTTTGGTGCTCAGCACATGTCCTTGATCTGATATATAAAAGTAACACATCAGCTGTATTTTGATGGCAGCAATTGCATAGGAAGATCTCATCTGAAGGACTAGGAGATTCATTGATTTCCCTTTTTTTTTATAACTGATAGAAAAAACCCCAGCATTTGGTGACAGGGAAAGCTTTTCTTCCCTACCTTTATAAATAAGCAGCAATAGTTTCTATATTGCTACTTGAAATCTTACAGTGTTTACTTTTAAGGGCTAATGACATGTTTTCATCAAGTCAGCCATGTCACCACCGCATTTGACCACTCAATTCAGTTTAATGTACAGTTAAATGTAGTTCCACAGCAATTATTAAATACTCGTCATTCACTTGCAACATTACTCCACAGCTTTTGCACAGCAACTCCATTTACTGCAATTACAAGGTGAAAACAGCAGCTTAATGAGATCAATACTGTGAAATCTGAAGACTGAAAAATAAGATGAGGTTTCCAGTTTAACACAAAGCCATGTAATCACGTGCCCTGCTCCCCTTCCAGAGAATTTGAGATACTAGCACACACTTTGCCAGTGTCCACTGATGCATCAGCTCCTCTTTCTCAGAGTGAGCTGCTACTTAATCTTTTCTCCTTCACCCCTTTCTTTCTTTTCAGCAGTTCTCAAAAGATTTTTAACTTAGTGCTTTCCTAGGAAGCCTGACTGGAACACTAATGACTTCATTGCTTTGCTTTTACCTTTGTAAAGTAGTTATTAAATTTTTAGTCCCTGATTGAAATTATTCTGGAATAATTGGGATGTAAAGTCTTTCAGATGTATTTAGGTTCTATGTAAACTTCAGACTGGCATGGTTCAAATTAAAGCTTTGAAGAAAGACTAGACCTTTAGAAAATCCTTCTCCTCTTCCACACTTCTCTGATAATTAACCCCAGTGTTTGCATTTGAGGGATCCTACCAGCACTGAAGTTCAGTGTAGAAATAAGCTTATTTCTAGAGCATTTGGGGAGCAAGTAGTGTAAGTGAATGGCAGAGGACCCACATTTCAGGCAGTTAGATCTTAAAATAATCAGACTCCTCGGTGCTCCACTGTCCTTTAGCAGGGACAAATCTCCTCTGTTTCCTTTTCATTTAAAAAGAAATTAAATGAACAGGGAAACAGAAGATGCAAAGCAGCCTGAGGAAATTCCTCTAGTTGCCTGCTCATAAAGTGCATTTGTGTGGCTGTAGCAGAAACTATCACTAAACTTTGAAGTTGATAAGGCTGAGTGGTGCTGCTCTTTGTGGGCATGGCAGGGATTTGAAAATGAACAGGATAAAATTGGCTTTTGACCTGGTGTGAGATCCACTCTGTGGTTGGCAGATTGGGAGTTGTGTGCAAACCATGAAGAGTTTCTGCCTCCAGTATCAACGTCAAAGGCCAACAGGTTTTTGTTAGCACAGGCGCTAAAGGGTTACATAGATACCACAAAGTGTTAGGGTTTCTGTTTTATTAGCTTAAAATAATAAGAGATATTTAAAAGTAGTTGAAAATACATACTTCAAATTCATTTCAAATCAAAGACCTATAGTGTATATCACTTTATAGTGGAATGATAAGATGCTACAATGGATTTTTGCATGCTACCACCTTTCTTTTTGAATTTAAAATAGTGGTTGTTTAGTAGGAATCATTTTTCCTAGTCGTAAATTTTTTGTTTGGCAAAAGTTCATGTTTATTTATTATTATTATTATTTGTTGTCATGATTGGACACGATAACTATCTTTGTGGTTCCAGGACAGTGCAATTAGATTTTTTTTTTGCCTGTAAATTTTAAATCTTGACAAATACGATATTTAAAAAATGTCATATCTGTTCCAATCTTTACACCTTATTTCTTGAGCAATTTCTAGTTATAACTATTGTTGGGAATAGTAGAAAATTAATGTTTTGTATTTAAAGAAAATACAGCCTATTCACTCTTAATCTATGGAATCATTTACCTAGATGCAAAATTCAAGCGTTTACTCTTAACAGTCAAATTAGTGTTAACTTCAGAAAGAAAACATTGTTGCCCTCCTAACAGAGGCTAAAATACCTTGAAATTTTAAAGGGGAATGTAGGCTCTGATACCAAGAGTATAGTTGTAAACATTGAAAAGAAGAAAAGAAAATTCAAAAAGTTTACATTTCCTTTACAGACCATGTAAACATTCACATTAGAAAAAAGTAATCTCACAGTTGGTATAGTAAGTTTATTTTTGAGCTGCAACAGAAAGGCCGTTGCATCAATTCTGCACTGAAATGGCCTTTAAGTTCTATTTTCATCTACAATTTATACTATAATTGTAGCTTTATGTGAACTTTACATTTTTACTAAACATAATAAATCAGTGTCATCTTGCTTTTTAAATATGCACAAACAAAGCAAACCTCATTTTCATAGGTAAACTTAAATATAAAAATACGTCAGGTATAACAGATGAAATTAGGGAACTGTAATTTTTTAAAATACCCTTCCCTTTTAAAACCTTGTTGCAGAATAGTACAAGGTTTAAAAGAGGAATGAATCCTCTTCACAGTGCTTGTTTTTCCTGTGGCACGTATCGTGTCCTGTCCACAGCACACGCGACGCGTGCACCTTCGATTGCCACGTCCCTCATGGCACCACTCAACCAGTTCCCTCAGCCAGGGCCTTTTGCCACCTCTCCTGCCATGGCAGTGCTCTTACCCTGCTCTGTCCACCAGCCCTCTGCAGGACAGCTGCACTGAAACAGAGGGGCTTCAGAATGTAAGGACCTGCCTCCTGCCCCACAGAGTGACCGAGGGGAAGCTGGAGGAAGCAGCATATCCATTCTTTCTCCTAATTTTTTCTTAATCCATCCCATGGGAGATTGGCGGAATGGAGACATTCATTCTTTTCCACCCTAGTCACATCTCCAAGAAATACATAATTTTGAAAAATCCTGTATGTAAATGAGTCAGACATTTTGGAAAGAAAACAAACTGAGTTCCATTCTGAAGAAGGCCCATCTTTCAGACCCTCTGTCCCATTCCTGCTCGTCAGGTCTGCAGAGAAGCTCTGTCACATGGGGTTAGTGTCATTTCAAGTAAAAACAAGTTTGTTCTGTCCCATAATGTCAGTGCATAAAGAAAATCTTCCACAGACTCCAGGCTTGGGTGGACAGTGGGTAAATCTCACTCACTGGAGCAAAAAGGTGTACCCCAAAGCAGACTTGGCACAGGGTGCTTTGGTGGTAGGAGGCAAAACCTGCGGTGGGGTCACCTGAATTCCAGCCTTTGCAAGACTTCCACAGAAAGCATTTCAGTACCTCCTTCACAACCAGTTCCCTCAGCCAGGGCCTTTGGCTGATTCTGTGTTTGAACTGCAGCACTCCTCAGATCTGCATTTCGTAGTGTGACTTACAACCATTTCCCGGGTGGATTTTCCCCGCTGCCGTTCGGAAGCGCCTGCGAGTGAGGGAATGGCACACTGCACTTTGGGTGTGCCAGGCTTAGGCAAGGGCTCTGCTGACCCCTGCTGCTATCCTTGCTTTTTCCCTTGCTTCTCCTTCTGCAGCTGGAGATTGCCTGTCTTTGCTAACGTGGTGAAAAGCCTCTCGGAATAAAAGGGACACCCTGTCTATCTCTGGTGATTAAGAGCTTGCAGGTCTGTTCTCTTAGTGTCAGGGAAATCCCAGTGTTGGTGACAGGGTGGCACAGGCTGTAGTGGATCATTGGGATTTACCCCCGTTGGAATTTGCAGGCTGTGGCAGTGATGCTGATCTCATGTGCCAGGTCCTTCTTTTGCTTTGGTGTGCCAGTGCTTTCTGTTTCAGCTTCCTGACAACTGCTTCACACAACATTTAACATACAAGATTATCAACAGTAGATACCTTTTTGTAAGCACCCTTTTAAAGGAAGACTTCTAATCTAAAACAGACATAGGTTTTAGTAACGCAGCCAGCCCTGTGAGTATTTAGATGTAGCAGAAGCTTAAAATACTCTTTATTTTGAAAGTAAGCTTTTCACAATACCGAGCCATGGCCAGATTGATTTTTGTTTTGTTTTCTGTGTGTTAGTCACAAGACTTTGTTATGACTCAAATATAAAGAAGAAAGCAGAAATTTGTGTAGCCTGTTTTCGTGAACGAGGCATAATCACAGAGCCTGGAATTTTCGTGAAGCATACCACAGAAAACAGTAATACCTGTGACTGAGAAGAACCAGGCATTGGGCATTTTCACTGTCATTAATTCTTAATATGAAACTAGTAGGTCTAGTCTGACTCATTAAAAATAGGGGGGGTTTATTAATGGGGTTGTTCTATCATGGCATGACTCAGTAAATTAAATACAAATCCTCATATTATGAGGTTCTGAGCAGTCAGGTGAGGGGAAATAGCTGTCAGTGGTACTTGATCATCTTTTTGCAGCATGTTCTGTTTTAATTTTCTGCAGAAGAAATTACATTACACGTGTGCAAGCACATAACACACAGGCAAGTGGATGTAGTCATGACATTGGACAAGCTACAAAGGAAACAACAGAAGGATCATTCATACCAACTAATGACATTTAAATTTTAGATTTTGTTTACTTCAAAAAAGATGGGATTCATTATTTTACTAGGGTGTAGCTTGATACTCTATATAGTGTTTTCATGTCTTATATTCAAGCTGTTCTCTTCATTTATTTTTGGCAAAACCACCATCAAATTCTTCTTAAGTCAGCGTATATCTTATCTGAGGATCATATATAGATACTCATCAGCCTTGCTTTGCTATTCATGGGTGAAAATAAATGTGACCATACATATGTATACATAAAATTTGAAGCATTATTTGCTGTTGCTTGCAATGGGCTCTACCAGGTGTGCATACTGGTTAGCCCACAGTTAATCATGTCCTCTGTGTTTTGGGTATGTAATTACCCATCTTGGTAATTTGCTAACATTTTTGATAACTTGACTGAGACAACATTGCTTAACCTTCAGCACCTTTCAGTTGAATTCTGTGTCCTCTTGCATGAGCTTGTATGAATTTTACAGAGTTTTCATATTTCTACTGTAGGCAATATAAGTTCCTGTTTCAGTTGCACTCAGAACTTTATTATTGAAAAATTGTGATCTACTTATATGTTGCTGTGCCAACTTTAGTTCATATAGAATAATAATGTAATAGTTGAAGCCTGTTAGCTCCTCCAACCCCAGTATATCCTCTATAATACTTAGCCAAAGCAGCTACATTATCTGATAAGTTGATTTAGGACTTTATATATGTGTTCATATAGCCATTTATCTCAAGCCTTGCTGAGGAGACCTTTATTAAGCTATGATGACTGCTGAATGTGAAATGTAACCAAGATTATTTTTTTATTCAAATATAATTTAAATATTCATCAAAGAGGAGTTATGCTTGAAACTGACAGAGACTATTAACATCAAAAAATATAATTAACTGCACTGGGTATCATGAAGCAGAGTTAGCCAAATAGCCGAGAGGTCTAATTGCTCTGGAGTCTGAGAAGCAATAGTTTTATTTTATACTGTTGCTGTGGAATTAATAGTGATGTGGTTTCCTGTGCGAGGCAATTAAAAGCTGCCTGTTAAGGTTCATTGCACTATAGGAAATCTGTTGAATATCACTTAGTAAACAGAACTGACATGGAAAAGGTACATGAAGATGGGCAGAGCAGGGTATAGATCATAAATTAGGACAGATTAATATGAATCAAATATATGTAAGTAAATTATGAGTACTTTTAAGAGTTAAAAGTCAGAAGTGGCCATGAAAGTGTAAAATTTTCATTAGTAACACAAATGAAATGGAATTTAAAGATTATTACAGTGAAGATGTTTAATTCAGAGGAAAGGAATAGAAGAGTAACGTGGGTTTAAAAATGAAAAACTACCTACAGAGTAGTATAGGAATGAGCAGATCTCATATTCTGTAAATTTCCTTCTGCCACAGAATAATCTCCTACTTGAAATAAAAAGAACCTTCTGACCTTTGTGGCTCAATTAAGCTTTTAGTTGAATTCAACAAGAAAATCATCTTTATTGAATCCCATAGATTCTGCCTGTGCCCAGGGTATACAGTCTAAAAAGGGGTGGCCATATTCATGGCATTTTGACATTAATGAGGTTGCTGAAATGGAAGAGTTTAGGGATCAAAGATACAAGCAATAATGCTATTTTACAACATTTCTTTTTTCCTCTCTCTAATAATAAAATTGCAATCTAATTGCTTAATAAATGGGCCATGATTACTGCAAAACATAGATAATTTTCCTCTTTGCATTCTGTCGTCTTCATATTGCAGAACAATAATTAGCAAAAACACTACTGCCACAAATAAAAGAGGTCTTTATGTTTTTTTTCTTTCCTGTAGTAACTGTGAATGAAAGGAGTTTGTATGTGTGCCCCTCAGTTTAGTGCGGTAGCCAGCTTGTGGGTTTTTTTAAGAAAACCACTGTCAAACTGATAAAATAAAATGAAAGGAAGAATTGAGGTAGGATTGCTGTTTTCTGTGCAGATTGGCTGCCTGGTGCATCCATTATTTAGGATGCTTCCCCTGTTTATATCAGTGACATGAGTGCGTGCCGCTTTCTCACAGGAGTGCTGGCTTTGCCACTTCACAGCACAGTGCCTTGTACTCCCAGCCTTGCACACGGTGTTAGCAGATATTTAAAGCACTTCAGCTTAACATTTTATAGGTCATGATGAACTGAGCCTATAAAACAAGTTACTGCAATGAAGTTAATGCAGTCTTAAGAGTGTTACACAGACCGAATACTCAGTATTCAGGATATTTTTAGCCTGCTGCAGACACATCAATTGGAAGGAAAGGTTCTTACCACGAGGAGTTTTTTCCATGTCAAACCTGCTTTATAATACCCTGGCAGCACAGAAGCTCTACTTACTCTTGAGAGCTTTGTTTTTTTCAGGTTTACCCAATAGCTGTAGGAACCTTTGCATTTTGGTTTCTTTTGGTACATACGTGCACACACACACACACACACACACACACACACGCAAAGCAGGAAAAAAAAAAAAAGAAAAGAAATGAGGCAGCAAAGTAATTTCATTGGGCATGCTGTCCTCACCGACGTCACGCAGTTCACACACCTTGGAGGAAGAAGTCTTACTCCTTCTTAATGGCACCAAGCTGTATAATGTTTCATCTGGCAAGAGCTATATTTTGCTGTTGTAAGTGCAAAGGTGTCTAAATTCCTTTCTTAGTAGTAATAATCTGTGATCTTAAACCTTACCTTGCTTCTTGTGATATATATGTATATGATGAAGGAGCAATTTGGAAATGTATTTAATATACACCTTTCTGCAGCACTGTAAAATTGTTGCTTCACCGTAACTCAAGAGTTTGTGCTCTGTCTGTTAAGTATTTTCATTTAGGCTGAGTTGTAAGTGTAGCAATAAAGTGACAGTTCTGAACCCATAATCTTGCCCTGTTTACAGAATTTCTTACCAGCATTGAGCTCAATTGTACTGTTGCTCTCATGAAGCTGAGGTGTTTTCTCGTCTAGGATGTAGCAGCAGTGATATTACTCTCACTATATTATTCCGGTGCCAGCATCACTGGTGGGTATGAAAAACATCATTTACTTTGTGTATTTAGCTTTCTTGGGTAATTTTGCTGCCTTTGTGACAGAGATACAGCAAAAGAACACCTCCTGGAGTTGCACTTAAAACGGGAGCACTTTGGGTAACTGTACTGTAGACAGAACACATGTGAGTTAGAGCTCAGTTATCAGGAATGCCATCAGCAATGCCTTGTTGCTTTCTTATCAGCCACTTCCTGCTGTCAGCCCAGTGCTTATTTCAATAGTAAAGGATTTGCATCAAATGTAACACAGTATTATGTATGGCTGACATGTGGTTTTTAATTGTGCAGGCACGAGACTCCTTCAGTGGCAGACAGTTTGATAGAAGGATTAGATAATGTATATTTTTGACACAATTAAAGATTATCTGAGCATTGACGGAGTCAAGCCAGTGAATTTTCTGATCTATGTTTTACGGTGGTGAATCTGCTTGACTTGGGTAAAAAACAACTGCAGCACAGACAGGATTTTTGCAGATGTGGAAACAAACTAATGGAAGCAGCCCCCTAAGCTCTGTTGGGCTTAAAACTGAAGTTCCAGGAATGATGGAGTGCATAGCTCACATCAGTAAATTAATCCCTTTCCTTCAAATTGCAAAGAAGAAAGTGGGATTATGCTTTCCAAGTTAGAACAGGATACTTTTGTAGGGGAAGTCCTTTACCTGGAAGCCCTGCGAGCTTTCCAGATGATAATTAGATCCAGACATCACTGTGGGTAATGAATAACAGTGCTTTTGTGACAAGCATTCCTCTCAGAAGAAAAGAAAGTACTTGTAGTGAGGACTCTCAGACACATTTTAATAGGAAATGACACCACTGTTACAGACTTGATTAAAGATCTACCAAGAGACAGCACTTCTGGAAAAAATCAGCAGATGAAATGAGAAAAGTTGTAATTTTATTATTAGCTATCAGTTAAATATAGGTAAGTTTAAGGCCATGAAATCTGCATTAAAAATGATGTGGAAAAGGACTGTACCTTATTGCCAGCAGATTGCACTCTTACAAATCTCCTCAAATAACCGAGTTGTCGTTTGCCTCTTGCTCAGAGTTTTGCCCCAGGTTGTGTTGAGCTGTACAGATGAGTCACTCCATCCCCTGTGGAATTGCTGGATGTGCAGTGGTGGGCACATGGCCCCTGTCGATGAAAATTAGAACCCAAAAACGGGGTATTCCCCAAGGCAAGTTTACAAAAAACAATTTATTCTTTTTCACCCTGTAAAATTCATCTTACATGCAGGATCTCTTGCATTATTACAAACTCTAATCCTCTGAGTGGGTAATTAACAGACCAGAAAAGCCATTTGTGGAAAGAAAAAGCCATAAGGGTGAAAAATATTTCTCTGCTGAATGATCTTTAAGGAGTAAATAATTACAAGCGTGAGAGGTTTGGGATGACCAATCTAAACCTGAACATAATTAGGATGAACACAGTTTGAAAATCGAAGCAGTTGGCTTGTGCAACAATTCTCATATCAGAAGACTAATTAAATATTTAAAAGCCCAAACCCCCTCACTATTCACAGAAAAATAACCTGCCACGAAAGGGTCTGTAACTTTGCAGATAATTAGGAAGGGTTACAGGGGGAAAAAAGTCAGATTGGCTCCAAGGTTCTGCAAGGTCACGTCTTATTATGGTGTATCTTTTATATGGTCTGATAACAAGATCTTGCTAATTTAATGTAAGTAGGGCATCCCATAGCGATTTCCCATTTCCCTTGTTAAAAATATGATCGTTTTTCCATATGCAGACTGCAATGGGTGAACACTTTTATAAGTAATTTCTCCTAATTGCTACAGGCTATAGTATTTTTAATGATTCAAGGTGAATGCACATGTTAAAGGTGAGTTAGGGTTGCCCCCACTGCACACCCCATCTGAAATTGTCCTCCTGCTGTCCATTGCACAGGGAAGCCAAAGGACCCCGTGGAATCCAGTTGTCTCAGTGGCCAATTCTGTAAATGATCAAGTCTTAATTTCCTGTTAGAGGCAAGATAGTTTTATGTTGAATATGCAGTTCTGGAAGCAGAAGAGATGTGTTGAACTCAGGAGACCCATAGTGAATCAAGCTGAAGTTGGATTGCCCAGACCTGGAGTCTGGTGTGGGCATTGAAAGGCCACAAGACTTCTGTGTTTCAGAAGGTGCACTGACAAATCACACCTGTCATTTAAAATACTTTATTTTAGTAATTAAAGTGGGTGATTGTTAAACATGTATTTCAGATCTGTGCAAATTAATGTGAAGGATAAAGCTACATATTTCCAATATTTTCAATATTGTAATTCTTCAAGTTACTCATTTAGTAGTGACTCAGAAGGTGCCTTAAGTTACATAACTTTTAACTACATTATGAATATGCTGCATGGCAAGCCATGGATAAGAAAGATCAACAGTGCTGCAAAAAAAAGGAATTTTAAAGGGTTTTTACTCTTATCTTCTACTTTCTACCTGGTAGTCTCTTCTCCTGCAAGTGTGTTGCAGTGTTATTCCTAAGGATCAGACACTGTGCTTCAGGATTTTCCCCTGGATTTTCTATAGCTCTGCTGTAGCACTGTGCCTAGAAATGAATGCCCCTTCCTAAAGCTCTGGGTTTATTGCACAGCCCCACGTTTCTCCCCTGAAACCTGCTCCGACGCGCAGGGCGTGAGGCTGCACTTATGCTCACTCAGTGTGAATAATCTGTGTGAACTGCTCAGATATGACCGTGCTGCACTACTAAAGTTTTCATTAGTAAATAAGCATAGCTGCAGGCTATTTATTTTGTCTAAATGGTGAAACATTTAATTGGATCTTTTGAACTGATTACTTTTCAGCAGTGCGGATCTGCTTGGCTTAGTTGGTGTAGTGAGACATACACTGCCTGTAATCCCAAGCTGCAGCTTGCTTGCAAATATGCATGCACAGAAATAATGTGTCAAGATTATGAGAATCACTGTATTTCCATTTCTTATTCCTCAGGCAGGGTTGCACTAGAAGCATTTTGTCTCCAAAGCAGGTCTCTCCTGCTTCGTGCTGTTACAGGTTTGGGTTTGTACCCACGCCAACCTCACCAGGAGATGGTTCCGTGTACTTTGCACACCCCATTGCATCCTTCATATCTGGTTTTGCTGTCCTTCATTTACAGCCATCTCCTCACAAGCTCTGGTCGCTCTAGGAGGCCTTTCATATAGGTGGTAGAAAGTAGTGGGGATAGAAAGATGGGATGATAAAAGCACTTAAAAATACCAAGAGAAGGCAGCAGTTACCTATTCCACTGGAATCCACATTTCCTTTTTCTTTTTTTTCCCTCTCCGTGTTTTATCTGATGCTCCAGTTTCTGGTTAATGATAACTCCATAATAACAGCAATTACAAAAAGTGCCAGGACAAGGATGAATTCTAACAAGAAAAAACTATTTCAGATGTGAGAAGATTCATCATTTTAACAGTGACTGCTTTGAACTTAGAGATACGAATACTAAAAGGCAAATGGGTCATAACTAAACATATTAAAGTTGTAAGAAGAGGTTGAAAGCAAGAAATACTGTTAAATGACTTTGCCATACAAATCTGATGCACATTCATTGACAGTGGATCAGACTGGGTAATCCTAAGAAAAGGCCTGTGGGAGTTGCATATTTTATGCTGTGTTTTATTGTCTATTTGGAGGTTTTATGCTTAATGTGTACCTTTAAACTCCCACAAGATTACATTTTACAAAGAAAGCACAGTTAAATATTATTGCATTTTTATTGGGCAAACAGAAACGATGCTATGGTGCACCTTCTACAATATTAATTATACATTATTTTGCTTCCTTCTGTATGTTTACTTGGTAATTAGGAAGATTCAACAAATCATCAATATTATATTTAAAAATATTTTTTAAAAAAGGAAAACCAGAAAACATTTTCCCTTTCTCTTCCCTCTCCCTTCCC
>VYXB01003702.1:98214-137064 GCA_013397135.1 Pachyramphus minor
CCCCCCCAATATTTTTCATCTAAAGCCACCAGGTTTATTGCTGTAATGATCACATTGCCAAGTGCATAGAAATCCCAGGGCTGGTTTGTGAATTTTCAAACCAAGCTCTAGCATGGCTCCCTGCTTTAGTGGTCACAGGAGGGTTGCCAGTATCTAGACACATCTCTTATGGCCAAATTCCACTATCGTATCCCCCTTTTTTTCCTTGGATTATGAAAACTACCAACCACAGCACACTAAATCTGTGTTTTCTTTGAGCTAGGTAAAATTGCTACTGTGTTCTTTTTGCATACTTGTTCTCCTGTAATAGTTTTGAGGATCCTAACTTAAAAATAATTTTTAGAGAATCTTACACAAGAGTAAGCAACGGTGCCAGTGTGGCTTCCTGGGCCCTTCAAAGGCCGGTTGCAGGATTATCTGTCCATCTTTAAGGAAGTGTGGCTCTGTAGAGACTCGTGCACTCACTCTCCCTGCATGGGAGGGGTTGTGCCAGTTTTATGCCAGTTGCTGGGGCACTCTGGAAATGGCAGTGGGGGCTGGCCAATGCTGCTTCACAGCCAGGCTTTACAGGAAGCCTGGGTTTTCTTAGCAGGCCTTTTTTTCAGACTTAAATTGCTAACTCATTAGCTTTCAGTATGTAACATGTATTGCTTGTTAGCTGAACCTGAAACTCAGAATTCGAGTACATTCCTTTAAATAATTTTATCTGAACACCCCTAATATAAAATCTCTGTTCTCTGGTTGTTTTGTCTGTAAGTTTTGTACGTACTTTCCAAGACCAGATTAATAGAACATAACATTGAAGTAATATCTGCCATCTTCATCTACAGGTAGCTGTGAGTTTAGTGACAGGAGTGCAGGTTCAGTGGATGTGCACACAAAAGCAAAAGCACATCTCACGTGGTAGCTGTGGACCATCAGCAATGCAGCTACTTACTGGGGTAAAGAGGTTCAGGAGTTTTTCAGGGTGAGTCAATACATAAAGTGTATTTCTCCCACATTCCCATATCCTCTTACCCAGGCTGGAGCTCACCTGGGGTGAGCAGGGAACAAGAGGACCATATGGAGTCTGTGGTGCTGCAGCCCCAGTTTCGTGCCTCGAGTGGTGTTTAAGCAGGTTGCTGCAGGCAATATGCAGGAACATGCCAGCACGCTGGCTTTTAAGTGTTTAATCAATATGCTGAAAGAGAAATATTGTCAGATCTGACTTGAAAGTTTCAAAACATACCAAGAGAGATTTTTTTAATGTATCGACAATGTTATTGAAAATGAATTTTATCTATTAGATGTGGTTTTATACCGTATTTTGGTTTTCCTGTAATGAAGTACACGTGACTATTTTCTGTGTTTGCATTTTACCCTCCTTAATGAAATGCTGTGTTCATGGAAATGAGGAATGCAGGAATACCCAAAATTATTTTGATAGTTCTTTTCTGGCTAGATGTTATTCTGTTTCCTTTTCATGATGTTTCTTTTATATTACTATCTTTGTCAAAGTTAGTACGCAAAACAAAAGCATGTGAAGGATAAATTGCAATGTGGACATTATTTCACATAGACTTTATTTTTGCAAACTGCACTTGAAAAGCATGTGTATGTATCTTTCTGTGGCAGATGTGACTTGCCCATAAAGATGATCCCTCTTTCCCTCAGTTGGTTGGATCCATGTTGTGCCAGTGCCTTTCCAGAGTCTGCTGTTCAGATTCCAATGCTTCACCCTCTGGTCCAGTCACAATACACTGTGCTTTTCATTTTAATGCTGGAGTATTTGTTCAAGTCCATAGATTGTGTGGTTTTAATCTTCCTTAGAACAATGGTGAATAATGGCCCTTGGCAGGAGATAATGAAATTTTCTTAATTTATATTTTCAAGCAGAAGCAGCAATTGAAAATGGCATCCCATGGCCTGCAGACATAGCTCTAGTGCAAGTTTCAGGGGAGCTGTAATAATAATGCAGTGCCAGCAGTGACGAGGAATGATAGGACAGTGAAGAAGTAATTTAAGAAAGAAAAGAGAATGTACCAAAGCTTTATTGTAGCATATCTAATGATCTGCTGAAGATTCCCAATAGCTTTTGGAGCATGACAGGAGAAACTAATGTTATCTTGCCAAAACAGGAGCCCCTGCTTAATCAGCAGAACAAGATTATTGATTAAAACACCTCACACAATAGATTGCACATGGAATCTCATCTCCATACACTGCACGTGGAGAAGTGCAATAATAAATATAAGATAATAATAATAAATTAAAAAAAAAAGGCAATTTGTTGGGATTTGTACCAGTCAAGATTAGAGTTGAAATGCAAACAAATTATCATGGAAAATACAGCTCTCCTTAATGCTGAGCGAGGAGGATGGATGCAGCAGGGACATGGCTACAGCATGAGCAGGAGATATTTAATAACAGCCCTGCTGGAGCTGCTTTCCTTTTCCTTTCTTTATTCATCTGAAATGTGAAGGGGCCATTCCTCATTTGCACAGTCATCTTCCTGAGGTGAAAGGAGTTCAGACATTATACTGTAACTGTTAATTAAACACTCCATTTGATTTTTAGATTACTCTAAGTGATGCATCTGCATTATGAAGATGTAACCTTTTTTCATTCATACTAAAATGCAGAAGAAACGAGTGTCAGAGTCCCCAATTGCTTCTTGCATTCATGAAAATAGTGGTAATTCCTACATTTCCCCTTGCAAAACTCTTGTTGCTGCTAGCACAGGAACCTGAATTTTTTCACTATTTCAGTTAGTCTTTTCCTAACTAGGGTTTCAAATTTAAGTCATATATTACCTTGCCTAAATCAACTGTTACTGAGTTTATATGGAGTTCTTTGCAGATCTGCTTTATTTCCTTGAAAATGGCAAAGTCATTTTATCATAAATCTTTGTGAATATTGTAAATGTCTTAAGCATGAAGACATTTCTCAGTGTGAGATCATATGAATTTTAAGATTGTACATAAAAACCTGAGACTGTGTATTTTTACATATGCTGGGGAAGCATGCTGTTATGTAGATTGCAGAACACTTAAATGGTATTTAAACCTACAGAAGACTTAAACACTGGATCACAAACGGAAACACCAAAGTATTTCTGATTTTGACATCTTAAATTTGCAGAAATTACAGCTGGTTTGTATCATGCCTTCATTGGAACAATTCTAAAAGAACTTGAGTAGATGGACCAAACTATCAGTATATTGTGTAGAAAAAATAACTTTGGTTAAAATGAATGAGGGACTTCAAGTTAATTGCCCGTTAAGGTTCTTGAGGTTTGGGTTTGTTTTTTTTCTTGATGGTGTCTAGGCCAATTCTGCAAATTGCCAGGAACTTTATTTCCACTATAGTCTTTTTTTTTGGAGAATCCTGTGACACAGAAAGTGTTTGCCCATTACAAAAAGGAGTGAAAATAGGTCACTATTGAAGGCTGTACAGTGCAATATCAAGTGTGAAGGTTTCACGAGGTTCTGAAGTTCTGCTGTGGCAGGGATGAGTAGCTTTTATAATCTGTAGCCAGGTAGGATAAACTGCTGTTTAGTGCTACTTTGCGGAGGGTGGAGGCTCTCTTGTCCAATATACCACAGAATTCAGTGCTTCTTGTCTTAAGCTCAGCTGAAACCTTTATCAGTTTGCAAAATGGCTTTTGCATACAGCAGCAGGATTGTAGGCCAATAACTAACAGAGAGAGAAGTTAGTATCCCTGGTTTTACAGAGAAAAACAATGCAGCAGACAGACGGCTTTAATTTATCCAGAGTAGTGTAAGTTCCCCGAGTTACTTGTCTCAGAACTACCTCTATAAAGTCCACTTTCTCTTCATGTCCTGTCTGTAAGCCATGAATTGGGATTGACAGCTGCTATAGCTGCTCTTGGTTTTTCTTGAATGTCTCACTCTAATGGAAATGTGACCACTGAACTGTGTAACAGTTACATGAACGTTGACTTTTTAAAATGTGAATATCATAATCAAGTGTCCTTAATTTCAAATCTTAGAAGTGCTTGAAAATTAGAACCCTATATGAAAATTACTCAGGTTTTGTAAAATGCAACCAACAATGCAGAAAAATCAGTGATTTGAATATCAAGTTAAAGCAGATTTAGCTGTTCAAGTAATCTCCCTTCCTGGGGAGGTGCTGCTGTGCTTGGTGGCACTGCTGGGTACTGCAGCAGGGGGCACAGCTCCTTGTTTTGGACTTGGGGTCTCCTTTGGCCAAAGGTGACCATATGCACAGCAGGTGAAATATTCTATAAAGAAATAGTCAAAAGTCTGTAGAGTGATTTTTGGGGCCATATTGCCTTCTCCTGCTTCTGCAGCCTCCACGTACACAGCACATGTGTGAACTCCTCACTGTCTTTGTCCATGGTTGTGCATATCTACAGAAATCTTGACTATGTCCAGTTAGTTCTGCGATGAGTTTGAATGAGCCTTGTGCTGCTAGAAATAAGTAGCTTGAAATAAAGAAGAAAAAGGAAAAAGAAGAATTAGCTGATGGAGTCAGAAGCACTGTTGTTCCTGAGCAGCTCTGTGCTGGTCTGGTTACTATGTAAAAAGGGAAGTCATTTCTATTAGAGTTCTTCAGATGTGCTTGCTCTGCCTTTTGAGGTAGCATGAATTATTCCAATACCTGTTGGCACTGTACAGCTGTGGAATTCCAGGGATCCAGTACAGATTGTTTTAGCTTGGGCTGTGGATCCAGGCAGTGTGGGAAGCAGAGAAGTTGATGTACAGCTGGAGTCAAAGGCGAGTCTATTACTTAAGTTCAGACTTCTGTTATTCAGTTTGCTGACAAACAAAACTAACCCCTGAGAAGATCAGCCAAGCTCTTTTTCTTTTAGTCACCAAACTCCCTGACCTTCTCCTTTTCTTCTTCCCTTCCTTGTGACTACTTTTTTTGTATTACATTTTGACCATCTCCTCAGGGTTAGGTGATTGTTTTTTCACCTTTAACTTCCAAGCTAATGTTTGGTGGTTTGTGGGTTTTTTTATTCTAGAAAAATTAATAGTAGTCTAAAAATCTCTTGATTACTATTATTAAAAAATACCTTCAAAAATATTCAGTAGATCCAGGTCGTTAAGAGAGTTTGTAATAAGTTCTTTTTTGTATCAAAATGTGTTTCCTTTCCCTGGTAAGCAAATCATTTATATGTTTCAGTATCTCCTCTAAAATACATTTTAATTAATTTTCTTGCAGTTCTTCTTTTTAAGTATTTTTCTTATTCCTCAGATGGTCAATATTTACCTCTTCCTGTAGCCTAAAACGAGTCCAGCAATGGCTCTTAAAATAATTTAAATGAAAATGCTAATGTTCTTGGTCTATGTTAACTGTTCCAACCAAAATCATTTCCTTGAATCACAACAAAAATCTTTCTGAGATGTAAAACCATTCAGCAGTATGTATGTCTCTGAAGATGGAAGGAATTATTCATTGGTGTTATTATACATTATTCAGAATTGCACATCTTTCAATTATATAATCTTTCAATTTCATTTTCATTTTATTGAACAGTAGTATCAAATCAGTATATACTTGGTACAGCTGTCTCTACAATGGGGACATTTAAGATAACACTGATCTCTAAATTTAAAAGTATAAAGCCTGAACTAAAATATTGTCTCAAAGCGTTTTTTTTTTTTGGACTTTGACTAATTAGTATTAATTAACTTTGTTGTCTTATGGATTGGATTGCCCAAGCGTGAAGAGAGTTAGCACTGAATGTAGTACTTGAGTATGAACTCGCAAATTAAATGTAATTTTAAATTAATTAGTTCGCTTTCTTTTCCCATTACAGGTGCAACAACCGAACACAGTGTATAGTAGTTACTGGGTCAGATGTGTTTCCTGATCCTTGTCCTGGAACATACAAATACCTAGAAGTTCAGTATGAATGTGTTCCTTACAGTAAGTATAATCTTTTTATTCTTGCTCACTTCCTCTGGCCCTCACAATTGAAGCTGGAGTGCTGGTACATGGAGAAGCAGCCTATGTTTCTGGCCCACAGACCCATTATGCATGCAGAGCACTTGCAGGCTAGGGCCTCCAATTAGCTTCACAAAGTGTGGAAGGAAGCCATGATGTGGTGCTGGCCAAGTGTCTGTCTGTGTTCTTAAGTGTTTGGCTTTTAAGGCTACTGTTTTTCCCGAAAACAAACTCAAATTAGCTATTCAATAGGCCAGATAGAAATTTGTACTTTTGCCCGCTACCAGTTGCTGACAAATTGGCTTGGCTCACAGACTTGTAAAGCAGGAATTGACTTCAATTTTAATCGTGATCTACTTGAAAGACTACCTGCTGTTGTGGTGACTTTGGGTGCACAGCAAACCCAGCACTGACACTCAGAGGCAAATGACCCAGTTGGGGGACATTGTAAGGGGACTTTGTGCTTCGTTAGAAACGAACGCAGATTCAGAGTGAATAATGCATTAATGACTTACTCAACTGGGTTCTTAAAAGCAAAGGGGAAAAGAGAAAGAGATGTTCACTTTTAATTTAAAGACAAAATAGAAATTGTGCCTTAAATGAGCTTCCAGAACAGGATTTTTCACTGCAAACAAAGTAAATATTGAAATCATATTGAGATAGAAAATTGTGATGTTATGGCTACTTCAGCAGTTGTGTACAATATTCTTTCTAATGCCAAATTCTGTAGCTGTAGACATACTTCTTATTTCCTTGCATTAATTAATGCTTTTTTTTCATTGATATGTGTGCATGTTCATAAAAGTTCTGCAGATTCGACACTTTTAACTGGCTTTGCTTTCTTGGAAGGTCGTTCTTTGCAGTGACTTCTGCCTCGTCCCGTAACTCCACAGAGCAATAGCTGTGCTTGAATGGAATTCGAGCAGTGCACTGATCATTCCCTTGAGTTATTATTAAGTGTGTATTTCTTGATCTGCAGTAATCCTTAACCAAAGTCACATTTTCTGTTGGTACAGGAAACAGGCCAAGTCTGAGATGCAAAAACTCTGTGGTGACAGTATATATCCAAAAAGAAGGAAATGAGTTCTGGCATAGGCAAAGCCATGTCAAAACTGTCCGTACTGTTTCCTGCACAATTTTAAGATTTAGTCTTCTGAAACTGAAATACTTCTCTGTACTGCTTCACCACACTGAACCTTCACTGTTGCTAAAGGCCAAACACAGATCATCTGTTTTTTCCTCATCTCTGCTGTGTCATTGTGAAATGGTTGCTTGCTGATTTTTTTCCCTGTACCATTTGTAGGATTGGAAGCCTACAGCAAACAGTGATCCCTAGTACCATTCCTCCTGTGTGTAGTATCGGTGGCTTGTTGTAACTGTTCTTCTCATGCCACTTTTGAGGAGTGATGTCTTACCCCAATCTAACCAAAGTTTTGTTCCTCAAAGACCACTTCTACTTTAGCGCTGTTTTCATTCCCAAATTCTCAGAAAGAGGGCAGTGCATCTGATTCCAAACCTTGAGGTCAGTCAAATGACAAGAAGTTACATTTGCAGTTCCAGTAGGCTAGCTCATAGAGAAAAGTGTAATGCAAATAATGTTCAAACATAATTTTTTGTGCTGTTTTAGGAAGAGAAGTGTGGATATGTTCTACCGATTGGGTATTGCTATCTACAGGAATCTTTTCTTTTCCAGTTTCAGAAGTATAGTGCCACAGCGCGGCCTACCCTGTACTCTAACTTGTAGTTACTCTAACTTTAAAGTGTTTGTTTTTGTTTACTGTCAATTGTATTGGCCTACCCCTTGAACTGTGTAATTCTGTGTCTATCGTGACTCAGGATTCTGGATACTTCTTGTCTTTCAAAGTCTGTAAGTTTTGGAGTTTGTCGACTGCAGCATGTACAGTGATGACACTGCCCAATTCCAGAACTGTAAGAGGCATCACCTGTCATTACCACCAGTCATCAAAAAGATTGCCAGAGACTAAAATCAGTTTTGAAGTCTGATTTCAAACCACACTGTGCTTCAGTAGCCATTTTGATTGTTGACCATCTTTCTTCCCTGTCCCAAAAAGCCTATCCTGTTATTTTTCAAGTCTCTTTTTTTGATGCCTGATAAACTCCAGTTATCAAATCTAAATTTTTATTTCCTTACTTGTTCCAGTGCTCCATATCTAAATGTACAGAATGACTGAAATCATTAAGTATGCAAGTAGCAGCTGTCTCAGCTTAGGAGACTTGTTAGGAGGGCAGGATAGGCTTTTGTGGGCTTAGGAAGGGAGGAGCTTAGTGATCACAGTGCTTCAAACCAAAGTTCAGTTATAGTTCTTAATTTTTCTGAACTTCAGTTACTGCAAGACTGCAAAATTTGCTGTGTCTCATTGTGGTGGCTTTCAGTCCATGAGAGATGACAAATATCAATCATACATGGTTTTGTGGTAAAAGGTGGGAGTTCTTACACACTGGAGTTGCTGTCACCCTTGTACAAAATGCAGTTTATGAGCTCCTCTATGTCTTGCTGGCCTTCAGAAAGACATAGCTGCATGGCTTATTTGAAAGTACTTAATTTTGTAAACTTAATTAAGTTTGAAAGTACTTAATGAAAAACTTCCTGTTTTGCATCTCAAAGTGTAGACAAAAAACCCCCCAACTTTTGAGATACTCAGTTGGATCTCCACCAAAATTCTAGACAAATTTGATAGGCATTGCTCTGTCCTGAAATAAGAGTATTATTGATTAAATTGCAAAGAAATTGAGAGTACTATACTTGACATTTCTCTCACTTATGCTGCACAATATATGTTGACACTTTGACTAACGGAAGTCAGTCCTTTTATAAAGGAGAACATCAAAAGTGCCATTTGGTACATCTGTGCATTTTTATTTTAAGCCTATTTGGACTCGGGAGTTCAATAGAAAACATTTTAAAGTGTTTTATTCTCTCTCTCTGTGTATTGATTGGACTTTGCAGCATTTGTTTATTTCAATAAGCCCATCTGTCCCTGAAAAATGTACAGCTGTACACCAGTGCATGCAGAGCAGACATGCCAGTCGTGGTTTTAGTTATCCCTATCTTTTCCCCCCCTCTCCTATTACTAATTCTAAGCAGGTACAATATCAATATTGCACATGCATAGAAGTTCACAAACAGAATCATCCAAAAGTCATTAATACTAATGGTGAAACCCAGGAATTCACCTCAGAATACATCTTCTGTTTCCTTGGATAACTGCAAGAATTACAAATTGCAGAAAAACAAGTATTTTACCTAAAGATGTATAACTGTACAGAAGCCAGGAAAACTGCTACTCATTTTGAAAATATTAACCCCCTTCAGCTCCCCTGTAAAGTTATGGAATTGTTTCCTGAAGAAACATTAGATCACTTAAGCCAATACCATTCTCTCAAAATAATCTTATGCAATTTTGTTAAATGAACCTGAAATCCAGAACTCTCCATGAAACTTGCCAAGGCATTCTTCAGGATAATGCTGTAATACTGAAAATGTAAGAGCTGTGCAAATAGTTTTGATACACTGCCTTGGTATCAGCAGCTGCAGTTACACGGATTGGTACATCTGTCATTTTCCAGGTCATTTTATGAAACCAAGGGAGCATCCTTCAAAGGCCACAGAGTGTATGAAATGGGTTTTATTGCAAATAATTATTGAAAAGCTATTTACTAGCTGGGCTTCAGCTATATATCTTTCTGTAACTTCCTTAAAACTTCCTGGGGGAAAAATTGCTCTATAATATAACTTGTTAATTGGGTTGGGTTTCTGTCTTCCGTGTATGGTGGCAGGATGGATGTTTGTTAAACACAGTGTGGCTGTCCTTGCATACCAGCTTGCTGGTTTGGCCTTAATCGATGAAGCTGGAGAATATCTGAATGAGCTAATTGTTAATTTCTTCTTCTCTTTTCCTCTTGCTTACTGTGCTTTTGCTTCTTTTTTCTAGATGTTTTTGCTTACTCTTTCTAGTCTGATTTTGCAGTTATAGATTTAAGAAGTGGCAAAAGTTCTCAAGATTAACATTCAGGAAAACAAATAAAGTAAAGCCTAAGGAGAGCTAAAGTGTGCAAGCTGCTTTCTTTACAAGAAAGAAAAGCAGAGGGATGTCTGGGACAAAGATGGGGGGAGTTTAATAAGCAAACCTATATAATTATTATACTGAATTTTGTATTTCTAATTATTTAATACAATATGTATATGTGCACTTGCACATATATGATAAATTAAAATGTCACTTAAAACCCAACTTGATAGCATTATATTTTTAGAAGAAAAAGAGTGTGTATAGCATGCATTAGTAAAGTCATTCATTATTTATTCAGGTTCACTAAGTGAAACTACATGCCAACATATCTGTATTGCCTCCTTAATCTACTGAAATGATCGATCCATGTTCACTTGTGTAACCGTAGAATCTCTCTCCTGCTAGGTTATCCTGTTGTCTGTTTCTCTTTATCCAATATAGTGCAGTTCTTATTCTCCCTATATTTAGCGTCTGTTACTAATTTAATCTTTTAGATTAATAGTCAATTTATGTTAATCTTCTTTCTTTTTTCCTTGCACTTTTTTATTTTTCTTCCGATGCTTAAAATAGAAGTGGAGCAAAAAGGTAAATAACGTATACAGTCCAAACCCCAGCTCCTTGTTATGTGCCTTATGGATGTTAACCTCTTCCCTTCCCCTCCCCACAACACTCTTATATTATGATAATCAGCAGGATCTCATAAGTACACCTCATAAAGAAGTCGACTGTTTGCAATAAAGTGACTTGGCTGCTTAAAGTAGGTGGCGGGGTATAGTGTCTGAAGTACTTGGGCTGGAGGGAAGACTCCCTTGCTTTTTTCTCTCCCTTTCTCTTTGTCTTTCTTTCCCTCTCTTTCTCTCACCCTTGGGTAAATTCTTGTTAATCAAGTGTCATCTTGCCTGGCTTCCAGAACCCTCTCCATAGCATGCCATGGTTACAGGGTTTCCTGCTCTGTTTCATTCATTGCTTTGGTTGTGGTTTGTTTTCTCTGCTCCTAATTGCTTTCTCTATATACCTGATGATTTGGTTTGTTCCTTTATTTTTAATTGAGGCCCCTCCTTTTTCAGCCTCACCACTTCTTAAAGTTCTAAACAAGTCGATGTGATTTTTTTTGGACTGAAATGACCTAGCGCACTGCTGCACACCAGTTAAAAGCTCTGGAGCGTTAATCCGCACTCACTAAAAGTCTGAAACAAAAATGCAGGAGTAGCTCTACATTTTCAGCTGTCTGTGTATGCCATTGAGCCTTGGTCTGTACTAGTGAAAACAGTTCCCATCCACTTTCCATACTGGTACAGCAAGAACATGGTAACTTTAAGAAAAGTGGATGATAAAGGGTGATAATTGCATTAATTATAACATAAGGTATAATCTAGTGCCAATTAAATGGATTTTTTTTTCTTCCTCACACAGTCATTATGATTTACCTACCTTTTTTTTTCTTTTTTTTTTTTCTTTTTTTGATTTTCATTATGAGGCAGTCTTAATTTGACATAATTCTTGTCTTACTTCTCTCTGTGACTGTTAGTTTTTGTTTGCCCGGGGACGTTGAAAGCAATTGTGGACTCACCGTATTTATATGAAGCTGAACAAAAAGCAGGTGCTTGGTGCAAAGACCCTCTGCAGGCCGCAGATAAAATCTACTTCATGCCCTGGACCCCGTACCGCACCGATACCCTGATAGAATATGCTTCTCTGGAGGACTTCCAAAGCGGGCGCCAGCAGACCACGTACAAGCTCCCGAATCGCGTGGATGGCACCGGCTTTGTCGTGTATGATGGTGCTGTCTTTTTTAACAAGGAAAGAACTCGGAACATAGTGAAATTTGACTTGAGGACTAGAATTAAGAGTGGAGAGGCCATAATCAATTATGCTAATTACCATGACACGTCTCCATACCGATGGGGGGGAAAGACTGATATTGACTTGGCGGTTGATGAAAATGGCTTGTGGGTGATTTATGCCACGGAGCAAAACAATGGGATGATAGTAATTAGCCAGCTGAACCCCTACACTCTGCGTTTCGAAGCCACCTGGGAAACGACGTACGACAAGCGGGCGGCGTCCAACGCTTTCATGGTGTGTGGTGTCCTGTATGTGGTGCGCTCGGTGTACCAGGACAACGAGAGCGAGACCGGCAGGAACGCCATCGACTACATCTACAACACCAGGCTGAGCAGGGGGGAGCACGTGGACATTCCCTTCCCCAACCAGTACCAGTACATCGCCGCAGTGGATTACAACCCCAGGGACAACCAGCTCTATGTGTGGAATAACAACTTCATTCTGAGATATTCTTTGGAGTTTGGCCCACCTGATCCTGCCCAAGGTAAGGATTTCTTTTTTTTTTGTTTTCCTCTCATTTTTAATCTCTTTGTGTTTTCATTCTGAGAACTATGTTAAAATATTTTTGGTCTTAGACTTAGCTCTTGGCAGAAGGGCAAGGAGGGGTTGTTTGCACCGTGCTGAGCAGTGCAGCATTACAGGGGTGCAAGACAAATTTGCAGAACCTGTGAAGAGAAATGGAATCACTTTATTTGGTTTGTAGGCTCATGCTTTTCTTTATTTCTTTTTTTCTTTTTTTTTCTTTTTTTTTTTAAATACACGTGTGTAGCTTTTCTGTGTTTGAGAATGAGTTGAGGAATTATTTACTTTATAGCATCAGTCAGTTTGACTTCTGTAGCTGAGCTGAGTGCAGGTTGGCTCACGCTGAGCCAGAAGGCTGTTCCCATCCGCTCGGTGTTCCCTGCCTTCGGAATTGATTACAGCACACACGCAGACCTTTTAACTCGTTGGCACCAGCAGGGAGAGCAGTGTGTGCTGGGAGGCCCCAGAGGAGATGTGTGGGTTAATGTGCAGTACCAAGCACAAGTATTTTTCTGCAGCCTTATTTTCACAGTTTCTGATGTTGGGTTAGACAAGATTATCTGACATCTCTTTAGTGGGTTTCTCAGTAAGACCCTTACAGCTGCATTTCAGCCCACTAGAAGTTAGAACTACTACCTAAAAGGAAAGGTACCAACTGTCAAAAGGGGAAAGAAAGTCTTTAGGTCTCAGAAAGCCCTAAAAATGATGTGAACAGGCACAGCCACATCTTAACGTCGACAGAGAAATGCTCTGTGGCAGAAGATGCATGCAGCAATGAACAGAATGTTGATAAGCTGCTTTAGCAATGAGGGTAATACTTCACTTCTCTCATCTAACTGCTGTGCATGTTTAGCAGCCGTTTTTTCTACTTCAAAAAAGCAGTAATAATGGCTTCTTCACATGAAAAGTAGCTGTCCTGCTTCAGCAGAGCTGATTCGTGCACAGCAGTGCAAGCTCTGAAATGTGCACACAGTCACACCCACGGACATACAGCTTGGCCAGGTACAAAGCTACAGAAGAGGCAGCAGAACAGGCCAGATTAGGACCAATACATTGTGATCTCCAGTGATCTGCCCACTCACTCTCCTGCAGACCTCCCTGGCAATACACAGCCTGGCTCAGTGAGGTTCCAGGGTCTGGGGACTGAGCTGTGGCTGCATCCTGGCCAGCTTCACTCTCTCCACATCAAGCTAGTCCCTTCCTCAGAGAGGCTTTGGGGCTGCTCTTGGCACAGAGATAACCACCTGTGTAATTAGAAAAGAATTAAAGCTTTCACTTCCATACATTCTCATGCATGTCACTTTTCATCCGGTTTAACTGAGACGAAGATGCATTTTAAATTCTACGAAGCTTTAAGAGTAAGGAGAAAATGGAGGTGCTGGCTCTAAGTAGCTTTTGCAGTTCAGGCAGCTGCCATGAATGTGACAAAAGCTAATCTTTAAATCATTGCATAGGAAGAAAAGTGTAAAGGGACAGCAGGGAGAGAAGAGGCTTTGTGGAATCCTTCCTTTGCTTTAGTAAACCTCCGAAGGTCTCCAGTAAGACATTTCACAATGTTTTTTTATGTGAGAGTCTCCAAGATCTTAAGTTCCAGTACGTGTGCTGGCCACATCCCATCTAATATCAGAAACAGATTTGGGCATCCCCCAGTAGCCCTTCCCCTTCCTGGGTTCTTTGCTTGCATGCAAGGCAGGAGGAGAAATGGTTGATTCCAAGCAGACCTAGACAAGAAGGCGTCCAGGGCACACTGCAGGGTGCTTGCCTCTCATCTGAGCTGCTTGCCCATTCACCCATGAAGGCAGGGAAGGAATATTTGAGTAAGCTATGAGTTTGGGTTTTAAATGCATTAGGACATCAAATGAATGTTTTGCCATTTTGGCCTTTTTAAAATATAGAAACCATATGAAGACACTGGGTTTATTTGAATATGTGATGCATAAATTCACAAACGGTATTTTTCCCTAGATAAAGCCAATACCCAATATTTTAATTTTGTATGGGTCTGTAAATAGCAGACCTAAGAATCTGTTTCAGTTCATTTCCTCTTTTGCCTAAGCCAATTGCCTGTAGTTAAAAAAGACTAAATGAAAGGAAAAATTATCTAACATAATTGTCCTTGAGATGTACTGCTATAAAAGCAAGAAGAAATTCTGTAGTTTCTACTTCCGTATTTATTTCTATTATATTCCCAGTTCCTCTGTGTTTCAGCATAAAGTCTACATAACTTGAAGATCAGTCCTCCTTACACAAAGGATCTATATGTGTAATAAACATTAGGATTTTTTATCTCATGTGGAATTAGATCAGTTTTTCAGCACATTTGATAAAGGGCATTTTTGTGTTTCTCTTGTTCTGAATTGATTTGGGTTTTTTCTGGTCTACTCAGGTTCCTTAATCATCTTAATCATTCTTTTAGTGTTGTTTGTAATGGTACTTTAGTATCAAGTATTTAATGGTGTCACAAGGTCAGTGTCTCAAAATTGGAAGCCATGGCCTTTTCTTTTTGAATGGTTAACTTGGGACCATTGTGGGAAACTCAGTAATCTGTGTTCCCTCTGTTACCATAATGATAGATAAGACACATACTGCTTTTTATTTTTTTCCCTACCTGTCTGTCTTGGCTATCAGTTCTTGTCTGCACCATAGCATCCAGCTACAGAGTGCTTCAAAAACAACAGTCTTTCTTCCTACAAGAAAATGAATTTGTCATACTTGAGTTGCACTTTGGATTCACATTTGCTCCCATGCCAAAACATGGGCTCATCCATGTGCTCAAACCTGGCTTTGTTTTCTCTGTTGTTTCTTCAATTTTTAAGTCTGCCTGTTGAAACCTCTGAAATGCCACTATAATTAACCTAATGTTGACTTTGCCCTTGCTGTGAACTTACACCATTTTCCCCTCTTGCAATTGTCTGTGTTACGTGCTCCCTGTATCCTTATTTTCTCAATCTTCAGGAGAGCTCTTCAGATTTCTAAAACTGTAGAGTTTGTACTCTGACAGTGGGTCTGCTGCTCTTAGAACTCCTGGCTTAACCTCATGCTTTTTATGTTGTTTTTTCTTCTCACTTCTCATGAAAATTACAGTACTCAGATGTACCACAGAACCGTGGCAAACCCCTGAAGCTCGTGGAGCACAATGCAACCCTAACCCTGCTGAGTCCACCACTGAGCCATGTCCTGAGTGCCAGGGCTGCACATCTGATGCTGAGCAAACGCCCCAGCTGAGGTTTCCTCCAAGGGACCCTCCTGTTTCTGCTTGTGTCTGCTGGCCTTTGCAAGGTGCCTGCCAAGACAGTGCCACATGTAAAACGTTCAGCCTCCAGCTGGTGCATCTTTGGCATAGATGTAGAAATGGTTTTCAGAGCTACAGCTGACAAGTACCACTCAGATGTTGCAGAAGAGCATGTTTTCTAAGGTTAAGTGTAAAAAGCATTAAAAAAATCAAAACTCTAATTGAGAAATGAAGTAAAATATGTCAGGCCCTTCAAAAAGCCACTATGAAAAAATTTGAGACAAATCAGAGTTTTTATATCCTTGGCAAATTTAGTGGATATGTCCAGGTACATTCTTTCTGCAGAAGGTACCAGTGGTCCAAATGAATCCTTGCTGAAATAGGAATTTTTAGTAGAATTTTAAGTTAAAAGACCAGGAAGAATGAAGGGAATTTTCCCTCTATAAAGTGAATACGTGCATTACATTGTAAGGTTTCCTTGGTAACAAAAAGAAGATAAATCCTTTTGTTCTGTGTTAGTGTGTTAGGGAGAGATTTCATCTACATTCTTCCCAATTTGTGCTAACTCTTCAAACTGAAACTGTCTCTCCCTTTGTACCATGATACCCACCATTAACTATTATTGGGTCACTGCAGGAAAATATGGATGTTGTGAGTGTGGACAGAACAGAAACTTGGAGAGTAGTATCACCAAGGGCTTGAAATAATAGAAAACTAGTGCAACACCAAGAATCTATGACAAAATCGTGTAGCAAATTGTCAAGTAAATTACACCTGTACTGTTACATCAAATCTGATAGACTGCAGACTGAGGAGAGAGTGGTAAAGACAATATAATGGGGACCAGATAGCACATTTCTTAATCATAGGTAGTTTGCTAATTTTTTGTCATATTTGTTGTTATTTTCAGGGTATAAATTTTTAAATGGCTGTGTAAACATTTCGCTTTCAACTAAATGGATTTGGCAGGGTCAGTAGAGTACTGGCTGGCATAATAGCTGGAACCTATAGGTAATTAGGTGAGGCTTCGTGCCTTCCCTGCTCTTCACTGAAGCATGAAAACAGGCACACAGCAGTAATAAACAGAAGGCAGGAAAATCATGATTTGCACAGGTTTCTGATCTCCCCGGCTTTCCAGAGCAGCTCAGTGTGTGACAACCTGTGGAAAATTAAGGTGGGCACATAGATTTTCATGTGTCCAAATACCTTGAAATACCCGACCTATAAGAGCGTAAATTTAACTGAAAAATCCATGCAGCTGATTTCTGAAATTACCTGGATGCCAGAGGTGAGAATGGAACCACTAGTATTTTCAGAAGTGCCACATCATCTGGGCTTTTCAACACAGTTGTAAATCTGAGATCAGAGTTGTATTTTGGGTGGGGAATTTTTTGATTTGGCTTGGTTTAGTTTTTTTAAAACTTATTTTGTGCCTGCCTAGAATAGAAACCCGTTGGCAAGGAATACTACATAGCTTGTGTGCCTTGTCTAAATCTACTCTTCATTGTCAGTTGGAAAAGAAAGTTACTATTCCCCTGCTGTCCTAGGCAATTGTGTTATGTTTTTTGTAGACATCACACTGTTAAACAGGTGTTAAGTTTTACTCCAGTGGTGTCTTCATTTTTAGTAACAGATAGCATGCATAACTGTTTAAATCAGCTGTTAGGAGCTGCATGAAACAAATGTAAATTAATTACCTTCAATTTGAGTCTTTGGATTTACTTCCTATTGCTCTTCAGCTGATAGTAAGACACACCTATTCTTGAAAAAAAAAAAAAAGGAGGAGGCAGAAGAGGTTTTAGTTTTCTCCTCAGCATGTCAAGCCTAGTTGAAAAGTCCAAAATAGAATCTCGCATTGTAAAAGTGGCTTTTTTGGAGTTGGACAAAAATTATGTGTCTTCAGCCTGTAGAGACTCAGGGCCTTCTGCTGCTCAGAGCAGTAGGTTCATAGCCTTGATCTGGAGTTATGAGCTTGTGGCATGTTGAACACCACTGCCATTGGTAAGGTCTGTTGGCAGTGCCACCACCCTCAGCTTTCGGATCGACACCCGTCGGGTGCTGCAGCTCTCGGTGTCTCCTTGCAGCTCAGGACAGTGGCCTCGCACATTCAAGTTCCCACTGGTCAGTAAAACCAAAATGACCTGCCCTCTAAAAGCTAGATATATATTCCTTGAAGTGATGTGTTCAGTTGTTTCTTATTTTTTCAACCACCTTTTTTCCCCAGACTTCAAGCACTGTCTGAAGTTTCCTGATGCATTCTTAAATATGCTGACTTCTCCTTTTTTTAAATTTAATTCAAGAGAAAATCTCTTAGAAGTTACCTGTAATTTTTTCAGGGTTTTTTTTGGAGAGAGGTGGTTTGAAGTCTTTCTCCTAAAACGTGAGATTAAAAATATATTTCTATGTATGTAGTACTGGTAGTCCGTGCAGGTCAGTTTTGAATTGTAGGTGATAGGCTTTGAAATTGATTTTAATGGGTAGCATGAAAATTGTTCTACCTAAAGGTGCATAATGACAGTGGAATTATTTTAGTTCAGGGCACAACACAAAATAAGTTCTGAACATTTTTACCCCACTCCTGAGCTTCAGACTGTTGTTATGAATTCTGACAGAGGTGTTTTGCTTGTGAGACAGAACTGTCCTAAACATTATAGGGTTTGAGTTGTAATCGCAGTAATGCTAATACACATTTCAGTGATTAAATATGTACTAATTAGCACAGTGTGTTAGGGATGGATAGAAATAATTGCTTGTCCCTGCATCATTCTCCATCCCCACCATGTCCCCATTCCCCAGGACCTGATTCAGCAGGACCTGCCTGACGCTTGTGCAAGTGATTGCAAATGCTTTTGACAAATGTTAATTGGGAAAGCACTGGAAGGCTGGATGCATTGTAATCAAAAGGAAAATAGAGCAGTTTCACAAGATGTCAGGCAAGCACTTGCAGAACAGATCTGAGGATTTCAGTAGTAGCTGGCCACACCACGAGTTCAGCACAATTACACAGGCTGTGTTCAAGCAGCCAAGAACAAGAGTGAAAAGAAGACAGGCTCTCTGGAGAAGTTTCTCATTTGTGAGCAGGAGAGGGATGAAAAGCACATCTTTGCCTTTACTCTTTAGAAACTCCACTCTAAATTCATGTGAAAATAAAAAGATAAATTAGTATTTAAGACCTTTAATATGTTATAACTGAAAAATAATTGAAAAAGGCTTTTGAAAAATCCTTTTCAACTGCCAAACTACCAAAAGTTAATATTATTCAAAACACTAACTTATAAAGTAACTGCTGAAAGAAAGTGAGACAGCTCTTCTTTTGTTTTTATTTTATGATTTAATTTAGAGAAGCTGCATTGTCCAGTAACTCAGAGTTCAAGGGCCTAGCAGAAGAAAAAAAAAGGGAAGAAAAAAGCCAAAATTATTTTATATGAGCTTATTTATTCTCAGCACAAGGATCTCTGCTTTCATGTGCCTGTAAAGCATTGTGAACAGTACTGCAGATTTGGACTCAGAAATGGTGACTGTGTCAGTTCCTTTGCTCCCTTGCCCAGGGAAGGTGTTGAACAGGCGTTGCAGACTGTTCTCTGCACCAGCAGTGACTGGTGTGACCCCGGCCTGGCTCGGGCTGTGCCTCAGCAGCCCCACCGAGGAGTTCCCACTGTGGGGCCATGGCACGAGCAGCTGCATCCTGGGCACAAGGGATGTGTCCTAAGCCACTCCTGGGCTTTTGGAAAAGATGAAACGAGGTCCTTGCCAGCAGCTTATATGAGGTGTGTCTTCACACCTGCGTTGTCAGAGGAGGATGTCGAGGCCCCAGGTGCTCACCCAGGAGAACACCCTGTACGTGCTGGGCGCTGCTCCTGTTCGGAGCTAGCCGGGTGTGCTGCAGCTCTCTCGAGCAGAATGGCTGCTGGGTGGGAAGATGTTATCATAGTTATTGCCCTGGAAGGTGTGTACTTGAAGTTTTGGGGGCTGTTTTTTAAAAATGGTCTCGTTAGTTCCAGCCCACTGCCTTTGCTGTTAAAGCTGGACTCCGTTGTTTACGGCACACTGCTTCAAATGATTCCATCTATTGAGTTGGTCCCGCTGCAGAAGTGATTAAGTAATCTTTAATTGCTTTGAGTGTGTTTGTTATGTACTGATAACTATCAATTTTTATTACTGAAGAGATTATTTGGAGAATGTGCTGAAACGTCATACCAGTATGGGTTGGGAGTGAAAAAAAGAAAAAAAAGTCAGTTGGTTATATCTTAAACACCCAGAATAGCAATGAGAGTAATATTAAGATAAAGAAAAGGAGACTCTGGAGAATCCTTTAAAGCTACATAAATAACTTTTAAATAACTTTTTTTTATATATAATTCTAAGTCATTTACTTTATTATTGCTCTAATTTTCCCTGTGCAGTGCCTACCACAGCAGTGACAATAACTTCTTCAGCAGAGCTGTACAAAACCACAGTGTCAACCACTAGCACTACATCACAGAAGGGTCCCATAAGCACAACATTAGCTGGAGGAACAAAGGAAGGAAGCAAAGGACCCAGACCACCGCCACCCGTTTCCACAACCAAAATTCCTCCTGTGACAAGTTTTTTCCCTTTGCCAGAGAGATTCTGTGAACCGACTGAGGCCAGGGGGATTAGCTGGCCTCAGACACAACGAGGAATGATGGTTGAACGCCCTTGCCCCAAAGGAACGCGAGGTATTGCCTTTAAAAATGTATCTTGATTTCAAGCAGGTATTTCAAAAGTGATGTGCAGCTCTCTCAGGATGAATGTTTTTTTAACTTCAGGCTGTTTGTCACATGATTGTTTTGGTTACTTGGAGAGTGCAGAATCTGCTGGCAGTGGTCAGTGGTCAATCTGCAAACGTCACTTGAGCGTAGCCGCAGAGTCACCTTGCGCTTGCACTTTGGAGAATCCAGGTCAAATTTTAGGGCATTGCTTGAGGACTGTTTTGAAACATGCTTACAGCTGCCTTTCTCATTATTAGCTCCCCTCTGGATGAGCTCCAGGAAAAATCAAGGGCTTTTCGTTTGTTTGCAGAAAATGTCTGGTACTTTTCACTGACTTTTTCTTATTGCTCTTTGTAATCGACATTATTTCCTTTCGTTTTTGTCAATTATTGTCAAATACTACCATTAGCAGCATTCAGAATGTAACATTGTTTAGGAGCACAGTGTAGCCAATTTCCTGAATGCATGCAGAAAAATGGTTTCCCTTTCACTGTAGTTTTCTACATCTGTTGTAGGAACTGCCTCGTATCTCTGCGTGGTCTTAACAGGAATGTGGAACCCCAAAGGCCCTGATCTTAGCAACTGTACCTCACACTGGGTAAATCAGCTGGCTCAGAAGGTTGGTTGAAACCTTTTAATCTGGTGTACACAGGTGATTAAAGATTATAACTCTGAGCATTAATAATGCAGTTTGTTGAAGCTGTATTTTTTACTGTGTGTTCATTGGAAGTAGAAGGAGTTATGTGTACTTCATGTGCAAAGCATTGGCCAGCAGTTAGGTTCCTGTGCATGTTTTGGTGTGCACTGTCTCTAAGTTCTGTAATTGAATCCATGATTACACATTCTCCTCACTATTGAAAACAAAGTAGCTTTGCTGATGTTCAAAAACCAAATGCAATATTTGCTTAATAAATCAAATACTGTAAATCAAACAGCAAAACCTGTGGTATGCAGCAAGGGCTTTTGTTCAGTAAAAATTATACTGTAATGAATAGATTTTTGTCTGAGTGCATTGATAACAGTATGATTAGAGTGCAGAACCACTTTCTGTGTTTTCCCTCCCTACTGAGATTTACAAAGTTTATGAAAACTGGATAATTTGTTGTCAGTACCAAGCTACTTGACTTTTGAATGCCTCAAGCACTGGTATGAACAAATAGATTTCTTACTGTCTGATAATGGCAGTAAAATAAAAGTGAGAATGAATAGAAGATCTAGCCCAGAAGTCCCAGTCAGATTGCTGGTTTTGATGGCTGTTAAGAAGTGCTTTTGTGTGTCACGGATCTAAGAACCTTTAATCTTCTGAGATAAAGAGAACGTTATTGGTCTCAATTAGTTACAGATTTCAGTGTATGTGCAAATGGTTCTTTCACCACAACAAAGGTGCACAGGGAACTGGAATTAGGAGCCGCAAGCAGAACAAGGGACCCTGCTGAGATAATATAAACTGTCATTTCAGATCAGAAGTGGGGAAAATGCTGCTAGTCTGGCCAATGAACTGGCTAAACACACCAAAGGCCCAGTCTTTGCTGGTGATGTTAGTTCATCAGTGAGGCTGATGGAACAGCTCGTGGACATTTTGGATGCTCAACTTCAGGAACTACGGCCCAGTGAAAAAGACTCTGCTGGAAGGAGTTATAACAAGGTACACACCTCCCATCACCTCCTCATGCTGGGATAACCATTGCCCTTGGGTTTTGTGTTCTTTTCCTTTCAGAAATATTAATCTGTACGTTGTTCCTGTGTGCTTATAGTTCTGGAATAAGCATATAAGAGAAAACAGCAGTAAATACACAGCAGAAAGTTGCAATTACCTGCTTTAGGGAATAAGGTATAATTCAAAATAGCTGACTGGTCCTAAAATACATAGCTGTGTCCCATATTAAAATCTGGAATGCATTATAACTAGTGTGAGGGAAATGAGTATTAGCTCTCAGAAATTCTGTAACAAATCAGCGTGTTTATCCAGTGATCCTTTTAACCCTGAACATGTAATAAAGTCAGTGGGATTCTGCATAGGTGCAAGGTTTTATTTTGATCTGACTTTCTGCAGAATAATAGCACTTTCTTAGCCTTTTAAAGACACCAACATGACTTAGAATTGATCTGTATAAAAATGCCTTAATACACATATCTAAAACATGAATTAATGTTTTCTCTGGAATGATGTTCCAAGAAACATTGCAGAGAAAATGTATGTCTTTGTGGTTTAAATCGAAATTGCAAGTGTTATTACCTTTCCTCTTTTTCTCAGAGGAAATGCTGTGTTTCTCAGCCTCTTCTTTACTAGTCAGCAAGCCACAAACAAATTTTTTTTTCATGATGAAAGAGAGATGAAGTCCTCTGTTATTTTGGCAATAGTTTTATTTACAGTCCCTAGCTGCCCTTAAAATAGTTTTCCTGGAGACAGATCAAGTGCCCCCACAGGGATTTCCTCCTTTGGCCTTTTCATACAAACCCCACTCCCTGGACAAAAGGTATCTAGACACCCATACAAAGGTTGCTGTGCTGGTTTTGGTTAGGATGGAGTTAATGTTCCTCACGGTGGCTGGTGTGGGGCTGTGCTTTGGATTTGTGGTGCCCACTGTGTTGAGAATGTAGACATGTTTTGGATTTGCTGAGCAGCACTTGTGCAGCATCACGGCCTTTTCTCCTACTGCCATGCTGGCAAGGAAGTGGGGGGTGCCTGGGAAACTGGGAGGGGACACAGCCAGGACAACTGGGCCCAGCTCACCAAAGTGATATTTCATACCCTGGGGCATCCTACTCGCTGTGTAAAGCTGGTGTGACATTAGAAGTTATGGTGTTTGTCTTCCCCAGTAACAGTTGTGATGGAGCCTGGCTTTCCTGGGCATGGCTGAACACCTGCCTACCCATGGGAAGCAGTGAATTCCTGGTTTTGCTCTGCTTGCATGTGTGGCTTTTTTTTTTACCTATAACTCGTGAGTTTTCTCACTCCTACCCTTGTGATTCTTTCCCCAGTGGTGTTGGTGAGGGAATGAGTGAGGACTGTGTGGGACTTGCCAGCTGGACTTAAACCACAGTTGGGGAAAAATGTTTCCTGTGTGATGTTTTTTTTGTAGTCACTGTGGACAGAAACTAGATTAATGTCCAGGCTGTCGTTCAAAACCGGGATCTGAAAAACCAGAGTATTTTTTTTCCTATTTCTGAAGCTTTCCAGAATCTGTCTAACTTCTGATTTTCTTTTTCCTTACTAAAAAGCTCCAAAAACGAGAGAAGACATGCAGGGCTTACCTTAAGGTATCTCTCGTGTGCTGTCACCCTGCTTTCTCCCTGCTTCAGCAACCTGCCACGCTTTATCATCTTGCTGCATGATCCTATGTATTTCAGTCTTTGATAAATGTGTATTGTGCCCCATATCAACTTTACAAATGTTGGCTTTGCACAGGTATAACACTCAGAAAAAAAAATTTACCGTCAAAGTTTATACGTCTTTTACCTCAACTTGTTCAAAACAAAAAGAGCAGAAAGGGTTATTATCTGAATTGGATATAACATCTATCTCATAATAAAACCTTGGGTAGGGGAAAAAGCTGGCAACTTAAAGAAATTACTTCATCTTGGTAGAATTTTATATCAAAGACTGTTTAGAGTTAATTTGCTTGTGTGAAAATTGTACGTTATATAGCTTGCTTTGTTCTTTGTCTATCTTTATACCTAGTAAAATCATTCTTTCTTACAGTTTTAAGAATTGTTACAGTTCAATGACTTCAGGATAAAATGCAAAGACAAACATTTCTCTAACTTCACTATTAAAATGTCTGCCATGTGTCCCATTAACCAGGCTCTATGGAAGGCATGTCTCACGTTGCCACCTGGTTTCCAGTTCTTTCATCAGCTGTAGAATGGTTGTCTGTACTGGGCAACTGCTTCTCTGCTGTACAATGCCAGTAGTGCCACTTCACCCCTGTGAAGGAGAGAAAACAGTCCTGGAACACGTGTCTGGCTCTGAAAAATTTTATTGCACATTTTTTCAAAACTTCTAAAATACTGATTTTTACTTGTACCCTTTGTGATGAAATGTAAGAATGATTTTCAAAAAGAACTTTAAAATACTTTGCAACATAAGAAAATAATTCAGACTCTTACTGAAGAGAGATTTCTCTGTACAGGGCACTTCTGTCTTTTACCCTAAAGCCCTGGAAGTGGATGGGAGATGTCCAGTTATGCAGAAGTTTGACAAAAAGAGGGAAAGATCTGGAGAGAAATTAGCTTCTCAAATAATAATAATTGTAATAGTTTTTTATTAGAAAATGTTTTTTAATATTAAAGGGAACTCCAGCAGATAGGGTTTGAGTGGGTTTGTATGGTTCCTTTTCATGAGTGAACAGGATGGTGAGAAGAGCAGTCACGGCGTTGCTGCAGCAGCTGTGCCACAGGGGCCCTGGGGATTTCCCCCACCATCCACTGGCCTCTGTCTGAGAGAAGCACCTCAGAAATATTACTGGGCAGGTGATTACTTTCCATAAGAAAAATGCAGGGTTAGATTCTGCCATAGTAAATACAGGAGTATCCCATTAGTGGACACCCACTGTCAGTGCTGTGTGGCGATACATGAGGAACCGTAGCACAGCCCTCGTTTCCAACTGGTGTCATTTTCTCGAGGTCTCAAATGGGCTTCTCTGCTTAGATAAGACTAATAAACCTCTTGAAATTACAAATCAAAAGCTGACTTACACTATGCAAATGAAGCAAGTTCCCACTTTGTGACAGAGGATTCATTTGTACCTCAGATTAGAGGCTCCAATCTGTATTTCTTGGTGACTAATGAATCTGGCCTCTGCAGACCAATTTCTGTTCCACTCTAGTTAATGGCTGCAGCAGTATCAGTGTGAGCATTTTGACTATTCTGTCTCACATTAGAGGAAGAAAAAAGGCTTTAATGCCACTTCGAAGTATCTTCCACCTGCCAGGAAGGTCATGGTGGCTCACAGTGCAGACAGAAAGAGGATATTAAAATGGATTAGGCTAATTAATCTTGCTCTGACAATAGCCTTGACCAACTTTTTCTGTTCGTTTGTTTGCACGATATAGTATTTCAGAGCGACATCTTTCTGTTTGTACAATGTCTTCTGTTTCCATTTCCAATGCTTTTAAATTGATCAAACAAATGATATATATGCTTAATGACACATTATGAGTAGGTAGATGGGACAGAGTAAACAGGGTGTTTGAGCAGTGCACGGTGTACTCAGTGCACAGCAAACTCGGGGCACAGCTACATTGTGCATTAATGTAAAAGCCTGCCTTCAATTGATTAACTGATTACTCTGGATTATTTTGTAAAAATAACGTAATCATGTCACTGAATTATTCTTCTTCCTTATTTATTGTTACTTTCTGTGCAGCTTAATGAACCTTAAAACATGATGATAGAGTTGTTACAAGTAAAACTTTTTAAAGTGGCGGCTTTTTTCAGCTTTCCAGTTTTGCCTTCACTGATAAGAGGGACAGTCAGTGGACATCTTGTTTGCTGTATTGATTTCCTTTTCTGACTGACCTTTGTGCAGGAATGGGAGTTGGTAATCTTTTTAAGTATCTATGAACAGGTACAGGAAGAGGAGGGGGAGTGAGAGTGGCCAGGGCTAATTTATATCCACTGAGTCAGCTTCATTGCATGCCTCCTGCAATAAAGAAGGCAGTTTGTCAAGTAGTTTATAGTGCTAGGGCTGCATTAGCTGGGCTCAGTTTCCAGAGCAGAAGTATTTGAGCTAAACTGCAGAATGCTAATTTTGGCATTAGTATTTTTAAATAGAAGTTATACATTTTGACATTAACTTTAAGATGAAAGCTTCAGGCATAACTTCTGGCATTTATTTTTACATTTTCAGCACGTTAATAATCCCATCTTTATATCTGGCACAAAACAAGTCAAATCTGCATGTTTACCACTTAGAGACCACACAATGCTAGTGGCTAACTGCACTTCTATTCATGCTAATCCAGCGAGAGGATGGAAAATATTTTAATGTTGAAAATAGTGTTCTAGTGCCATTAAATCACAGTAAATCATTCTGACAGTTAAGTATTATAATTGTCACCAGATAACATTGGAAATACTCCCCAGCTGCCCAGGGCAGTCAGACCTAATGATAGTTTTGTAATGAATACAGGCAATTGTGGATACAGTGGACAACCTGCTCAGGCCTGAAGCTCTGGAGTCCTGGAAGGACATGAATTCTTCAGAACAAGCCCATGCAGCCACCATGTTACTTGATACATTAGAAGAAGGGGCTTTTGTTTTGGCTGATAATCTCTTAGAACCAACCAGAGTCTCAATGCCCACAGAAAACATCGGTAAGTAAACCCCTTTTCTAGCAGAAATGAAAGTGCTCTGCACTGCTCTACAAAACGAGGAAGAAATACTCCAGACAGCGACATACCCTCTGAGCTGGGCAACAGTTAGTGGAAAAGTGAATGCTCCAAAGTGACATTCTTCCTCAGTGTCATTAATACAGTATAAAATGGAAAGTAGTTGATGTTGCAAAGTTGATTTACCACTGAAAAATCATTAGCAGAACGCATGGATATGAAGAGTGCTTAAATGGCAGAGTATGGATTTTTTGAGGTAGAGCTGCAGAAAATGCTTTTCTGTTATATATAAACTGTTCCTAATGAATTTAAATTACCTTTTTTGCAACGCACCGTGCCAGTTAAATATTTTAGGTGCTCGGAACATAGGCCAAATGTTTATATTAAACATGACTGCCTTCAGGTAAAAATGTGTTCAGTGAACTACATCTCCCATAATGCAGAATAGCTATGCTTCAGAGACTGCAAAGGAGCTGAAGATAGTTGGAGCCTAATTTAGAATTTGAGTGGTGACAGAGAAATGAAGGGGTTTGGTATTAGAGATGTGCAAATATTGTTACGCGGGATGTGCTAAAGCAAAAATCATTGCTGTGCATAAAATTAAAATTCCTTCAGCTTATTACAGAGATTAATGTTGTCTCAGTGAGGTACAAGGAACCTGAAAGTCTGCTAATATGCAGAGTACCAAGACAGAGACTTGGAGTAGAGTGCAGAAATTAGACTTTTCACGTTTCAGTGTCTACATATTTGTAACTGTAGAAGATGATTCTGCCTAGTTTTTAATTGAGTAGGAAGATACTGGGAAAGGTTTTACAGGCCCTTATCAAAGTAACTGCACCAGTTGTCCCTGAAGGAATGTGGGTAGGATCACAGATCTGTCTGGGGATGTACAAGAGCAGTTCCATGGAGGTGCATAAGCTCTCTGAATGTTATTTCTTGTGATGAGCTGTTTTCCAGTCACAGTAACATGTGTACCAGTGCCACACAGGAGTGAATTCCTGGTGCACATATATGTGTGGCTTAGAGAAAGAGAAGCCAGTCCCTAATTTCATACCTTTTGTCAGTCTAGTTCACTAAAGTTAGACCAGATTATTAATATAACAGACATTTTGCCAACCAATTGTCCCCTCTCACCTATATGGTGTTATCTATCCAAAGGAATCCAGTGTTTGATGGCAATCCCATGAAAGTTTCCCAATATACAATGTGAACTAATAAAATGGTTTCCTATAAATCTTTATACAGAATTACATTTAGGAAAAAAATCAGAAATTATTTTTAGCTATGAATACTGATTTTGCTAAATGCACAGCTTAACTATTCTTAGGTATTCTTTGCTGACTGTTTAAAAAAACTTTTTATATCTAAATCAATACTTAAAATTCTAAATTTGTCAGCAGGGGATACTGCACCAACATTAGGATATTCAAAACTAACTTTTTTTGCAATGTGTGTGTGGTATTTTTAAGTGGATGTTTTGGGGGCACAAACTAGAATGAGATTTAATATCATGTTATCACTATTAAAGTGCTGTCATTTTAGCAGTGTGCACTAGATTTAGTTAAAGAAGCTAGCTCTGTGTGATTGAAACATGCAGTACAAATCTGCCTTACAGACAGCAGTGTGAGAAAACTAAATAAAGAGTGGGGGGAAAGACTGTCATCTAGCATTCTGCAATCTTGCCAAGAGACTTTCTCTGCATTCTCCTTTTTTAACGCTTTTTTTTTTCCTCTGGTCTGCCTAGTTTTGGATGTTGCAGTGCTCATTACTGAGGGCCAGGTGCAGGACTTGAAATTTCCTCAGGGCAGTAAAGGAGGCAACTCGATTCAGCTCTCTGCAAGCACCGTGAAACAGAACAGCAGGAACGGTGAGTCCTGGGCACAGAGCCCTGAAACACGTTAACTTTTCTACAGCCTGCGTTACCTCCCCTGCTTAGAGTATCCAAACAAAGCACAACAAAGCCGCTCTGTGGCTTTTTCTCAAAGACCATGGGTACCTGGTCTCTTTTCTTCAAACCCGCAGCCCAAAAATGCCTCTCTGTTCACCGACGCATAATTGTCAGTTCACTGGAGTGCAGGTTGCTGTCTTCCTGTAGACCTCTGTGGCACGATGATGGGATTTCTTGTCTTCTGTAGGGTCAGCAAAACTGGTTTTCATCATTTACAAAAGCTTGGGCCGTTTTCTGAGCACCGAGAACGCGACCATAAAGCTGGGCAGTGAGCTGGCCGGGCGGAACAGCACGATCGCGGTCAACTCGCACGTCATCGCAGCCTCCATCAACAAGGAGTCGAGCCGCGTGTACCTCACCGATCCCGTGCATTTCACACTGGAGCACATCGATGTGAGTCGTGCTCAGGAGTTAATGGGAAGCTCGTAAAAGCAGCAAGAGCGAAAAGCAAGGCAGAAAAATAACCTTTTTTTTTTTTTTTTTTTTCCATTTGAATTTTAAATGTTGGACTGGGTCAGAGACACAAGTTGAGTTAAGGCTGTGAACATAAAATTAAATGAGCCTGGTTCAGTGATTATTAGAACTTAAGTGTATTCTTAATGAAAGCTAATTCAGTAATCAGCATGAAAATGTAAATGACTAATTTGTTTCTAACTGAAAATTAACTCTTACCTTAGTAGCAGGGTTGAAAATGACTTTCAAGATTCTTCGTGGTCTGATGTAACAATTTTTATTGGCACTGTTGACTTTCAACATTACTTTTGGACCATGTTATGGATGCCTATCCAAATTCTTTAAATTGCATTTATTCAATGAAGAATGAAGTATGATATCTTGGTTTGCTATACTTTAAATTTACATAAATTTTCTTCATGGCATTTTGTTTGATGTGTTTCTTTGCTTGTAAGTTTGGCTCTTTCTGTTTTCATATCTCACATGGGGAAAGTAAATAATCATTACTGTGATGAAGAAAATATGGTTGGATTTTCCTCTCAATTTGCCTCTCTTTATAAATCTGTTTTGATTGTTTTCCATCAAAACAGATAGGCATTGAGGAGTGAACTTTTTCCTGATATCTCTTCATATGACTTTGGCCTGACCAAAGGTGAGAATCAAAGGAAAAAGACCCTGTTTTCGAATCGTCAATTACGGGAAAAATATCTTCAGAATAAATTCACAGTCCTAATTTTCCAGAAAGCAAAAATGACTATAATGTCCCATCCATGCATAAAATCGTAAGATGGAAATTGTAATTGTTTAAAATTGGGTCTGCAGTAATTGAGAGTACACTTTAGAGAGCTTT
Organism: Pachyramphus minor; assembly: GCA_013397135.1. Lineage (NCBI taxonomy): Eukaryota > Metazoa > Chordata > Aves > Passeriformes > Tyrannidae > Pachyramphus > Pachyramphus minor. The sequence continues at coordinate 128,078 of VYXB01003702.1, forward strand.
GGACTATGAAGTCCCTTTTAAACTGGATGTCTTCCTCGTGCAACATCGTCCACAGTTTTGCTGATGAAAAACTTTATTGTCCAAAACGTGCAAAGTTTAATCTAAATTACCCTTTGCACATATTAAACAACTGTTATTGCCATCTCAGTGTGTAAAATCCTCATTTCATGTTATCCTTTTATCTCCCAGCCCGACAATTATTTCAATGCAAATTGCTCCTTCTGGAACTACTCAGAGAGGACCATGATGGGATACTGGTCAACGCAAGGCTGCAAACTGGTTGACACAAATAAAACTCACACAACGTGTGCTTGCAGTCACCTGACCAACTTTGCAATTCTTATGGCTCGTCGGGAGATTGTGGTAGGTAATGATGTTCCCAGCCATTGGCAGGGAACAAACTTGAAAGATTTAGCTTTAAATTTTCAGCAACATCCAAAATTGCTGAAGTTTCTTTAGTATTTATAGCTCCTCTCCACTCTCCCCAAAGCACTTTGCTTTCTGTAGCACTTTTCTTCCTCATCCATGAAGTTACAAGTAAACTAACAGGAAAGAGAAGGAAAGGAAGGAGAAGAGTTTTCTAGAGGTCATATTTTAAAGTTACTGACCGACCCAGTACAGATGGAGAGTATCTGTAGAGACAGCTGTGCAGGCTGTTCCCTGGAAGCAGCAGTGCCTTAGACAGGAAGGTCACACTGGATGTTTAGGTGCCTGTTCATACTCAGAAGTTTTGTTGTCTATATAAAGCAATTACTGGATGTCAGAGGGCCCAGAGTATGCATTATTTGCAGGGATGTGGGACTTCTCCTACAGCCACTGCATTGAAAGAGGTGGCTGCAAAGACAGTGACAAAAGGGATTCTGTCATAGCTGAAGCAAGGAACCTTCTTTAGCTGGATGTGAGATTGAAGCCAGAATTACACCTGTAGCATATTCTGCCTTTTATCCTGATCAGTGTGTAAATCATTGCTTTCTTCTCTGCTGTGGAGCTGCAGGTCTGTAGGAAAGAACATGTAGTCTTACAGTAGGTGCCAGGGAAAGCTCTCCCTTCTCTCTGCATCAGAGCCTAGTGACTCTTTAAAAATGTGATGTCTGCTGTATTTGTGACCACTTTACAGGGAGACATAGGAAAAGTGAAATGCTATCTGATTTGGATAAAATAGTCACATTTTTCTCTCAGACCTGCTCCTCTTCTACTTACCCTAATTCTGCTTTTCTGGGAGTTGACCTGAGACTGAAATATTGCTGAGTACATTTTGCCCATCTCATGTAATAAACAAGTAACTTTTCTGGATGCTACCTGTGAAAATAGGTTTTTGTTTATACCCATAAAGAGTCATATTAATTTTCTCCATTCTTGGTTATTTCTAGTACAAAGATGGAGTGCACGAATTGCTCCTCACTGTCATCACCTGGGTGGGAATTGTCATCTCTCTTGTTTGCCTGGCCATCTGCATCTTCACATTCTGTTTTTTCCGTGGCCTGCAAAGCGATCGTAACACTATTCACAAGAACCTTTGTATCAACCTATTCATTGCTGAGTTCATTTTCCTAATAGGCATCGATAAGACAGAGTACAAGGTAAGTTTTCTCTGTGTGTGCTGGTCTTGTTCTCTGAAATGACTGTTTGAAATGGATTTGAATTAAAACATGACAACACTGACAAGTTTTCAGTATTCTGACACAGCAAGGCTGAAATAAAAGCTCAGTGTGAAAATCAGGTAGACGTACTTACCCATAAATAATATTTACATCCATCCAAAATATGCTTTTCATTTTCACTTGAGAAACACTGACTATTAACAAAGCAGACAGACTTTTGAAAGAGGAGATGAAATTAAATGTTGATGTATTAGGAACATGTATGTTTTCTCTATTCACGTGTCTTAACAGCTATTGACTACATTTATGAATATATATATTAGCACAGAGCCTTTTCTATATACTTACAGATTTTTTACACTGTACACTCATGCAGGTATTCTGGCAGTACTGGTGAAATTATTTCTGAAGTGATACATTGGGTTCAAGTTTAGTAATTCAGTATAGTTTTATCCAGAATTTGGCCAATGGGGAGAGGTTTCAGATTGATTTCTGTTACAACAGCAGAAATTTCCAAATTACAGCAGATAAAGATCTCTGAGCACCTGCTTCATAAGTGGCATCACATTATGCATCTAGAACCAACTGTTCTTGTCAACTGCAAGTCCTAAAACCATATCAGTCTCAAAATTAAAGAGTTGCTTATAAAATTGAAAAGTCCACTGTATAATTGACAACTGGTGGATGAGGGTGCAATTTCCTTATTTTCATTCACACTGTTCAGCTAATTTACTTTCTGTGGCTACTGAACACACAGTAGTATTTTCAAATGTTCAGTGCAGGTTTTCAGGTAGGGAAATTGCTCCTGAGTTTGTGACAGATTTCTGATAGAAGCATATGCTGTTCTGTTGCACACTTTTTAATTGGAGAGGTAATGATGTGAAGGTTTTGTGGTTTATATTTCCATCTCTCTCTTTCTTTGCAGATTGCATGTCCGATATTTGCAGGTCTCTTACACTTTTTCTTCCTGGCAGCCTTTGCCTGGATGTGTCTAGAAGGAGTGCAGCTTTATCTAATGTTAGTAGAAGTATTTGAGAGTGAATATTCTAGAAAGAAGTACTATTATGTTGCTGGCTACCTCTTCCCTGCCACAGTGGTTGGTGTCTCAGCAGCTATTGACTATAAGAGCTACGGAACAGAGAAAGCGTAAGTAATTGCAAGTGACCTGAGTGTTTTTCAAGTGAATAATTTTTTAAAGCCTATTAGCTGTCAGAGGGTCCCTGACAGACTAAAATACCATCTGAAAGCTTTATTGGGAAGAGAATGGCAATGCTGTGCACAAATTACAATCAAGTCTTTTGTAATTCTCTAGGTTCAGGGGATTTGTACTCCAGAGAGACCAATTCTAAATTATGGTCTTTCTTTTAACACAAAAGATTGACCTGAAACAAATTGAAAAAGTAAATAACTTTTTGTCCTCAGATGTATATTAAGTAAAATTTCTCAAAGTGTCTGACAAGCCTAACCACCCAGTTTTAAGTTAATGCTTCATTAGATGTCTTTGTTCAGCTGTCCCTCTAGCTAGCTCTCATCCTGAATTATGACAGTACAGTATTCCAACCCATATGTTTTATTTTGATAATATTTTATCAGGCGAGTAGAGTGGGATTAAAATTTCGCCACTGCCTTTTATTTACAAAAATACAGATATATATAGGAAGTGACAGAAGGTAGACATAAAACATTTCTGAGGATCTGAGTTGCTGGAGGCATGAATTTGCCTTTCAGTAGTGTTTATTTTGTCCTTTGATGAAATTAGTTACAGAATGGGAAGATACTGTTGACTACAAGGAAGCTGCTTGATTTTGCTACTGATGAAAGACAAATAAGAGAATTCAGCAGGGAACTGGGCTGTATGAAAAATGAATTGCTAAGTGAAGTTGGCCCTAATAGGTTTACACATCATTTAGTCTGGTATCTTATGTATTCCTTCTCTACTGTCCAACTCCCAGATGGGGCGTTTTATTTATACCATATTGTTTTTCAGCAGAACATGGCATCTGAGCATTTTCTGTCTCCTATTGCTCAGGAGTGAGCACTTCACATATGATATAAAGTTAAAAGCAGATTTTGAAGATTACATGGGAAGCCTGTAAAAAATACTTCCTGATGTTAGTCTCATTAGTCCATGATAGCACCTGTCACCAAAACTGACTGAAAGGAGAGAGAGCTCCTTTTGGTCTTGTTTCTCCTTATACTTTACCTATTCCTGATGATGTAGTTTCAGGTTCAGTAGTGTTATTATACAGGGCTCCTCAGAAGAGTTTCAGGTTAGGAATTCTCCATGGATTAAGTGGCACTGTGCAATGTTTATAATTTTTTATTGGCAAAATGTTAAGAGGTATTTTGGCACTTTGCATTTACTGGACTGAGGTGCAGCTGTTCACTTTTCATTCTTTTTTTTCCATAATAGTTGCTGGCTCCATGTAGATAACTATTTTATCTGGAGTTTCATTGGACCTGTTACCTTTATTATTCTGGTAAGAACTTTGTTTTTTCCTTTCCTTTTAGGTTGCCTCACAGAAAAGTTAATATCATCTTTATTCACAAGACATTTCATGAAAATGCTTATAAACAATTTGTAACGTGACCAATGGTTATATAAATATTTAGAAAGTTTTAAAGAGTGCTGAGCACATGATTAATTGTCAAAGCTGTGGTGGCACTTCAGCATAGCCATTTTTTTCCTAATGGCTGGGAGTATGAAGGTCGTATTGACATGTGTAGTCATATGAAAAATGAATGAAGTACCAAACACAGGGTTTTTTAAAAAGGAACCATTATTACTGCTTTCAGTTGAGTCAGTTCTGTACACATTCCAGAATTTAACTGCTAATTATCCAGCATAATTATCTCTAAAGGGTATTCTAACGCACTGGATAATTAAATAAATCTTCTATTCCATTATACTGCCCCAGTATTTGTGTGTGTATGTGCATACACATATGCCCATTTTGCCATGCCTGCCTCTGTGTGTGTGTGGCATGTGCAGTGTGTGTCACACAGCCCAGCTGCTGTGGCACTGTGAGGAGTGGGGTGTGTGGAGCACCCTGTGTGTGCACCCCTGGCTCTGTGAGCTCACACCCAGAGCTGCACTCACTGACAGAGCTGCCCTCACACACCCAGAACTGCACTCACAGTGCTGCACTCACACACCCAGAGCTGCACTCACACACCCAGAGCTGCACTCACACACCCAGAGCTGCACTCACACCCAGAGCTGCACTCGCAGTGCTGCACTCACACTCAGAGCTGCACTCACACACCCAGAGCTGCACTCACACAGCCAGTGCCCACCCTGCAAGCTGTGCAGTCCTGTGCCAAACCAGGGCAGAAACTTGTCCCACCTGTTTCTCACTGCGATCACAACACTCCCCAGCGCGGGACTCTGTGGGGAGAGCGAGTGCACGATGTGCTTTGGGACTGTCCTTGTCTCTCTGCTACTGCTGTGCCTGTAAAGCCTGGCTGTACCTGGGAAACACTGTAGGAGGCTGGTGCTGGGGACAAAACCCATATACACAGAGGGCTTTGCTCATCATTGCTGATAGTTTGGAAGGATGGATTAATTTGTTTTCATGCTTTTGAAAGTGCAAATAGTTGCGTGTTCTCCTGCCCTTACACGGTGGTAGAGTTGTGAAACATTAACAGAATTTCAGTTCCCTTGAATTTCCAAATCCAGAAATTGTATTTGGTAATTATTGTTTTTTCAGCTGAAGCACATGCATCAGGCATAGTTATGAAATCTCTGACTTTTACGGATCATGTGCCAGACATACTATTTCAGCCCCTTTTGTACTTTATAGTCTCTGTTACTTCTCATGTGAAAATAAACTGATACTTTGATTGTGGAAATTTCTGTTAAAAAATATGCCTGGCCAATGTTTTGTAGGTACTTTATTCCTTCCTGGTATCTTCAATATTGAAATAAGCTTGTGTATACTTAGGTTGGATCCACTCTCTGTTTATATCAAAAACTGTTTCAGTCCTTGAGCAGTCACTTAGGAAAAGAGAGTTGTACAATATAGAAGTTGTTAAGAGTTCACTGGCATATTTTCAAACACACGGGTGTAGATGCCAAAACTTATGTGTGTATGAGTTGAATTAGAAAAATTACAGGGTTTGTAAGATTTAAATATAGACCATAATAATTGTAGAGAGGTTGTTCTAAATACATTCAAATTAAATCGTGTCTCAGAATGATGGGGATTCTTCTTTTAATTAAACCTACGATTGCAATTGAAAGATAGACAGTATTTTCAGTATGATAGACAATATTTTTCAGCATGAAGTTGTTTCTTGCAGGTGTTGTAATTATTACTAGAAAATTGTTCTGAGTTTCATGCCACAATAGTTCAGTCACCTCAAGTCTGATCGTGTGGTGATAATTTTGCTTTTTGTGTCTAGCTCGTTATTTTATTGTTACTGGAGTATTTTGCTAAGTCACCTCTATTTTTCTCCCTTGCTCTAAAATACCATTTCACATGGGAAGCTTTGGGCTTTGCTGATGGCTTTTTCACTTCCTCATAACCAGGTCAGAGTGAGAATAGAGGTGAAGGGCATTTAATCATATTGACCATGTACAGACATAGTTCACTATTATTTACTGGCCATGACATTATTATCCTCCAGCAAATCATTTGGACTGAGACGCAAAAGGCCTTTGGGAGCAGTATTCCCAACTTCAAAAATATGAAACAGCAGGTAGCAATCACAGCACAGTTCCTGGGAGTAATTCTTCTCTGGCAATTGCTTTGCCCTCTAATCGTCCCAACTGAGGAAGCAAGAGAGACCAGAGGAAGAAGTGTGAGAAGTGTAATGGCTGAAAAATAATATGTCATGTGCAGTGTAACTGAAGAGCTGTATTTGTAGTGTAGCTTACTCGGGGCCAGTAGCATGTGGGAATTTCACCTTGGTAAGCTTTTTAACATGTTACTCAAATCACCTTTATGTTTCTCAGTTTAATAGTGCTGTCAATGCACATCGGCTCCTTTTTGACAGTATTGCTTTCTACTTCAATTTACAGATTTTTTTTCCCTGAGTTTATAAGAATTTGTACTTTTATCTGTTTATATTTTTGCACTAAATGAGGATGGGAAGTACGAGGGGGGAGTATGAAGTTCCTCAGTTCATCTTGTGAGGAACTTTCAACTTCCCTGTTTCCATAGCCTGTCATGCCTTTGGGCACCAGGGTTATTATATCGATGAGAAAAGAGCATGGAAGTAATGAGCGGTGGGAAACCATTAGTATGCCTGAAATGGTTTAATGAAAGCTTGGATCATGATACGTCAGGAGCTGTTCTTATCATTTGGACAGCTCCATCTGCATCTTCAATAATTAATTCAGTTCAGTAAGAGTTCAGTGTGCACACTCATTTAGGAGCCTTCAGAGAGCACCTCTCTCGCTGCCAGTCCCAGTGAGAAATAGGCTTCTGCATGGCTAAGAGCAAAGATCTGGAGATACAAGAGCAGCTTTAGAGCTGCATTTGCCAGGTAACAAAAGCTCCGGGGAGTTCAAAAAGGGTCAGAACATGTGCAGTTCAGCTAGGTTACTGCAGAGTGCTGTTGCTGTTCTTCTGTCTTATCGTATCCATGTCAGCACTGCGGGCTGTGTGCAAGGAATTTTAAGCCGCTAAGCTCGGGCGGACGTGATTCCACTGAGCAGGTTCATGGCTATAAAACAAACAGTGCACTTCTGTAATCTCTGGTCAGGAAAGCTGGAGTGTTTTCACTGCTGTGTAGATCCATATTCATTCATATCCAAGGAATGGGTGATGTTGGTTCAACTTTAATTTAGCCACAACTGGTACGGTTTGCTTCTCACAGATGGAGCCAACACATTAGTCTACCAGTGGTTGTGTAGGCAAAGATTACATTTCATTAACATAAGAAATATGAAATGTTTTCACTCAGGTTGAAGTATTACTTACCAAAGTCAGGGATGTACAGCTGCACCCATAACCTGGCTCCACATATGAAAATGGACTGTGTCTGGAACCTTATTTTTATAAATAATAAATGTTTATCTTTCTACAGTAGACACTTGATAAATGGTATTTATCTATTACTCACAGGGGGAAATTTATCATAATTATTGCAAAATCTAGCTTTGTTTCAGGACTAATTCATTGTACCCACAACTAATCCCAATCCATTAGTCTGCTTGGTTACTACAGTCACTTTTTAAAAAAGGTAATTTGACTTGAAGACACTCCCTCTTTCCAAATTATATGGGTTTCAGGGGCCAGAAAGACAAATTTCCTACTTATACCATCTTTCACATTCAGTACCTTCTGATTTCCAACTGAGGAATGGCCACATGTGTTGGCTTTGAAAGAAGCATGATCTTCCAGGTACATTAGAAGATGCTCTAATTATTTATGGTTTTGTTTTTTTTTTTTTTTAATTTTACACACAGTTCTAAAATCAGGATATGGATTAAGGTAGCTCTCTATGTAATCCAGTATCCCATCTCTTCCAGTTGGTATGTTTTAGAAATGAGGGCAAAATCAAGCGTAATGTTTTAAGGGATTTCACATTATAGCTCCACCTACTGTAACTGTGTGTTCTGTCACTTGTTGGTATCACAGCAGAACCTTCAAATCCAAACCTGATGCCTGACCAGACTTTTAACTTCTTATTTTTAGCCTTCAGAAGAGTGTTGCTGTGATTTTCAGTCTGATTTTCAGAAGTGAAGCGTGAAAGAGATTTTACAGACTCTATTTTAAGGGTATAATGTTGTGGCTGAGATGCATATACACTGTGCCTCTGTGTGTGTGTGTGTTTGCACAGGGTATTTATTTTGTTTATTACATTGAAGAAGAGGGGTGCTTTTCAGTTGCAGAGTTTGGCTCATCTGGGATGGAGCCAGCCCAGTTGTCAGGATGAGGCCCAGCCAGTCACTGGCTATTTGTGTTCTGTGAAGTGATGAGAAGATCATCTTTGTCAGAGCCCCGTTTTTCTCTAACAAGATTGCTCTCAAAAGCCCATCCTGCCATTCATGTGGGTCTTTGTGTGACCTCAGAGTACTTTATGCTTCTTTAAGAATGGTGTCCTACTCTGATCACCTGTCAGACCTGGAAAACATCTACAGATTCATTTGCTTAGATCAGTAACAGTTCAGTCCTCACAGTCATGAAACAATTGCAGTTGGAAGGGACGTCAGGAGATCTGCAGTCCAGCCTTCTGCTCAAAACTGGCTCAGCTCTGAGCTCAGGCCAGGTTGCTCAGAGCAGAAGAAGCCTTCCTAGTTCAAAGTTGGTATAAATGAATACAAAAGTCCTAACTGTGTTTTCCTCTCCCCCTACATATTTCTCACCAAGAAAAGTAATTCAGCTATTCCTTCTAAAAGCAATTATTTTCCAGCAAGTTCTCTTCCCTCTCTGTTCA
>VYXB01003702.1:137107-413280 GCA_013397135.1 Pachyramphus minor
CAGAATGCCCAGAAGTCTTTAACTCATGAGTTCTTCCAAAACAATCAATTCCTAGATGAAAAGCAGTAAAGGGAGCCAAAAAGCAAATGTATAGAAAGGTTTGGTTACAGTATCTGTAAGCAGGCAAAATAGGTTTTTTATAATGATATCATGTGTAACAGAGATGCCAGCATGTTTGAACAAGTGGCAGACCATGGTCTTTTGACTGCTGAAACTGAAAACTATGCAATATTTCACAGTGATGGAGAAACAAGTATCATATGCTCTGTTGTCATAGTTACTTTGTGTTTAAAGTACAGGATTTCTCCTTTTTACTTGGAAGGACTTTTTCAGCTACTGTGATACAGCATTATTATTTCTGTGGACTGCTTTTGTGGGTCTGTACCTAAATTAGAATGAAAGTGTCTCTTAAGAAACTGCTGTGTACAGTTATTCCCTAGTGCAGCAAGGACACTCAGAGCTGAAAACCCTGCTCAATACACTGGAGCTTGGCTCAGAACACGTCTGCACTGAAGGAACCTGAGCATGTGAATACAAGCTTTTGTGTTCCGTGTGTCAAACCAGCACTCCAGTTGTACAGAGGCCGAGGAGAAAGCCCTCTCGTTTCATAAGGCAGTCATTTATGGGCTCAGCCATATCTGTGAGTTTTTGATCCAAGAACCATGTGCTAGTACAATAGAGGATACTCCAGGGTAGCTACTTAGGCAAGGATTAGCTTCCAGCTGTGCTGTAAATACTGTTGTGAACTGGATTGTGCACTCATGGATCCATAGGTTGCAGCCAAAGTTGATTTACATGTTAGGATTGGTATGGGGCATGTGTCTTAGCTCTTAATCTCTTTGTTTTCACAAAAAGCAAATTGAAGGTGCATTCTTTTAAGCAGGCTGGAGAAGTTCATGTTATGTCAGCTACCAAATGTACAAGAAACCTTTTCAAAGGCAGAAGAATAAAATCTGCCTGCAAAGGGATGAAACTGCAGGTCAGGCACAGAGCCCCTGTCCTGCACAGTGCAAAGGCCACGGAGAGAAGCTGCTTATTTTCTAACTCATGGAACTTCCACCATCCAGTGGAAACCTAGATAAGAGGAGGAGATCACAATGATATAATGAACTGGTGTTTCTCATCTGGTTAGACAGACATTACCTATAAGAATCATAAAGGGAGATCAAGATCATGAATTATTGACACTTCTATTAGATTTTGCAGCAATGGAAATATGCTTAACCTGCACCATGTACATACATCTGCTTAAAGGTCAAGCATTTTCGGTCTGTTCTTGGAGCACAGACTGAAATCGATCGTAAAAGCTTATTTTTGTTATTTGTATCACATACATTTTTTCAATTAATCTCAAGATACCATTGTAAAAATATTTTACTTTCAATGAGGACTGATAAGGTCAAAAGCTGCCAGACTCTGTTCTGGTGTTGAGAACTGCCTAATAGTTCATGCTGTCCATCCTAGTTTTGAGACAGCAGCAGGAGTGATAACTTGATTGCCCTTAACAGTAGGAATTGTTTCTATAATACATGTTCTTATTAACAGATCAGAGCCTGCAAAACAGTCCTCTTTTCAAGATTTTCAAGACCAGCTCTTTATTAGGAGTCATTCTTTATTGAGTGACATTTCTGACCACTGAGGCACAGCCGTAGGAACACGCTGCAAAAATTGTGAGGATTTTGAAGCTGTGTGAAACCAAAGGCTACCAGACTTGGTGTGATCATTCTCCATCAGTAACCAGCTGCAGATACATATGGAAGATTATAAAAATAGAGTTATAATCTGTCTGATACATGTGTTGTCGGGATGTCCAGGCATATTCTCCCATCTTGTGCTAGCTTTTGGTTCAGCCATTTCTTATGTACCATTGTACTGGTACATAAGGATGTGTGTCTTCTTCCTGAGAGGACATGGCTCTTGCTGGTTTCAAAGATACAATTTTGTATGAATTGCCTGCATGAAGAAAGTAATTACTCAGATTAATTGGGTGCCACTTTTCAGCCCATATTCTGCAGGCATTTTTGTATTTGGCTTGCTGTGCTCTTCACAGGCTTTGAAATCGATAGGAGAAAGGCACCTACTAACTTTGATATCTGTGATTCTGTTTGAGAACAGGAAAACTATAAAAAATTTCCTTCAGTATCTTCCCTGGTGCTATCTGTATGAATGACACAAGAATAAGACACCATAGTCCTTCAAGTGGCCCACAGTCACTTTGACAGAATCCAGACTACAAAGGGAAAGAGGGCAGTAGGAGGGTGGTTCAGCACCAGCATATGTCTGTGGCACTGTTAAGATTGATGCATTTGCTACATCTTTGTGTTTTTCTTTCTCTCTTTCTTTTTCTTCAGTTACATTTAAGCTCTCTTCTAGATCCCAGTAGAATTTGTGAGAACAAAAGGGAATAAAAAAAAAGTGGAGAAACCAGCAAAGGTGAAAAACATCTCAAAAGCAGGATGGGGTGCTAAAAAGACAAGTAGCATAGCACAGCAAAGGGGTAACCACAGTCCTCAGAGGAAATCAGTGAGATGGGGAAAGGGCCAGAGGTGATAGGCAGAGGTGAGCAGGGGCTGAGCACAATGTGCTGGAAGAGAGAGCTGGAGAGTGGGGATGGCAGGAGCTGGACAGGAGCTCAGTGTGGTGGCTCATGATGATGTGGTGAGTTGGGAAAATTAAGTGAAATGGGGACTTCTGACACTTCTTGCCCCCTCATATGTATTGGCAATCACCTTTTACAGACTATCTGATGTAGTTACCAACTTTCAGTACTTATTTGAAAATAAACTACAGGGGTTTTGTTTAGCCTGTAACATCATCATTATTCAACCTATTACTTGAAGTAGTTTAATTTCACTCTTATCTGTTTTGACAGCTGAATCTTATCTTCCTGGTGATCACATTGTGCAAAATGGTGAAGCACTCAAACACTTTGAAACCAGACTCTAGCAGGTTGGAAAACATTAAGTAAGTGCTTTGTGTTCAAGTATGAGAACTATGATTATTTTCTGATTGCTGAACTGATTGAAAGCTACTCTCCATTAGGAGCACATGCCATTGTCTCCCAGCAACTGCAGATGTCAATTAGAAGCAAACAGAGCTAATCCTGCTTTCGTCACATTGTTGCTGTAATGTCACAAACGCCGGTCAAAATTAGATAATTTCAGCCTGGAACTAGTGCCAAGAAACTGTTTCACGGAAATGCCACAGCACTGTTGTAATTTCATTTGCATTTAAAATGCAGTTCAAAAATTATGTTCCTGTTTGCACGGCTGATATGATTATATTAAGTTTGTTTTGTTAAATGACTTTTTGATTTAGGGATTCTGAGCAGTTTCTACTCGTAATCCTGTACTCCCAAGAGAATTGACTCTATTATTATTGTTAACCTGAAGATTATCTGCTGTTTTCATGCTAATTTAACAAATGTTTACTTTATCATGGTGATGTACTGTAGTATCCCTTTTGCAGAGTGTAATATAAGTTTTATATAACTAACAAGCCTTTGGCAGCTTTCACTTTTTTAGATAGTTTTTTACTGTATTCTCTGTAGCTTTACATTGTACTGAAGGTTTTTGTTACCAACTGAAGGGATGGTGCAGCTTTCTAACACCGAGGGTTGGATGTGAAAGGGTGTTACAGATTCGCTTTGAATGTTGCAAATGGCCAAGGGAGATTCCAGTAAGGCTAACCTTGTGAACTAGATGTTCTAGATAGGTCAGTATCAGCTTCATTGCATGTTGCATGAGGAGAGAGAGAGCTAATCTTTAGCATCTCTCTCTTTTCTCCCTTTTCCTCTTTCTTTCTTCTCATCCACACCAGTAATTACCGTGTTTGTGATGGCTACTATAATACGGACTTACCTGGGTAAGATAGAACCCTACATTAACAAATTTCTAGCATGATTTTTAACTTTACAAACTCGGTCATATTGTGGATTTCCCTTAATTTTAATTAACTATTTTTGAGATACCTGATTTGCTAAAGACTTTTTAACTATTATATGCCTTTATAATTTTAAATTGCTTGCCTCTGCATTTTGAATTTCCTAATTTTGACTAATCTTTATAGACAATTAAAAATGCTCTTATTAATTTCTGTTTCAATTCTGTCTAATAATTTTGTTTCTCTTTTCTGCTTATAATGCTTTCTAGCTATGAAGATAATAAGCCATTTATCAAGTAAGATCATTAGTTAGATGTGGAATTCACTGACTAAATTCCCTTTCCCTTTCATCCTGTGCCGTTCGCTACAATTCCTTTTCCTTAACCTATTCATGATGGAATCTTTTCTAGATTATTCTGTAAAGCAATATCCATGTTTTTGTGGCATTTCAGCAGGGTTTCTTCATGTGGAACTCAGACCATCTAGCTTCGGTGTAGCTGAGTTTAGCGGAGCATTACAGATTTGGCCTCTAGGCTTTTAATCTGCTGTTTAACCTTTGTGCATTTGTGTGACATTATTTGGTGTCATATGGCAGCACCACTGTTTAAAATCTATGGTGTGATTAGTGGCTAAGCCAGATTTATCAGTCTCTTTTCTAAAAGCAGATAAGGCAGTGGAGTAGCTGGGGTTTGTGCTATACTTCTGCATTTCAAAATAGTTTTGACATCCTATGCTGTTCTTGAGAAAGGTTATATCTACTCTTGCTGTTTTCACTGGAGACTAAGAATACTAAATGGAATTGTTCTTTCTTTAATAGATAAAAGGTTAAACCCAAGGAATTTTTACATTTGAATATGAAACTAGTAAAAGTCAACTGCAGGAACTGAAATGTTAATATTGGATTTGGCGATGTGCATTCTCCTAAGTAATGTTACTAAAATTCATTTTCTCTTACAGATCCTGGGTCCTGGGTGCATTTGCTCTCCTGTGTCTCCTTGGCCTCACATGGTCATTTGGGCTGCTGTTTATAAACGAGGGCACCGTTGTGATGACCTATCTCTTCACAGTATTTAATGCTTTCCAAGGAATGTTTATATTCATCTTTCACTGTGCCCTCCAAAAGAAAGTAAGTTACCAGAGCCACAGATGTATGTTCCCCAATTCCTTAGAAAGGCCACATATCATTCTTAAAAAATAGAGAAAAAAATAGCAGTGTCAAGAAGTGTAGTATTCTGAAGTACTTTGGGGAGGGATGAGGATTCCAAAGCAGTTCTTGCTGTCTGTGCTTGTGGGAGTCGTGCAGCTGCTCTGTGCCCCAGGCAGGTTTAACATGGATGCAGCATTTCCAACCAGGCCTCGGAAAGTTTTGAGGCTTTGTGAAGAAAATGCCTATAGAAAATGTCCTGTTTATGTGCTATGTAATGTGCTATGTATTAGTCTGGACTTAGAGCCAGAAGTCTTTTATGCCCACGAGAAACAAGTCCTGCCTTTGGGCAGGGCTGCGACCGCAGGGCCAGTTACAGTATCAGCCCATATCAGCCTGGAAATGCTCTCCTTCCCTCAGATCAAGGCAGGGGATCTCTCCTGAGATCCCACTAAGCTGCCACATAAAGCTACAGGTGATAGGTAGAGACTGTACTTTGTGTGCTCATTCATTACACAATTAAGTGAGACGTGAAAATTAATTTTACTATGAATTTCAACACACCTTAGAAAAAAGTAGTCATTAATGCTAGACAGCTACTAACAGGAATACTTTTCTAAAGATGGAAAAGATACCAGCATGACTACTTTTTTTCCAAGAGTTTGCCTCCCCCAGAAATCCCAATAGCTTTGTTCTCCTAACTGGAAAAACTGGAATCCCCTGGCAAGAGCCTCCCTTGCGAGAGGGATGAGCTAAACTAGTTCTGCTCCCCTTCAGCAGAGGGGTCCAGAATGAGAGATCTGCTGGAGAGAGAGAAAACTTGCAGGGGAGAGAGGAACAGGCAGGTGAAGGGTGCAGCTCTGGGGAATTGTTTTTGGGTTCCCTGCAGTTCCCCAGGGGATGGAGACTGCTTCCAAGGGTGCCTTAGAGATGCTGTAAGGAAGAGTGAATGAAAAAAGCTGACAGCCTGTGTTAGAAGGCAGGACAAATGAAAGTAATGAGAGTTGAGAGGAAGGGTAAACGTCAGAAATCCCACCCCAAAAAAACTTAACTTGAAATGCAGTACATCCTACATTTGGATCCCGTGTTTGCAATATTTAGATTCTAAATATTTTTACCAATTTTAGGCTGGAGACCTAGCAATTATTAATTCCCATTATAATTAGCTCGCCAGAGACATAATTAACAGATATTTATAAGATGGTTTGAGACCATTGCATAAAGCATTGCTGTGGAAGAACAAAAACCATATTCTTGTATGTTCTCAACTGTACCATCTCTAACAGTATCAGCATCTCTAAAGTTGGTGTAGACAATGGCATTCAGACATGTTTTAGCAAAGATCTGGTAGATAGAAAGAATTTTATCCAGATGAACATGGCACTCCTCTCATTTTGAGAGAACAAACACACTTAGAGAGGAGATGGAGCCTCAGAAAAGAAGATAGGGAAGCAAATGCAAACGTTCTCAAAGTGCAAATAATTTCTAGATTAGGGTTTCATATAATGTTTCCCTTTTTGTATTTGTGTTGGACTCAAAAACCAAAAACAGATTCCTTTTTTATTTCTTTTTACAGCTGTGCATTGTTTTTATATAAAGGGGAGTCAGCAAAAAGGAATATTAAAATACCAGTGAGGTGTGAAAAAGCATAACCTAGAGCAATAAGATTTATACCTGAAAGAATGTTAAAGCTGCCATTTAAGATTTTCAAGTGTCGCTGCCTTTGACTGGATGTTGTCCTATCCTCTGTCTGCATTGCTAATGTAGTCTTTTTATTCTGTTATTACTAGTTGGTCACTAAATTGAACAGAGAAATAGAATTGTGGAAGTGAAAACTATTATGTTTCCAGTTCTGACGAGATGATAGTGCTGTTGCTTCCATCAGTTTCCAACAAGCTATAATTTAGAAATAATGACAGTGGAATGCACAGTCCTGACAGATAATGTACATTCACTGCAATATAGGCATTAGGCAAAGCCAGCCCTGGAGGGTGGTATTTCTGAAAAAATACAGTTTTGATTGCTATTGTCTCTACTGTGTAGTGGTTTGCAGCATTTAGTATCCATTAGTGTTCAGGAATGTATTTTTTTAGGTGTTATACCATCTAGTGATGATAAATACAGACCTATGTTTTTCAGACTACAGGGCTGAAAATTATAATTCTAAGTTGTTTCATTTCTGTTTCCATTTTTTATGTGTCTTTTGTGCTGATATAGATAGGGGTTGACTTAAAATATGTACCATGTATTTTTATAAAAAGGTGAGTTATTGTACCTAGCTTGAAGATAAGGCACAAATTATTTAAATTTTCTTCAACCTTGTGCTTCACAGAAACATCACAGTATGTATTCCATGAGTAAAACCCCTGTTATGTTGAAAACAGCACATTACATATGTAAATCCACACAATTAACTTTTTTTCATTTTCCCCTCTCCCCTTTTTGCAAAGCCATAACCTTCTGTGTTATATATTCATAGGTCAGCCAGAATGTTCAGATTAGCTGAAATCCCGCTTTTCACAGAAACTCCTGAGTCTCATTGATGTAGAAGAGACACTTAAATTCCCACCTATCTGATGAAGATTTATGAATTTAGACTTACACATCTATACAAATTTTATCCACTGTGTCCTTTCACTGATGCTGTCACGCTGCCAAGGTGTGCCTGTGCTCTCCTGTTATCTGAAAGCAGCAGTCAGTGTAGCAGTCATGGAATATGAGAGAATTAACTGCTCTGTCAATTAATCCTGATTACTTTTATGGCCATCATTAACACACATAACAAAACTAAAGTTTCCAGTAGGTCACTGGAAACAGAAGGGGAATAAATGCAGACCAAATACTGGAACCATTACTTAGTTTTGTTGCTCTGTCAGGAAAAAAAAAATCATATATGTAGGTATATTCAAATTTCTTGTAATGGCAGTTGTGTGTTCTGGTCCTGGACCCGGAAGTTGCCTCATTCCCACCCTTTATGGTCCCCACTGTGCCTCTGGGACACAAGTGCCTCCCCCTCTCCAGTGGGGCAGAGGCACTGGGGAGCTCTGCTGGCTGCCAAGGGTGTGAGGGAGTTACAAAATGCCTTTCTAGTCATTGCAGGCTTTGCACTCTGGAGCAGAGGGCAAAACATCAGGGGCAGTGCTGAGCAGAGGCTGGTTCCCCTCCTTGCCTGCTAGCAGGGGGGATGCAGGCTTCCTGTGGTTTCTGCACCAAAAGCTCATATAGAAAGGACTATTTTCAGCCAGCATTCAAGTCAGGTAAACTTAACTATATTAATCTACAGTATGATGATAAGATAAAAATAATTCTATAGCCAGCTCAGTAATGATTTTTCAGGGACATCGAAATGAAGTGTGTATATACCTTGGAAATAACTGGTTCCAAAGTCCTGGGTGGCTGAAGTACTGCCCCTGAGCAGGGGGAAGGATGTGGGTTTGCTAACAGCCAGCACTTCCCTGTGTGCTTGAAGAGTGAGGAGCTTCAGTGCGAGGCCCCTGTGTTTTCCCAGCAGAGATATTTAAAGTGCCTGGTGTGCTAAGCCCTGTGTTTCCCCCCAAGGTACGTAAGGAGTATGGGAAGTGCTTCCGGCACTCCTACTGCTGTGGGGGGCTGCCCACAGAGAGCCCCCACAGCTCCGGGAAGGCGTCGACCACCAGGACCAGCGCTCGCTACTCCTCTGGCACTCAGGTGACAAAGACTGGCACTGAACCTTTTAACTGAATTTATTTATTAAAAGCTTACTGAGATGTGTTCCGGTCAGAAGGACTAATTGTCTTCTCATTATTATCATTTAGAGGGCAAATACATACTTCTGCATAGTAGAACTATTTCTTTTTAAACATTTCCTTTTATTTTGGTCTAATACAGGCACCTTTTGGTTTTTTTCCTTGTAATTAGGGTTTATAGGAAGGTTTATACCATCATGTTTCATCTAAATGAAGTTTAATAAATTAGAGTTTTAATAAAAAAAGAAGGAATTTTCGCTATGTGCTAGAAGAATGTGTTACTTTAGGCCAAAATAAGCACAAATATTCTACATAATAGCACATGAGTAGGAAGAAACTTACTGTGCTTTTGTCTCACTGCTTTATGTTAACAGAGTCGGATAAGGAGGATGTGGAATGACACTGTGAGAAAACAATCTGAATCATCTTTTATCTCAGGTGACATCAACAGCACTTCAACACTTAATCAAGGTCAGTCACTGGGAACATTTCAGTTTTAGAATCCTTAAATTTTATACAGATTTTATATCACTTAGCACAGAAGAATTGAAAAGAATGTTTTCGAAAAAAAAAAAGAAATCTGGAACAAATGTTCTCTCAAAGCAGAATTTTAAAGTCATCCACCAGCACTTTTAAAAACCGTGTTCCCTCAACTGGCCCTGCCATAGAAGCTGAATTCCTCCATTCATGGGAGTGTATTTAAATAAGTTTCATCAATAATTTAGCTTAAAAGCAAGATCATAATTTTAAATCTTTCCTAACCTTTATAGGTTAAATCTGAAACAGAAATACGAGTGCACTAACATTTTAATGCGTATTTGACTGATTTTTAGGAGCAGAAATTTTCCCAGTGAAATCTAATTGATATCATTTCTATGCAAAAGATGTCTGTAAAGCATTTATCTTTTCTATTTCAAAGAGCATCATATCTGTAACATGGGATAAAATCCAGATTTTCAGGCACAGTGAAGTCAAAACCTCAAAACTTCTCAACTCAAATAGACTTTGAAACCTGTAACATCATTCTCATGTCCAGTTAGAAAAGAAGGGTATTAACCCAGACAGATGGTCCCTTCCTCTCTGCTCTCCCCCCTGTGTTTGAAGGCAGTTTGAGCTGGCAGGGGAGACAAGACTGCTCTGTGCAAGCCAGGTCCAAAGCCTGGTGAAGAGCACGTGGCTCTGGTGTCACTGCAAGCTGCTCCTTTCAGCTCAGGAAGTTTCAAACAGAAAATTCAAGTTCAGGATTTGACAGCAGGGACATGTGCTTGACTCACATAGTTTTGGAAGCAAAACCTGTGGTATTTGCACACAGAAAGCATGGTTCTGGTTTTGTGGCCATGAGACCTGTGTGTCCCACTGCTCCCCACCCCCATTATGGGTCCTGCATGTTCCTCTGGCAAAAATCAAGTAGAAAATGTGTATTTTTCATGTCCAAGAAAGAAGTTAGTTCCCCTCCAGTGTCTTATTGCCATCCCATAAATAAATGCTATATACAAACAAGGGGTTTCACCCTCAGTTGTTATCTCTGCCTCCTGAGGGTTGCTCTAACCACACTACACCCTTAGTTAATGCAGAGTTGAACTGAAGTCCTGGAAGCTTTTCCCTGTTCCAAGTTCCAGTCTCAAGTCACTGGAGATGTTCTGCCATGATGAGAAAAATTGTTATCAACTCTTTTCAGTTATGAGATTGTCACTGTCTCAGTGATACATACTTATATAAGACTAGTCTAATAATTAATGGCAAGTGTAACTTTTCCTTTAAACTAAAAATCAAGTTTTTAAAGGTGGTAAAAAAATTTGGATTGAAAAAAATTCTTAACTATAAATTACTAGTAATAATTTTAACCAAGATGAAAAAAAAAACAAACAAGCAAAGTATATTTCAGATAGTATTTTTAGTAAGAAGTTCATTACAGCTGAAAAAAGCTGTGATAAAAGCTTTTTAGTCAATCACTGATACAAACTTTCAAATAAGATTAGCACAGTCAGACTGTAATTCTTGGAATCTCAGAAATTTCTGCTCACTTCTGCTACTGAGTATCTATTCTGATAGTAAGTCGTACAAAGGAATTAATATTTGCAATATATACTGTCATTCCTTGCCCAATCCATCCTATAAAGCTGTAACAGTCTCTTCAGTTGTCCTGTAACACTGGAATACTCTGACCCTGTGCAATTCAACAGAAAGTGAAATTTTGCCTTATTGAAAAGTTTAATTTTTAAAACACAGCCACACTTTTTGTGTGTGGCTTTTTCTGGTCATTATTCCAATCCATTTTTCTTGTAGTAGCTAGAAATCAGAGATTAATTGACTTTTTAATAATGTCTCAAAATACGCTGGGTTTTTTCTAATTATTCCGAGGGTTGTTTAAATGGTGTTGCATTAACATGTAAAATGGGGGTAAAAAAATCTGTTCCTGTGGTATTTTGCTTTGTCTTACATTGTTTGTAAAATGATTGTTTGAAGAAATTTGTCATTTGAGGAAATCTTTTTTTGTTAAACCTGGCAGATAAATTTGCAGCATGAATGTCCCAGGAGAAAATGTGAATGCTCTGATTTCTTAGAGCAAATATTTTGCTTTCCCCTCAGCATGCATACTTTTGCATATACTAAGATATGCTTCTTGCAGTTTATCATCCACTGTCCGTTTGAAAACAGCAACTCCCTTCCACTCTCTGTGTGTTTTTAATAAAGTGAATAACAGCTCTGATCCTGTCATAAGAGGTTTTTCAGTTCAAGAAATTCAGTTCTCTGCATTCTGGACAGAAGTGCTCCATGTGCTCATTGTTAAAGTTCTAATGGCTTTATGTAGTACCTCAGTCTCTACCCATTTAATTGGGATTCTGGTGTAGCTGATTTAGGATACATCAGTAAATATCACTTTCACTAGATGTTTACTTTGGGGATTTGGGCAGCACCTGTGAATTACTGGAATCTAACTGTATTTTCCTGCTCCCATTTCAAATACATGGCTAAAATACATCCAGAAATTTTCAGCTGAATTACATTTGACAAGTCCTACATGATTCATGATGAATAAAAAATATTCTTTATTGAAACTGTCAGACTAAAATTAAAGAACTGACATTTTTTTTTCTGTTTCTTTTGCTTTAGGAATGACTGGCAATTACCTACTAACAAACCCTCTTCTTCGACCACACGGCACTAACAACCCCTATAACACATTGCTCGCTGAAACAGTTGTATGTAATGCCCCTTCAGCTCCTGTGTTTAACTCACCAGGTGTGCTTACACTTCCTGAATAAACTGCTTTTCTTGGCTCGCTCCAGATCCCCTCTTTTCCCTAGACAGAAACTGGAGTTGCAATCCCCCAGCCCAGTGTCTGAATTTCTGTCCCGTGGAGAAACACAGTATTGCCAATGTCAGCGTGTAAAACTGCACTATATTATAGTAATGCCTTTGCCCTAACAGGATTTACCAGTAATTATCCATGTCTTTAACACAGGTGGCATAAATCTTAATATACTATTGCAGGACTGACACCACATGGTCCGAGAGCCCATCTTCAAGATATATATCACTTAGAGGTATCATGTCTATGCAATATAAGGTTGACTCTAAAGCTTGTTGAGAAAATCCTGCTTCTGGAACAGATGAAATACTAAAGCACAAGGCATCTTGGCACCTTTTGGATACCCCAGTGTAGCAAATTGTATCCAGCATCAAACAGATCTAAACTATAGTATAGTGCAGCTTTATGGGAGATCATTTTCCTGTAGGAAAATCTTGAGATTAACAGTTAGAGCAGTTTAGTTCTGAAGGACTAAAGGGTGTCATCACTTACCTAACATTTTGTTGTTACATTATCTACTTGCTTTTTTTTAACGATGGTGCAACTCATCAGTAAATATCTTGCAGATACTGTTTGATGAGTCATAACATCACTTTAGTGTAACTGGAATGATAAATCTTTGAAAAAGAGCTCATAAAACCTTGTTTCCAGTTTTTATTTCAAGTTTCCTTTTTAACTGAACTGTAGTTTCTATTTTCATTCTCTTGTTTTCTTACTTTCCTTATGCTTTCCTCTAGCAACCTACAGAGAGACAAGTATGGGAGTAAAACTTAACTTTGCCTATCAAATGTAAATTTTTTCAGCATGATTTTTAATGGGCACAATTAAAACATAACTAGCGGTCATGAAGTAGACTCAGCGGGCAAGTGGTTCACAATTTGCAAATGAAATGTTTCCACATTCAAAAAGTACTTGCACACTGCTTTTTGGGAATCGAGGTCTGTAGCAAACCCTGTTGGTAACACGAGTTATGCAATGCTGAAATAATTTGCTGTTTAAAACCAAAGCAGTGTCACACCGAAAAGCTTAACAATTTACTCATATTTTTATATTCCTACAGTAATCTTGCTACAGGCTATGGAAAGATTTCAAATTAATTACCTGATCATGGGCAACAAAATTGGCCTCATCAAACCAATTTGAATATATTCGAGCGTGCTTAACTCTGCAGTATATCATAGAAAACTCATTTTGGATTATCAGATATATTTTGATATCTGTTTAGTAGAGAAAAAGAAAATTAAAATTACAGAATTAAATCACTTTCATGAGGGAAATGAATCCAGCATGTGGTCCATGTGTTGTCTACTTTTATCAATGCCATATGTTCTTTGCAGCTAAATTCATTGCAAGAAAAATCCTGGAACATACATGAAATTGCAAAACTACAAAGTTGTTTAATCAAAGCTTGAAGAGACCTTTCAAACAACCCTCATCACTATTTAAATCAGTGCACATGGAGAAGACTTACCAATAACACAAATGCAAAATGACTTTCAAATTGCTCAAAATTTATTTGGAAATTATTACTCCATTTTTTAAAGTTGAAGACAAAAAATCTTTTCATGAGAAAATGCAATTACTTTTTAATTGAAAACAATATTTCCAGAGAGGATTGAATTTTCTAGGATAAGCTGCAGCTTTAATTATTAGAAATCCCCACAAAATGGGAAAAACATAATCTTTTTCAAGAAAAATTTTCTCTTATACTCCTCCAAGCCTTGCATATTATGCAGCAGCCTCACAGTGGTCAGTCTCATCTCAGTAAAGTCACTTCATTCTTTCTTTATTTCCAGACATATCTGTAGATAAAGTGATTTTCTAGGAATGCTCTAACCATCTGACTTCCATGGTTCAAACTGTTTAATTTATTGCAAAGTTTTTTTCTCTTTTTCTTTTTTTTTTTTCCTTTGCTTGGGAAGCACTGTGCTGTCATAGTTTACATGTCTTTGTGTCTGTAGGAAAACCTTTTCTTTATTAAGTTAAAAAAAAAAAAAAAGCCAAAACCAAAAGCATAAAGACCTTAATCATCATAAGACTTCATTTCCCCCCCCTTAAACTCCTTTTCATGTTTTCAGCAGACTTACCCAATCTGTCATTCCTCCAACAGCTATGAGATATCAGCCATGGCTGATTTCCTCTTCCCATTCCACAACTAATATTTATTCTTTGGTTTAATTTCTGTGACCCATACTTACAGAAATTCTGAACATTTCTGCATTTGACTTCCATGCCCATGGTTAACTGTGGGCCTAACTCTTAATTAACTATTCTGGTTCATTCAGCGCTGTCACTGTGACTGATGCAGACTGCAGGCAAACTCTGACCTTTAGGGGCCTGGGGCCACTGTTGGCAGACAGAATATTAGTGCAAAAAAATTACATTAACTGGGAAAAGAAAAGCTGTTATTGCTTAGTAATCTAATTTGCTGAACCCTTGCTCTGACTAAGTTGCTGAGAAGCTCAGTAATTCTTCATCATGTTACAATAAATCATTTTACTTTCTTTTATATATCAGCTACTCTTAGGCCAGATAGCCTGAGCAGACAGACATGATGTGAGTTGTCCAAAGTGAGTCATTCCACCTGCTGTCTATCGTGTTGTTGGATGGTGCTTGTGGGCCCTGGTCCCTGTAGTGTGAAAGATGGCTGTCCTTGTTTAACATAAATTCTTTGTATTTATCCATTTTTTTCATTCTTTTCTTTACTTCATCTCAAAAAAAAAAAAAAACAACAGGAAAAAATGTTAGAAATGTTGTTAAAGTAGTTGCTTGCCAGTTACGTGGGTTTATGTTGTACATTTACCTTCAGTTATGTCTGTGATCTAATTCCTTTTTAATTTAGTGTCGTTTAGGACAAATTCTGTTAATTTTCTTTTCTAAATCATGGTGGTGTACTTCAAAACATAGATGTTTCCAAATGAATTGCTTTGCATTACATATGCAAGGGCATGGAGTGAACAGTTCCTGGTGGAAAAGTCACAGAATTGACATTAAATTAAGAAATTAAAATGCCACTATTCCCCACAGGAAATACACATTACTGTTTTTAGAATGCATCTTTCCTATAAGGTGTGCAACTGTTTACATTTGGGAATGTTCAATAACCTAACTTTTCTCAAGTTTTACTTCCAAGTACAACTTTGTCCTGAACTACATTAAAGAATTATGTTAAAAATAATTAAAAAAAAGTGACAAAGGCATGTCAGGCAGTAACCAGAGGTGTCCTTTTCCATTTCAGGACATTCACTGAACAATGCCAGGGATACAAGTGCCATGGATACTCTACCGCTAAATGGTAATTTCAACAACAGCTACTCGTTGCGCAATGGAGACTATAACGACAGTGTGCAAGTTGTAGACTGTGGACTAAGCCTGAATGATACTGCTTTTGAGAAAATGATCATTTCAGAGTTAGTGCACAACAACCTGCGGGGCAGCAGCAAGAACCACAACCTGGAGCGCGCGCTGCCGGCCAAGGCCGCGCTGGGCGGCAGCAGTAGCGAAGATGACGCCATCGTGGCCGACGCCTCATCTTTGATGCACAGTGACACCCCCGGGCTGGAGCTGCACCACAAGGAGCTCGAGGCCCCGCTCATCCCTCAGCGGACTCACTCCCTTCTGTACCAGCCCCAGAAGAAGGTGAAGCCCGAGGGCACGGACAGCTACGTGTCACAGCTGACAGCCGAGGCCGACGACCACCTCCAGTCCCCCAACAGAGACTCCCTTTACACGAGCATGCCCAACCTCAGAGACTCTCCCTACCCAGAGAGCAGCCCCGACGCTGAGGAAGAGCTCTCTCCCTCCAGGAGGAGTGACAGTGAGGACATTTACTACAAGAGCATGCCAAACCTAGGAGCTGGCCATCAGCTTCAGATGTACTATCAAATCAGCAGGGGGAACAGCGACGGCTATATAATTCCCATTAACAAGGAAGGATGTATTCCAGAAGGAGATGTTAGAGAAGGACAAATGCAACTAGTGACAAGCCTTTAATAGTGTAGCAAAGAAATATTAAAGGCCACGTTCAAGTATTAAAAAGACTTAATTTGCCCCATGCAGGCTCCCTCATATCCGCTTGAAGAGACAATTCTGTTGACCCTGTGGTTCTCCAGTAACGGAGATGACTGGACCTCGCAGTTCTGTGAATTTTTATAAAACAAAAACTTTGTATATACACAGAGTATACTAAAATGAATTATTTGTTACAAAGAAAAGAAATACCAACAAGGTATTTAAGATATCTTCTGCTGCTGAATTTAACAAAATTGTGAAAAAAAAAAAAAAAGAGAAATAAACACTTTCCAGCCATTTTACTGCAGCAGTTTGTGAACTAAATTTGTAAATATGGCTGCACCATTTTTTTTTCCTAGGCCTACATTGTATTATATACAAGGCGTAGGCTTTAAAATCCTGTGGGACAAATTTACTGTACCTTACTATTCCTGACAAGACTTGCAAAAGCAGGAGAGATATTCTGCATCAGTTTGCAGTTCACTGCAAATCTTTTCCATTAGGGCAAAGATTGAATACATGTCTAACCACTAGCAATCAAGCCACAGGCCTTATTTCATATATTTCCTCAACTGTACAATGAACCGTTCTCATTAAAAAAATGGCTAAAGAAATTATATTTTGTTCTATTGCTAGGGTAAAATAAATACATTTGTGTCCAACTGAAATATAATTGTCATTAAAAGATAATTTTAAAGAGTTTGAAGAAAATATTGTGAAAAGCTCTTGGTTGCACATACGTTATAAGCTGTTTTTCTTACACTGTTCATAGTACAGTAGTATGTTTAAAATGCAAGTTCTACCCGTTTTCACTTATTTTTCACTGTAAACAGTGTTCTGCTTTGACAAGTTAGTTTTTATTCTTAAGTTTTGAATTTTTATTGCCAAAAAAGCCTAATTTGGGGAGAAAGTTGTTTTAGAAGCCAATTATGCCAAGCCTTGCACAAATTTGGTATAGCTAACAAAGATTGTAACTCAGTTCCCTGTTCATTCTTTAGTCAGGGTTGGGTGGTAAGGGGTAAGGGGGACACTGGACACTTCTCACAAGCTTTCTCGTGAATAAAAGGTGCCTGTCCTTTAAAAAAAATAAATAAAACATAACTATTACTCTTCCATATTCCTTCTGCCTATATTTAGTAATTAATTTATTTTATGATAAAAATCTAATGAAATGTAAATTGTTTCAACAAAATTCTGCCTTTTTTCATCCCTTTGTGTAAACCTGTTAATAATGAGCCCATCACTAATATCCAGTGTAAAGTTTAACACCTGTTTGACAGTAAATAAATGTGAATTTTTTTCCAAATAGGTAAAATGTGCATTATTATGTACGAAGCATAATTGGCATCAGCAGTTCTTCAACCCAGATGTGTCCTGCCTAGAATGGCTTCTTTACGTTTCGTGATTTAAGTGTCAAGAACACAACAGAAACTGTCTATGGCTCTACAGAAGAGAGGTCATCTTTACCATTCTTTAGTCACAACTGAACAGGATCAAACTCAGACATAGCAGGGTCATGAGGAAAATGTACTGCAATTTCATATATTTACATAACTTTTAAGTAGGGTCTGTACTGGAATTAAAAATAAGGTGGTACATGCCACTATCATATTGTCAGCAACAGTAATTAGCAGTTAGTTATTAGTGATGCAGATCCATTGTTGCAGTGGGGAAAACATGAATAAGCAGCATTTGGCTAGCACTGCGAGTGCAATCAGAATAATTCATCCATCAGGGCCCTGGTTTGTGTTAGATAAATCAGGATGACTGGCCCTGTTCCTACCAGACTAGAGACCTGCAGAAGGCAGCTGATGCCCAAGATGTTATCTACAAATCAGTGGCAAAATTGGAAGTCTGAAGTCTTTGTTGTGTTGATCCCCAAGCCTCTTTTGTCCCTCTAATCGAGGGCCTCTCAAAGATAACACCAAGTACTTCATTTGTCACCACTTCCAAAGTTGTGTTCTTCCAGATAACTCTCAAATTAACACCCCACCATCACAGAGGCCAAGGCTACCTGTGTGACCACTGTGACTCTGTGTGTGATAAGAGCAAAAATTCACTTGAAAGCTGTATTCTTACCTTCTAATGCATTGGAATATAACAAAGTCCATTTGGAAAATCAGTCAATGCATTTTGAAGAAGTATCGATTTCAGAAGAATGTTTTCAGCAAGGCTTCCTGCTGTTGAGAGAGCTCAAACTCTGTAAAAAAATAAAGTCCAAGTTGAGATGGATCCGTGGGGTTCAGGTAATCTCAATATATCTGTAATCAGGACTGTGACACTGTAGTGATTGTTCTTGAAAAAGGCATCTTCACCATCAGCCTTACTGGTAACCCTTGCCAGTAAGTTCCTTAACACTTAAAAGTTACTGTGTTTGCAGCACAGTCACTGGAACATTTAAAATGTAATCAGTAACACTTTGCTTCTGTTGAGTAGAGATGCTTTAAAAACCTGAAGTCTCTTTGAAACAGGACTTTGTTCTGATTCAGGGTACACAGCAGACTCCTTGGAGCAAAAATTATTCCCTTAGTCTGTCTGACAACTTAAAAGCATACTTGCTGCCTTCTACCTAGGAAATCATGTTCTTAAGGATTTAAAAATTGTGGTGCTCAAGTAATTACAGTACACATGACCTAATAACATCACCAACTTTCTTCAGAATCTTCAACCCTAGTTCATGCAAGCACTCCTTTGTGTCTAGCTAAAGGTGGCAAAACTACAGACTGGAGAAAGATTTGTAGTGTTGGGATCTTAAATATAGATTAAATTGCAAATGTAGTAAGAAGTATTCACAAAACAAGCAAATGTAGCTGATGAACCTAAGATGAAGCAGCTGAACCTAAGTATCATAAGGGAATTCTTTTGTTAGCTTCTTTGTAATGCAGATGTTGCTTTTTAGTGAGCCTGGGGTTTTTTTTAATGTTGAGCTAGTGAGAGTCCTGTGTTTAGCTAGCAGCCAATACATTGCCAAGTTTCTGTTGGTGTAACTTCTCAGTGTAGTAGGTAACAGTATAATTATATAGCTGACAGCTTATTGTAATTTCTTTATGTTCTCTTCTCACATTCCTGCCATCTGGGGATCAGAAGGACAGAAGAATTCAGAGGAAGAGTTCAAGAATAGCGAAAAAATGACAGCAGAATTAATGGAAACAAGTGTCTCTTCAGGGTCATCAGTTAACCAGTTGCTATGATGGTGCCAAGGATATGCTGCTATTTTAGGCACTGTCTTTCAGAAGAGCTGTAATTTTCTATGGCTAGTTATCTCCTGTTACTATCAGTGTTAACCCTACTGGCTCAGGCCAATTCTTCCTTGTAACTTCAGTCCAGTTATATTAATTCCTACAAAAGATTGAATGGGATGTGCATTTAGTGAACTGTTGTATAATGGTGCTATGCATTGTTTAATATAAAATACATCTCAATTCTACATAAGTGAACCATAACATGAAGAAATGCAACACTGGTAATAACTTTATAGTTTAAATTAACCTTTATCTGTGAATTCTACAATACACCTTTGCTTCTTTTAAATTTGAAATGAAATTACTAAATAAAGTTTACATATATTCACTTATGTAGGCAATAAAGGGTGTTTCAAATTGCCATAAGTTATGGATAAAATATGTGTCATATTTCATGTCCTAATTTTTAAGGAAATTTTTTTTAACTACGCAGAACAGACATTAAGAGAGCAACTGTTGTTATCCCACTTTGCCTCAAAACTAACAAAACTTCTCTTCTAGACTTGATTATATGGCAACATATCATAGTGTAAAGTTTTATCCCTGAATAAAATTACTTTTTAAACCAAGAGAAGCTACAGGAAGATGATTATATATATCTATACAACATTTTAAACTCACTAAATCCAGGGGACAATGAGGAATGCAAAATGACGGGATACATCAGTAATTCTTCATCTCCACCTCAGGAACCCTGCGAAGACACACCAGGGAGGTCACAGTAGAGCTTACCTGAATGTTTTTGTTAAGCAGAGGGTGACAGTCACCCTCCCCACTGCTGAAGAGCACTGGTCCCATTCCAGCAAGCAGCTCTTGCTGCAGGACCCCTGCCAGACCAGGAGCCCAGAGCTGGGGCTGCCACTGGCAGCTCAGGCTGCTCCACGATGGCACCACAGGTTTTAAAAACTCTGATTCCTGAGCTGGAGATAAAAACTGCCTCTGTCACAGCCCTGCAAACAAGAGATCCCTGTGTCTCATTTACACAAACGTTTTGTAAATTAGCAGGAATTCAGTTAATGACTCCAGCTCAATCATCTGGCTCTGCCAAAAGTCTGGAGTGAGGGGTCATTAGGACCCTGTCTGTTAAAACACAGCGTCTGGGGCTTTTCCAGGAAAATCTGCCTGTGGTTTTTAGAACAACAACTTCCAAATCCCTTTATTCATGCAGGATAAATTCTCAATGGTATTTCATTAATTCATGCCTAAGAGCATTAATATCTCTTCTTAGTGTATTATGTCATCATTAATCTCAGCTGCTCCCCATCAAAGTTCCTGGCATGGGAAGGGCTCCCACCACGGTGCAGCCTGAAAAGCACACAAGCCTCAGCTCAGCAGCAAGATTTTAAAGGACCATGGAATACAATGCACCAGCTGCTGCAATCATCCTTCAGGGATCCCAGGTGCAAAAATTACACTCAGAATAGGGAGTTTCGTAAAGAACATTCTTCTGCAGCAAAGTTTGTGACCTGAACCATTTCTTCCTTGGGTGCACCCCTCCTTTTGTATGTTGGACTAGGAGCCCTGGCACAATGTAGACTCTGCACTGCCAACCAGTTTGGAGTTTAGACAGCACAAAAACATCACTGAGCCCAAAAACATCAATGTTTTAAAAACTCTGATTCCCAAATAGAAGGCAGCAGGTTAGTACCTGTATGGGCTTTTCTGATGGAGCAGCAGGATCTCTACAGAGAGCATTGAACAGCTATCTGGAATAACTGTTCCAGTCCTCTTGTAGCATAAGAATTGTTTTTATATAACATAATGCTTTTGAACATTCAGCCTCCATGATTGCTTAATGGAGTAATTCCCAAAGGTTAATGAGGTTTTCATGAAAATAATTCATTTTAATTCTCTTTAAATACACCCCTTTGCTGCCTTTTTTTTTTCATTAGCAATATAAATAGAAGCTTCTTAACTTGTATTCTTCACACCACTCATTGTTTAAAATACTTCCCTGTTGTTTCCTATTACTTAACTTCTTTCTAAACAAACCCTTGTTTTCAGCCTCCTCCATCTCTAATCATTTAGTTGCCAGTCTCCAGAATTACTTTTCATCAGTATGGTTTAAGAGATAGGGCAAGAACAAAATTATGGGTGAATTGCTCGTGCTGATTTATGGATGGGAGTTGTATTTTCTATTCTGTGCTCCTCCTGGACCCTGTGGTCTCACATCATGTTTTGTTTTCACAGGATCCCTTCACAACTCACTATTCCACTACGCTGATCATAGTAAATAGTGACCTAAATAGTTATGGTTAATTTAGAGCCCTGCAAAGCCTACAAGTACTTCCAATTATTCCCTTGAATGTGTGCCCAACCTTGCATTTGTCAGCACTGCACTTCATCTGCATCACACTGCCCATTTATTCACTTTGTTAACCCAGGTCATTCACAATCTTCCCTAGTTCTGATTAACTGAAGTAATTCTCTGTGAACAGCAAACAGAGCCACCTCTCTGACAGCACATTCAGCCCCATTTTCAGATTGCACCAGCTGAATGGAGTGGTGGGGTACATACCATTAGCCTTTTGCCATTCTCACAAAACTGAACATTTAATCCTTCTCTACCTCCTAGTTTCTGATGCACAACTACTTTAACTCTCACTTCTTTAAAACTTGTTTGCTTTAATGGCTTCTTGATAGGGATATTTTTATAAGGATTTTTAATTTTTAAATCCAAATAAATTACATCAACCATTCCCTCTAGTCTCAACAGCTGCACGATTGACTTAATTTTAGTATGTTAGAGAGGCACAATTTCCTTGCCCTAAGCAGTTACATCTCTTTTGGCAATGTTTTCCCTCCACTTTGTGCTTAAATGTGGATCTGCTGGATGTCAGACCCCAAAAGCACTTAACTGTTCAAAGTGAAACTTGGTGGAATTTAGGCACTGAAATCCCAGGTACAACAGGCATTATCTCAGGGACAGAACTGATTCTAAACTTGAAGACATGTATATTTTTGTCCCTGAAGACTTTTCATGATGCCGAGTTTGGTGTCTGTGTTTGCAGCCATGTTGTCACAGCAGAGTGGGCCAAGGCACCCTGAGCAGTGTCACTGCCTTGCTGTGCTCACCTGTGCAGCCTCTGAATGCCTCAATCCAGAAGTCAGGGCACAAAGGAGCTCCTTCCCTCCCCTGCTGAAGCTCCAGTCCTGCAGTTGGGCTGGAGATGAGAGCTGTGAGCCCGTGTGACTTTGCAGCTCCGCAGCACCCCGGGATCTGCCCACACTGCAGCTGGATCCTGCAGCAGGAGCTGCACTGCACAATCTTTCCACACCTCTGTGACCCCAGTGTATCCCTCTGCTATGGAAAACAGGCTGTAAAACTTCCCTTAGCTCTTTTATTTTGATCAGGTGCTGAAGGCTCCGGGTTCACTGTTCCTTTTGAGAAAGGGTCACGTCTCCTGCCTGCACAATTTCCAAAGCTGCCCAGCTTTGGGCCTGGTGTCCAGCATGCACAGGGCTGTGTGAAGCTGCAGAAGGGCCACACCATGCCATGTCTGGTGCCCTGTGAGGTGGTGTGCAGGAGCTCTCCTTCCTGAGGAGAGAATCAACCACAGCTGAAAGGACCCATGACAGGGTAATGTCCATGACAAAGCCCAAACAAACGCAAGTTTATCCAAATAGTGAAGGTTTCCAAGCACATGAGGGGTTGCTGGAAGAGCCTGGACTTTTTTCAAAAGCTGGGGTGGAAGAAGAGTACAGACAGACGGAGAAGAAAATAAAAAGACACTATAAATCAAATGAAGTGCAGAATTATTTTTGCCCTTTCTCATTTCTCTCCTTTACAGCACTACTAGCTGTTGTCCCTTCAAGACAAGACAGAAGAATCTCACTGGTGTCAATCTGCCTGGGTAATTTGATAAAATATTTCAGAGAAGCATTTCTAACTCTTCAAACTTGTTGGTTCATGTTTATGTCCTATCATTGCCAGATCACAATATGCTTACAGAAAGCAGTCTAGAAATTTATCATTCCAAGCACATCTTGAAATTTTCAAAGCACACTTTCAACATCCACTTTAACCAAAACAACTTCCTTCAATGGACCAAAACTCTACTGCTCACAAAAATCACAGAAAACGAACTGTCAAAACTACTGACAACAGAAAGTTGATCAGAGACTTGCCTTGGCATAGGTTTCCCATAAGTCTCCTAAAGCCATGAATACACCCTTCCCTGAGAGCAAGGCTAATTTGTACCAGCAAGGCAGTGTTACCTGTCCAGAGGTGCTGTTAATACACAAGTGCTGTACTCCTCAGCATCACTGAAGGGATCTGGTCTAGGTCCAGTCCTAGAAGCTTTAAAAATATCTGCAGAGACAATGTTTGTCTCATATTTAAAAGACTACAGTCCTCAATGAATACTAAAAGCAAGCAAAAGTATCAATAAAAGTGACAGCCATACATAAAGGCTAACCTACAGATATAGAAATAACCTACAGTTACAGACAGTAACCTACAGATACAGACAGAACCTACAGATACAGACAGAACCTACAGATACAGACAGTAACCTACAGTTACAGACAGTAACCTACAGATACAGACAGAACCTACAGATACAGAAACAACCTACAGATACAGACAGAACCTACAGATACAGAAATAACCTACAGATACAGACAGTAACCTACAGATACAGACAGAACCTACAGATACAGACAGAACCTACACTTACAGACAAAGCTGCTCCCACAACGTGCTGTGTCATGTGCTGAGGACCTTTCATGATGCAGTTCATGGTGAGCACACAGAACTTGGTCTTAATGCAGATGCAGAAAGTACAAAAAGCTAAATTCTGAATAGTCTAACATCTAAAGTAAGCAGACAGCTGCTGCAGGGGGTTTCTTCTAGGTCTCAGCAAAAGTTGGATGCAGATTAGCTGGCATTTAGGACATTACTTGGTCTTCCCATGTCAAGATAAGAACATGCTACAGGCTGCTTATAGTTCTAACTGTTCTAATTAGGTCAACTTGATTATTGTTTTGTGGTTTGATGGATTCTGTATTTAAAGTAATTTCAAATACTAATTTTTAGACCTTTTCTGTGAACTAGTAAATCAAGTGCAATTTATTCATGGAATTATCCTTTTCTTTCTTAATGCTTCTTCCCCTGGTCTGTAACTTTAATTAGAACCTGCTATCTGTTCACACTGCTAATGGTAACAGTTGTCACTACAGTACAGACCCATAGATTCATCTCCTATTGCCACTCTGACATTAAAACCTAACAATCTTGCTGGCTATGCATTTGCAAATACCATCCACTGATGCTTTATTTCACTGCCACCCTGAGCTCCAGACTCCAAACACTAACAATCTGATTGTTTTTTAACCATCCAATAATGCATTTTCAAAAGACTAGAAATTGTAGAGAAAAAAGCTTCATTTGAAGATAAATATCTGCCTGAAAAGGTTATCCAGCCCATCCTGATTTCTTTTTTATTACCACAGATTTTCCCAAGGCAGTATTGTTTCTTGAATAATTATTGAGCTAAGCAATTGTGTGCTAAAGCAGTCTGATTCACTCATTAAACAGACACACAGAAATGCACTTGGTTGCCCTGGTAAAAACAAACAACTCCTCTTATTTCTGCCCACTCCTCAACCCTTCCCTAAAATATGATGATCACACTGAAATGTAATCTGTTAATATTTCATTTGCATTCGTCAGGAAAAGGAAACATCAAATGTATTTCTCTGGAGCAGAGGAATTAGGATCTGGAAAATCATTCAAATAACACTGGCCTTGTTTGGTTTGTTTCTTGACCCACTGATTCACAAGGTTCAGTAATCTGAAAGGAGTCTTCTCCTAGCTGCAAGAAGTGAGCTTCTGATAGCTTGCCAGCCTATTACTTGGATAAACTTTTCCTTCCAACAAAAACTAACTCTTTTTTCATGATGTGCTATAGCAAATTGTGTCTGATTAAATGCATCAGGAACAGAACAGCTTTCAAGGTCTGTGTGCACTGCAAAGCCACAGACAGACTGCTCTTGGAATGGTCTGCACACCTTGGGTGAGAGTCAGCAACACTGCCTGGGAACAGGGCTATGAAGGAATCCTTTGGCAAAAGCTGCAATTTAAAGGACCTTTTGTTTTGCACTGACTGATGTACTCCATGCATGGGACAAAGCTGCATTTAGCCTCCCAAACCTCTGGATCTCCAGACACCCAGCACCCCCTGCCTACAGGAAAGCTGCATTCTGCTGAATGGAGGTTGACAATGCTCAAAGCAGGAAGGGAAAGGGTTCCTGCATATCAAATACTCAGTCTCCAGTCCTCACAAACAGCACAAAACCATCATCTAAAGTGTCTCCAAGTGACAGGGTAGTTCAGCACCCTGCTGTCCATGTGTGCCACAGAATGAGGTACCATAGGTTATATTCTTGGTGGGGAAAAGTGGTAGCTCCAGACAAATGAGGGCTTAACAGCTGTGAATCTGCAGTTTGTGAGTCCTGAAGCACCAGGACTCCTGCACAGCCTGGTCTGCTATGGGGGGTTGGAACTACATGACCTTTAAAGTCCCTTCCAACCCAAACCATTCTATGATTCTGACTTGCTGGATGAAAGCAGTTAAAAAAAGCCAGTATTGGGAATGAAATTGAATTCACTAACTCCTACATTTGGGAGATCAGGAAGATACCTGGTCAGCTTTGGTGAATTATGGACAAACACTGTGGCCTCCTGGTACAACACTCTGTGAATATTTTTCTGAAATACTGAAAGATTGTCACAATCATTCCACTGTAGTTATGAGTCAGAACACAAGCAGGAGTTCTGCTGGAACAGGGAGTGGCAGAGCATGCTGGATATGCACAAATAAGTTTTTGCCTCAATTTATGCCAATACAAAATTAGCATATTTTGATTGAGGTCTGTGAGATTATTCCAGTCCTGCACCAGTTAACAGCAGCAGAGTGAGGTTTGCTGTCTGGTACCACCTATTTCCTGCCATTTCTCCCTGTTGCTCACCCCCTCTGTTTTATTACCTTATCACAGAGCCAGTGCTGTTCCACATCCATGCACTCCTTCTTGTAGCATCACTGCTAAATTTAATGCTCACTACTTAATCAATTTTCTCTCAACAGGTAAGGAATAATTGAACAGTTGGGGGGTGGGGAATGACAAGATTGAGTGTGTTGTTTCCTCGTAGGAAACAAGACAACTCACCCATTTATGTTTATGCATAATTCAATTTATTCCATTAGCCAAATGACCCTAAGAGTAAAGAAATCCATGTCAACCCATCCAGTTGGTAGAAAATAACACGTACCCAGTACTCCAAGCCCAGCACTGGGCCACAATAAATAACATTTTCAACCAGAGGAAAAGCGAAGAGAGCAGAAGACAGGAACTTTTGCAACATATTTCTCTGTTGCCATGTTTTGTTCTGCCATCAGCAGCAGATTGCTGTTCATAATAGTAAAGCCCACAGTGAAGCCCTGGCCCCAGTTAAATCAATGGCAAAAGTTTTTGCTGAGTTCAGTGAGACTGTGATTTCTCTTCTGAATCATCAAGAGAATCTTTTTGTATTTCAGTTGATTCTTATACTCTGGAAATTAAAAATAAAGGCCAAAAATACCTCAGCATTATTTCCAGCCATGGAAAAATGCTTTGTTTCTCTTTACTGTGTGTAGCCTTGCTCTGGATGCAGCAGCCCCAGTAAGTGCTATTCCACAACAGAGCATTCACTGTTTTTCGCCCACTAGATCAATACCTGTCTAAAAGTATTTACTCACCAAAAGGGCTGTGATCCTTTTCTTTGTCACCCTTGAACCTCTGTTCTGCTCTTGAATTTTTTTGCTTTTTGACACAGGTTCTTCTTTTATTTCCTGGCTCTTGCTAGCCTCTAATAGGGTGTTTTTCAGTTCTTTGCTCTTCTTTGCTCTGACATTTATTATAGAGTATACATCATAGCTTTTCCACTTGTCTAATCAGAGGGTTGGTCCAGCACTGAAATTGCAGCTGTTTTAAAATGCTACCTATAAACACACACTTTATCTTCAGTTCCTGTTCNGCACCAGGACTGCTGCAGAGCCTGGTCTGCCATGGGGGGTTGGAACCACATGACCTTTAAAGTCCCTTCCAATCCAAACCATTCTATGATTCTGACTTGCTGGATGAAAGCAGTTAAAAAAAGCCAGTATTGGGAATGAAATTGAATTCACTAACTCCTACATTTGGGAGATCAGGAAGATACCTGGTCAGCTTTGGTGAATTATGGACAAACACTGTGGCCTCCTGGTACAACACTCTGTGAATATTTTTCTGAAATACTGAAAGATTGTCACAATCATTCCACTGTAGTTATGAGTCAGAACACAAGCAGGAGTTCTGCTGGAACAGGGAGTGGCAGAGCATGCTGGATATGCACAAATAAGTTTTTGCCTCAATTTATGCCAATCCAAAATTAGCATATTTTGATTGAGGTCTGTGAGATTATTCCAGTCCTGCACCAGTTAACAGCAGCAGAGTGAGGTTTGCTGTCTGGTACCACCTATTTCCTGCCATTTCTCCCTGTTGCTCACCCCCTCTGTTTTATTACCTTATCACAGAGCCAGTGCTGTTCCACATCCATGCACTCCTTCTTGTAGCATCACTGCTAAATTTAATGCTCACTACTTAATCAATTTTCTCTCAACAGGTAAGGAATAATTGAACAGTTGGGGGGTGGGGAATGACAAGATTGAGTGTGTTGTTTCCTCGTAGGAAACAAGACAACTCACCCATTTATGTTTATGCATAATTCAATTTATTCCATTAGCCAAATGACCCTAAGAGTAAAGAAATCCATGTCAACCCATCCAGTTGGTAGAAAATAACACGTACCCAGTACTCCAAGCCCAGCACTGGGCCACAATAAATAACATTTTCAACCAGAGGAAAAGCGAAGAGAGCAGAAGACAGGAACTTTTGCAACATATTTCTCTGTTGCCATGTTTTGTTCTGCCATCAGCAGCAGATTGCTGTTCATAATAGTAAAGCCCACAGTGAAGCCCTGGCCCCAGTTAAATCAATGGCAAAAGTTTTTGCTGAGTTCAGTGAGACTGTGATTTCTCTTCTGACTCATCAAGAGAATCTTTTTGTATTTCAGTTGATTCTTAGACTCTGGAAATTAAAAATAAAGGCCAAAAATACCTCAGCATTATTTCCAGCCATGGAAAAATGCTTTGTTTCTCTTTACTGTGTGTAGCCTTGCTCTGGATGCAGCAGCCCCAGTAAGTGCTATTCCACAACAGAGCATTCACTGTTTTTCGCCCACTAGATCAATACCTGTCTAAAAGTATTTACTCACCAAAAGGGCTGTGATCCTTTTCTTTGTCACCCTTGAACTTCTGTTCTGCTCTTGAATTTTTTTGCTTTTTGACACAGGTTCTTCTTTTATTTCCTGGCTCTTGCTAGCCTCTAATAGGGTGTTTTTCAGTTCTTTGCTCTTCTTTGCTCTGACATTTATTATAGAGTATACATCATAGCTTTTCCACTTGTCTAATCAGAGGGTTGGTCCAGCACTGAAATTGCAGCTGTTTTAAAATGCTACCTATAAACACACACTTTATCTTCAGTTCCTGTTCACAGCAGCCTAAAGGAGACAAGAGGATGATGATCAAAATAGGAAATGGGAAAGAGTGATGGCAGTCTTATTTTATAGAAACAGAAGAAGAATAGAAGGGCAAGCAAGACATCCAGGTAATCCACTCTCTATTGGAATAAGGCAGAAGTTATTGTATCACACTTCTGTGAATGTATTCAACCCAACAACCTGTATTCTGCTAGGAAAGACTAAAGTGATGAAAGAAGCTGGAATAAAAGGATATTAAATAAGCCCTGGATAGTTGACTGCAATATTCACAGCCTTTGGAATCCTTTATCTTTCCTGCAATTGGCCACTGACACACCATTTGTCTTCAGAGGAGCTTGTGCTTTCGTCCAGCTGTCTGAAAAACAGATAAACCATGTTCACAGTCAGCAGAGACTTAAAACCTGTATTCTTAAAGCAGGATCTGGAGCTAAAAAGCAGTCCTTCACTTGCTCCAGTCCAACTGAAAGCTTTTACAGAGATGGAGATGCAACAGGAAAATTAAGGCAGTCACCCTCTTGACATCTTGGGGTTGATGTCTCTGCTTTGAATGAGCTGGGCAGGATTTAACAACAGGTGCCTCATCTGCAGGAAGAATGAGGCAATTACAGCAACACTGGGTGCCCAGAACACATTGTCAGTGCCCCCCTCCTGGGCCCTGCACAAAATGACCATCAGAATGCCTGGTTTGGGAATGTCTCACAAGAGGGGTTTCTTTTCCCTAGTGCCCCAAATTTTCTGTAACATACAACCCACCTGGGAACTTACCTGCTACAGCTTACTCAAAGAAGGGTAACAGTGTCTGATTCCACATTCCACACAGCATAAGCTTTGCCTCTGCTCTGACCTCCCTTCTGCTCTTGCTGATGTGCTGCCAGAGGCCACTAACCTCTGTTCTGTTGCACAGAGGTAGCAGCGTTTACAGCCCAGATTTTGACATGAGACACATATATGAATTTAGAATAAAACTTTGTCAATGTAGCTGAAAGAATACGAATACATTTTTTTTTCTCCAAAGGGTATCATTATAGCATATCTTGACATAAAATGGGAACCTTGACAGTGCTCTCTTACATAACAAAGTGTATTAATAAATTCACTTCTCCAGATTTCTAGTGGCAGTTACCTATTTCAACCTTAGCAACTAGTCATACTGATATAATTACAAAGAGTACATGGTGCACAGTGTATGATCAGAAGCATATAATATACTTGAAGTGTAAAATGCTCCAACAATAAAACCAGAATAAAAGTAGTGTTTAGTTGTTGGCACAACTGGTGCATTTATAGTTGCATCCAAATAGCTCTGACTCTGAAATGAATGCCTATGCATAATTTTTTCTATATGGTGCATATTTCTTTTCCTTTATTAAGCCATAGGTTAAAGCCAGAGAAAGGGATATTTTGAACTACAAATATATTGAAGCTTCTACTGTTTCATGGGGTTTTTTACTGGAGGGGTTTGTAGAGGGGATAATGAAAACCTTTTACCTATGCATGTCAGACATGTGATGAACAACTGCTTAGAAATAAAAGACCTTCCCACGTAAATCCCTGTATTTTCTGCTCAAGGTCTACTGAAAGATTAGATAAGTTGATATGTAAAATCTGAAATGTCATCAGATTTTTTTCTTTCATCATCTTTCTAGACACCCAAGACAATTGCATATGGCTTTTCATTTGAACAGGTATTAGGTCACCATTCTGCTGTTACTGCTTCAGACTCTCAATGCTCTTATTTGCTACTCTGGGGTTACACCTCACCTACAAGTGTGGACTGTAAACCTTCTGACAAGTGACTGCATCTTTCTCTGCAGCAACAGAAAGGACAACAGACACTGACAAC
The DNA here is from genome assembly GCA_013397135.1 of Pachyramphus minor. Taxonomy (NCBI): domain Eukaryota; kingdom Metazoa; phylum Chordata; class Aves; order Passeriformes; family Tyrannidae; genus Pachyramphus; species Pachyramphus minor. The sequence continues at coordinate 167,848 of VYXB01003702.1, forward strand.
CTGAACACAAACATCGTTTGCATTCACTGTCTGACACTCCAGCAACAAAGCCTGAGCAGCCTCAGGATCTGCTGCAGTCTGCACAACAGGAAAAGTTCATTAAGCCCATGACTTTGCCAAAAAGAGCCAACAGCTGGAGTCTTACAGAACTGGGAGCAGACTAAATGACATTGGAGCAGTGTGGGGGGGATCAAGAATACTTTCATTACACAGTACTGGAAGAGCAGAGCGCAGGCACCATTTCATACAACCTCTGGGTTTCTATACTTGTCTACCACAGCTGCTTTCTTTCCAAGTTTACTCGTTCATTCCAGAGCCAGGAGCAAACCCAGGTAAGTGTCACCAGCCAGAAATGTTCTCCTGGTTTGTGCTGTTCTCTCTCTAAGCTTGTGCAGCAACAGTGTCCAATGCAACACAAAGGACTTGAAGCAACATACCACTTGCAGCCTGGCAGCAACATACACCCTTTTCTCCTCTAGCAATAAAATGACTGCAGCTGACCTTGCATCAGCCTGGTTTTAAGAGAATAGCAATGAGAACAGTGTCATATCAGGCCCTTTATTCTACTGTTGTAGAAATTAGTATTGAAGTCAAAACAAGTTCTACCAATGCATCTTTAACTATGCTTAAAACTTGGTTTCCCACCACTTGTCTGCCACAAGTCATCACAGACCTCCCCAAAGAAATATTTAAGTTCATTAATTCACGTAAGGTCTGGTAAGAGAGAAATCCCTGGCTTTGGATTTAAAGGTAGCTCAACCAATTTGATCACCCAAAGCTTGAGCAAAAAAAATAAAAATTGCAGAATCTATCCACAGACCACTATGAGACAAATTGCAGTCCTGCAGGGCTTAGGACTACATTATTAATAGTGTTCTGTAGGTTACCAGCTGATTTGTCCATATTATTTCAAGGTGACTGCATTTTGATGTAGCATATGCCTAACACCATGGGTACGATTACTGCTACCATGTAATGCCAGCTTTCATGGGTAATTAATTGATAAATGACAGCCAACTCCTTCTTAGCTGCTACATAAGTCTGTTATTAACACATTTAATTCAATAAAGAGATAGTACAAATCACAGGGAAGGACAGAGAATCAGTGTGTTCAGTCTCATCCCCTGACTCGGCTCACTGCTCTCGCCTCCAGTGGTCACCTGCACGCAGGGGAAAACCAGAAGTAAAACCAACCCAAGCCACTCCTTTCCCAGGAGAATGTAAAATTAGCATGAGGAAAGGACAGAAATCTCAGAGACCTCTCCCTTAGGTTATTCACTGCTGCTGCAACATATTATATGAGGAAAGAGAGCGCTCTGAACACAACACGAGTCCCTGGAAAATAAAAATTTACCAAAGGGAAGCAGGAGGACAACAGAGTAACAAACATCACAGAAGAAGAAACAGAAACAAAAACTTAAAAAAACCCCCAAACAACAGCCAAACAAACCAAAAACCAGACACTGAAGCATGCTGACTAAGGAGGGGTGAGAATTTTGATGATGCAGTAAAAAAAGCACAAGTAGTTGTCCAGTGGGAGATTTAATCATGAAGACATAATGTCACTGAAGGAAGGATCCAAAATAGATCCTCCTCCCGTGGTGTGAAAAACAAAGAGCTGGTGAAAATCTTTATTGTAACTGATTTGGTGTATTTTAAAGTAAACCAATCCTGCTGGATTTCTAATAAAAATAATCCATTAACATCAATATTACAAAGGCTCCTTTTTACTTTTATGAATCCAAATTCAACTTTGAAAAGGAGGTACCTAAAAACATTTGTTATATTGATGCTGTTGAGAAGAGGTTTCACAGCAGCTGCATAAAACTAACATAAAATGATGTTATAAAATTAACTTCATTATGCATTTCTGAAGTGTGTTAGAATTATACTGACAGTGCTAACTACAAGTCAGGTCCTTCCCTGGAAAACTTTTACAGAAAGTCTTCCCTAAACTGTCATTCCATACCTGTCTTAATGTTCTTTATTATAAACTAAACTGAATTTACTGATCTTCTGACAGAGACATCTCCAAGAGGAGTCTATCTGAGTTTTTGGTAGAATGCTAAAACGAAAGAGCTACACTTTAAAAGGTGTCTTTAGGTAGCTGGATAGCTTTAAAGACTTTACTGCAATGAAAAGCTATTGGCTAAATTCTTGACTGAGTCTTTATTACAGTCCTGCTCCAATATTGTGGCATTATTGATTAGAAATTATTGTCACTTGACTCAGATTTAGGAATACAGTCAGGCAGCTATCTAACATCAACCTTGTAGAGCTCTTCACTGATTGTTTCAATATCAAATAAATAAATGATAACTGAGGCAAGGAATTTCAATTAATTACAATTCATTACACTTTTTTTTTCACTGTACTAGCATTTTTTTTATGAAAATGACAAAGTTTTGGAATTCCTGTACAGAACAGAACGAATACAGACTAGCTGCAATTGTGTTCTCAATTCTGATCTCGATTTTGAACTCCTGTTTTACCTATCTTTATTGAGATATGTCAGACTCTCTTCTCATATACATCTTCAAGCTTGTGGGGAGGTTCAAAGTCACAGTTATTCTGCTGTATTAATCCACAGAATACAGATAAATTTAATGTGTACCTACTGGTGTAGCTCTGAAGTGAAGACATTTGGGAGAACACAGCTCTCATATACCAGAAAAATCTCCCTCAAGATTTTGTTTTAAATACTTTTCCAGACTGATGAGACAGATGCTTTCACTAATGATTATTTTGTTTAACTGTTCATGGTCCCTTGCCTGGAGCAGTTTGTCTGAAGAGAGACTTGGACAAGCAAGTCTCCTGTACCATGCTGCAGATGAGGCAATAACTGAGGCAGAGTCCTCCTCCAGAGAGAGGAGGGAGCAGCACAAGCACCGACAGCAAACTGGGGACGAGGTCTCTGGGGCAAGTTTGTTTGAAAGCTTTTAGAGAGTTTTAAACAGCTGCTTCCTACCAGGCCCTTTGCAGGCTTCAGCTCCAGGAACAGCTGGGAGAAAGCCACAGCTCAGACCCACACTCACAGGGCAAATCTCCAGGGCTCTCTAATGACTTTTGAGATGTCTCTGCCCCTGTAAGACACAAGGAGCAGCCAAGCAATAAACAATGAGAATAATTCTGGCCTTAAACAACGGTGTCTAGTGTCATTTTAGACACTGAGTGAAGACATCTGCCCAGAGAGCATCCCAGATGGGACTTCAGGGGGCCATTCTAAGAGACAGAGCAATTGCTATTGTATGTCTAATTCCTTTAAACAGAATACAGAATTTACAGTGCTTCCATATTTATTAGTTGAGGCCATGATCCTTAAAACATCAAGCAATATTTAATATTAATAACCACAAAATTATATGCAAAGATAAGGACTTGCACTCCTGCTGATTTGAAGACATTAGTAACATATGTAACAGTGCTTGTGAACCTCAGAGTTTTCAGAAAATCCAAAAGGCTTTCATTCATTTAACCTCATCTTAGAACATCTTGCCTCTCAGATATTTTTCTGTTAGAGACACACAACCTTATGAAGAGGTTTAGCAGAAAAAAGTAAGACATTACAACCTTTGCTATTTTATATTCAAATATATTATCCTGCCACCAACCAAGGAGATCCTTTTATGTTTGTATTTAATTCTGTGGTTTTAATTGGAAATATTGTGAATTATGAGTCTTCATCTCTGTTTCAACTACACCTGTTTTCTTAAAAGCATAAAATGGTTACCATACAAGTGCTATTCCATACTATACCATAGCATAGGAATGCTGTCAGATTTTAAAAAAAAGTATTACAGTTCAGTGTCAAAACTAAATACAGCATATAAATACACATCTCATCTCTCTTTTAAAGTCTTTATTCTCAGAATATCAGCAGCTTTTTTAATGTCCATATCTGCACAGACTGTCACTTGCAAAAGGTCTGCAACACACAGAAGTGGAAACCTATAGAAGAGAGATGGGAAAGTGTAAGAAGTGGTACAAAAGGAACAATTGCTTTCTGAAGTCCTAGTAGAAATGGGAGATGAGTGTTTAGAGTAACTCAATATCTTATCATTTACTCAAAAAAGAGCCAGATCATTCCAGTCTCATAATAAACCTTTTCATCTACACAGTTTGGGGATGAAAAATACCCTCAATGAATGTACCTGCCTGTACTTCTGGAGTTCAGGAGCAGCCAGGGAGGAAAACAGACATTGGTCCTCTCCTTGCAAGCTGCACCTTCCTAAGTTTTGGTTTTTTTTCACAGGGACTCAGGTTGTTTTTAAGTGTCATCTGAGTCCTCCTCAACCAGAAGCAAGCATGTGAAGGCACAGTTTTCTATTCCAATTGCCCTCTCTAGAAGTGAGGGATTTAGAAGATGACAGCAAGAGCTACGTGCTGCTCTGTAGCTTCTGCAACCTACGGCACAGCAGCTCCTTCTCCTGATGCCAGGAGAGCAAGCTGCAGATCCTGGGCTGCACCCAGACTTTGGTCTTCAGCATGAAGCAGAGAGGGGTCCTCTGGGAAAGATTAGGTGTGCTATGGCCACCCTCCAATATATTTAGGAATTAGAGGAAAGAAGACAGACTTTAATTTGCTGATATCTTGAGAGTCTCAGTTTTCATTTCTGTCTTTCTCTTCTATCCTAATTTTATCCATTACAGTGTGGGAAAAATTTTAACACCAATCTTGGGCTGCAAAATAAATCCTAGGTCAGAAGTATTGATTACTTGGCATTCACTGCAGACAGTGTCAAATGGGTGAAGAAGATGAAAACCTATCTTGAAAGCATAGTTACAAAGGTTATTTAAAATAAAATAAAACAAAACCCTGAAATGTCAAAGACAACTGTAAGAGAAGAGGTTGGACTGTTTGCAACACTGCATTGCCACTGGACTTCTTGAACCTGTGTCAAATGCTAGAAATAAATTTACCTTCAGCTGCAATTGAAGATTCCTTTTTTCCAGGTAACATTGCACACAGATAAAAGCAGATCTGTCAATTTTACAGGTGGTAGGAAGTAAAAAATCAGGGCCATTGAGGAGAAGGAGGCTGGATTTAAGCCTTCAGGAAGATCTTTCAATAGGATGCTCCCTTTCTGAAGGAATGTGTCTATTTGTGCTACAATCATTCTGTGATATGCACTATGCTGTGTTTTATATGACACTTTCAGAAATGTATCAAAAACATCTGGTTTATCTTTTACTGAGTTCTGATGGATTATCACAGGTACCTATGCCCACTGTGTATGTCCATATATAAATAGATATAAATATATAATACATATGTGTTCATGACTTTGGGATTTACCTTCCCCCCGCCCCCCCAGGAAGAAAGGAAATCTATTACAACAGCAGAAGGTGACTTTCCATTCCAACATCCATGAGTTTCCAACTGACTGGTTTGTGGCTAAAAATGCTCTAGTGTGAGAATCCATTTCCTAACAGTGCAACACTAATTCTTAGCCACAAGAAGCCCCACAGCAGTGCCTGAGAGGTGTGTTCATCCCATGCTCACAGTGGGTACAAGCCACCTGTAGCTCAATAAAATGAAGTGAAATCCAGTGGTACATAAACCACATATAGGCTGCTGACACAGGACTAACTTGTACTCTGCACATAAAATACAAGCTTGCTGCTGAGCAATGAAGAAAGTGAAGGAAGAAAATACAGCAAAGATGAGAAATGAAGACAATTCTAATTAATATGGCGGTTTGTTAGCAATTTCACTTTAAGATACCACCTTAATAGTCTCCAGAGTCAAGGCTTCTGCTTTCACTACTGAGCTGCTGTTTGGATGAGTGTTTGTTAGTGTTTCCCATTTCACCCTGCCCGAAACAGAAGCTTCCATGGTTGGTAGCACTGAAATCACAAATTAAAACTTTGAAAAATTATGTTAGTGCAAAATATTCACTCATATACCACAGCTTTGGTTTGAGTCAGGCTTCCTTTAACAGTCTCAGTTTAACCTTTTGTATCCTAGATTTTCCATTCTCCATACTTATTCTTAAGGGGCACCATCACAGGTTCACTGGGCTGCAGACCTGAAGAAGCTGAGATGATGATTAACATAACTGTACCACAAGAGGAGGATGCTCCCAGTGTTGCCTAAGGCATCACCAGGATAAGTATATCTTGTACCCTGCATTTCCATGAGTAACAGCTGCCTCTGAATGAAACAGGTAATTGCTGGGAGCTGTACAGTCACACCCCTGGGCACTTGGATGGACTTACAACTCTGGTGAGGAACAGAGCTGTCTGTCAAAGGCCCACTTACTGACACTGTGCTATTTCTTACACTAGCACTGCCTTAGCTAACTTTGTACAGCATCACTCTGCAACACAATTATGTTTGTGTGATTAGGAAATGGCATAAAGGTCAAGGGTTTGTTGCTGATCAGATTTACAGGTCAGCACCAGACTCCACCATGGTTGACTTTGCACAGAGTCAGGCTAATGAGGCTGCTTTGCCTTCAGAGCAATTTTTTAAGCAATAGAAATGCAATCTAGTGAAATAACTGTCACAGAAGGATGTAGTAAAGTTTTGATGGCAGCATAAATGACCACTTAGGTCTGAAAGACTTCTTCATCTCTTCCTAGGCTCAAAGGAAGTTGCACATACTTTAAGTCATTCATACAAGAAACTCAAAGATTTTGAATGTAACCCTCACTGTCATGTAAAAATAAAATAAAAATATCTACACCAAGAGGATCACCAGGAACTCAGCAGAAGCTGCTGCTTTCATCACATTTTAGCATTTCTAGAGCAGGCCACTGGATCCTAGCTCAGGCTCTCTTTAAGCTTACCAGGCGCTGGGAAACCCAGCCTGGGGACCCTGCCTTGGGGATCATAATAGTTCTCCTGCTCTTCAAAGTCCATATCCTCAGGAAGACAGGGTTGTACCTTTGAGAATAAGAGGAACTGAGATCTCTACACAGGCTGTGAAATCAACAGGACCAGTGAGACACTGATGCAGGATTTTGCTGTTGTAAAAACAGCTGCTTCTGGCTTCTGACCCAAACTGAGCTCTGCAGCATCCCAGCTGCTACACCTGATTTCAGGACTAAACTCTCCATTCAACTGCTGCCTCACACATAGCAAGCAAAGATCACAGAGTAAATAAAAAGTTACACATCTAGCAGCTGTACTAATATGGTTCCTATTAACTTCTCTCCCCTCTGCCCCCCAAAAGCCTTCTAACTCCTGGTTTCCTCTCAGCTCGTAGTGGATTGTGCTGACACAGGTAAAGAGGCAAATAGCAGCAACCATTTGCTCTCTTGCATTGATTCTGCCACAGAGAAGCACAAACAAAGCCTTCAAAAGGCCTGATCCAACCTCTGTCTGGAAAGCCAACCCCATTCTCACTAAGCACATAAGTAACACATGTCTAAAGAAAGGTCAAACATCTGTGTGTAAGATGTACATAATCCTACACAAACCCACCAATCCATCATCCTGGAGCAGATAATATAGATATTTTACTATTAAGGATTTAATTTCTTAGTTCAGCTAGGAATTGACATTAGTTACTCCAGGAAACCTGGTGGGGGAGGGAATTGTTAAGGCAATAGCAGAAGCTGTGTGTGCTTAAACTACTTCTGTAAATCTCTGTACAAAGCCATAGATCCTGACTGCCGGGGAAGGCAACTGTGATAGAGAGCATCTGGTTTGGGAGTAGCTGTAACACAATGAACTCTTTAAAGTGACAACCCAAGTATGGCCAAGTGCATTGCTCAGATCAAGCCCACATGCTACTGCTGTTAGCAGATATGTTCCATGGAAAATGAAAATTAAACTAAACAGTTTGGCAGGGTGGAAATCTTGTGAAAATTTCTTACTTGTGTGCAATAAAGAAAATTAATTTGATGGGAGGAGAAAATAACTCAGAAAGTGATTTAGTGGTCCTACAGGATGGTCCAAACCCTCAAAGCCTCCAAGATGAGAAATATTTAGCATTCCACCACTCCAAAAATCACTGTCTTGGACTAAAGACCCTGGGTCACAACCTATTAGAAAGCTGCAACAAAAGGATGCCACTGCAGTAGTCTGGGTGCTGTGAGAAAAATCTTTCTGTCACATGTAGGCCAAAAGCAGCCACATACAAAAAAAGAAAATTGAATTGGGTGAGATACAGGCCTGCAGGAATAACCAAATGCTGGTTTTATCTGTGCTTAGGTAGGAGAGAAGGAATGAGAAATGGTCATACATTTTGGTTGTGCTGTCAGAAGATGTGCTGTAGCCAGGCTTCATAATGTATTTTTCTCAGCTTTCCTTGTATCATAAGAACAATAGCAGCAATCAAGAGAACAATGAGAAAAGACTCAGAAAACATGGCACTGGGGCAGGAGAACAGGGTGTCATACAAAATAAATAAAGACCAGGGAGCCAGAGCACATCAATAATGTAGGGCAGCAAGAATGGCTGGGAGTAAGCCTGTGCAAGGCTTCTGCAATTAAGAAAAGAAAATGCTCTGACTTCATGGCACAGCTCCTGAGATGCATATCCCATGGCTACAATTAAAAACAGTGTTTGGGTTGGTCGGCCCTTTCTCCACACATACCCTGAGCTTTTAAAGTATTTGTTTTTCAAGGTGAAAGGAAGAGATCATGATGGTAAAAGGGGTCGGGTCCAGAACTGAACTGAACTGAACTGGAAGTTGCTGCTGGCAAATTGCACTTAACTTTTTTTTCTGAACTGCTAACTTGACTGTTTAAAAAAAAAAAAAAAAGGAAAGACAAAATGGTTTTCTTTCAAGGCCAGATTCATATTGGCTTTTCCCTTCTGTTTATCAGTAGATTTAATTTTAGTAATTTGATTTAATTAAAATCAGTCTACATATCTTTTAAGCTTAACACCTTCAAACGTTGAGAACACAGGCATACATGCAACGACTAGGAGGGGTCTCACAGTGGAGCCTAAATGCTCTCACAGCTACTTACAGTCATGCCCTGCTTTTTCCACCAATATCCACAAAATCTGCAAGACTATCTTAAGAAAGTGCGAAGCCACAGGCCACCATTTAGTGAAAAATAGCAACACACTTTTGGTTTTCTCTCTCTAATGCTCAGTGACCTACAGCAATGGCAGCAATATGTGTAAAACTACATCTCTGACACAGTGCTTTGTGTTTCCTATGGCCTTCCCTGTAATTCAACACAAACTACTTGAATACATGAATTTAATTATATCTGCAGTTGGTATAAATCAACATAGCTTCAATAGAGCCAATAGAACTATACTGGTTTATGCCAGCATACATTTTAATTGAAAAAATAACTGAGCCACAATTTGATGCAGACACATTGTTGATTTTTTTCCTTTTCTGCAAATTTTCTTCCCTTACGTAACATAACAGCAGAAAGTCCACAGGGAGAAATGTAAAGTGGTATGGGCACACCAAGGAAAGGCATCTGATGTTCACAGAAGATGCATCACAGTGCTGAGCCATGCTCATTTTACAAATTGCTTTTCTAATCCCTCCATATTTCTGTATTCCATCAACCAAACTAATAGCATTAATATTACTTAACCTTTGAGAGGTGTAGATTTTCAGAGGCCATGGATTTCCTACGAGAATTTATTTTACAAAAAATCTTATCTTTTTAATTATTCTGAAAACTAAAAAAAAAATCAGGTTGACTATGGCATTCCATCATATAAATATGAACAAAAGAGAAATACCTGTCCATTGGTCTGGAGGTGTCTGCCCTTCCACTGCTCACCTTCCCACAGCATTTGAATGTACTGCAGTGATCACTTCTCAGTTTTTTCTCAGCTCTTGGAAGGCAGCATGTCATGACCCAATGATTTTTTAAAAGGAATTGAAAAAGTAAGTCTGAATAGTTTGAGAATAAATTACTCCAACATGAAATGAGCTCTTATTCACCAATACTTACAAATAGCTTAAGCAAAGATAAAATAATGTGTATCGTAATTAATATTTTAATTTGCTAGGAAAAGCTAAATAGTGATTAAAGCCCTCCCCCCCTCTCCCTGATAATAATGAACCAGGCAGTTTCAAGAGAAGCAGAGCAGCCAGGAGCTTAATGTCATTGATTAAGAACATGTTTCCATGGTGGCTATTATGTCCCTCTTTAAAAGATGAAAACAAAACCAAGCCTTATTTCCTTCTAGAACTACAGGGTTTCTTCTGTCTTCATAAGACAGACAACAAGAAAATGTTTAGGGATAATTAAAGGCAATTAGGCTCATCAAGGCTCATTTCTGGTCTAGCTCCACTTCTCTTCCCTACAATGAGTACTAATTGCTGCTTCAACACACCAAGTAGCATGGATTACTTTTTTTTTTTTTTTGTTCTTCCACAACAAGACTGTTTGGTCATTACCAGCTTTGACAGTGAGAATAAGTGACTCCTGATTAGGTTTTTGTTTGCTTTTTAAAGATTTATACTGCGTCCTATTGAATAATAGAGAATAACAAATTAGCACACAGCAATTGTGTACTACCTTCTGCTAGAGGATCTCAAAGTTCTTTTCAAACATTAATGAATTAATTCTCCATACTGTTTAGTTGTGTATAATAGGTATCATCAGCATAATTTTGCGGACTACTGAACACAGACACAAAGAGGTTGAGTAGCACATTTAGTGTCACAGTCAACATGTTATGATGTTGGTCTCCTGTTCATACACAATGAAAATATTGGCTTGTTTGCCATAAACATGCCTCCTGTGTAACTTCTGTTACATCTGGTTTTTAAGTCAGGTAATTTAAGGTATTCAAATGCCTAAACTTCAAAGAGAGGTTTCCAGAGGGAAATTAATAAAAGGCAGATATCCAAAACTATATAAAGAAATATACAAGTGCTTCTATATTAGGTGTTGCAGGAGAGGATATTGGGGAGTTCAGTCACTGGAAGCAGAAAAGGTTCATTACCACAGCTCTATGATTATGAATTCCTGACAGTGCAGCCACGACTGCTCAACTCCCACAGACCCCCTGATGTAAAACTGCAATCCACCTACCCAACAGCTCTCCAGCCTTGAAAACAGTTGGTTCACACACACATACACTCCATTTTTCCACCAGAAAATGTCTGTCTGTATTGGTTCAAAGTCCAGAACAGCCAAAGAAGAAACCTGGAAGAATCACAGAACATTCTTGGTTGGAAGGGACCCATAAGGATCATCACATGCATGACTTTATGATTTTGGACATGCTCTCATGATTTTGAACATTTTGGAACATAAATCAACATTAATCAACAATACCTCCTCCAGCACTCAGAAATGGCTAAGATTGCCTGCATGTACAGCACATAATAGACTGCAGCTGACACATTCATTTCACTTCTTTATACACAGCAATTTGTTCACAGATCACACATCCCAGTACCTGGGAATGGAATAGGTGCCAAATCCCCACCAGTCCAGTCTGGATCCACAACTTAGGCAACTGCTAGATCTTCTCATCTTCTAGACCTGTCTAGTAAACACAAGCAATAGATTAGGCCTCTCACAGGCCAGGAGTGTTCCTTCATCACATGTAAAACCTGGATACAATTCTCTGCCTTGAAGGGGCTTAGCTCACACGTCCAAACTCCCACCCCCTGTTTACAAAGTCATGAGGTAGAGGAAAAGAGTTACTTAACTCTTGCTGAAAGTGTTTTGTTTTGATAAATATTTAATAATTAAAAATAAAATAAGAGTACAGACAACTCCACGAGCCACTTGAGCTCTTTGCCACTTGAAAACTGCCCGCAGTGCCACCTCTCCCCATGGTGGTGTCTGGCACACTGTTTTAGAGGTAAGAGAAGGGCCCAGCCCCACAGAGGTGAGAAGTGTACCCAGTCTGACACATGCTGGCTGACTGCTCTGGCTACACAAACACTGTGGAACCGACAGCACGGTGTCAGCCTCCACCCCACTGTGCTGAGGAGAGGTTTGGGGTCACAGCATGTCAAAGACAAGACAACACAGTCGCTTCAGGCAGTTCACCCGGCACAGGAATTTCCTGTATCACCTGACTTTGTGTCTTTGAGAACCCACCCAATAGCAGGATCATGCTGCTACTGTTTGTCTTTCACAAACAACAGTTCTGCAGCTTTTAAGTGTTCCAATTCTTCCCTGCTCCCCAGTAACGAGAGACATAGTTTATTACTGACATTAGTTTAGCTACACCTACTTATGGTTTCTCTAGGGTCTTGAACAACAACAGAGGAAACAATATGGACACCAGGTGTTCTGCAAGTCTTTTAGCTGGTACCTTAATGCTCATATGGAAATGGATTATATGCAGTTTAAATAGACATGGCATTACCGCTTCCTGTGGTGAATTTCTTCAAGTTAAAGGGTTTATTTGGTGCAGAAAACTCTGCATTACAGCAGACACAGTGCAGAGAGGCACTTTGGCTGGAAATTTCGAGCAGTAAGCTGTGCTTACTCACGAAACAGTGAGGCTGAGAGCTGCAATCTCTGGCACTGAGCACAGCTGCCTCTGCTGCTATTCATCAGTCTTTGCTCAAGGTAAATAAGACCATGAAAAATGTCTTGGCTGTGATCAGACCATTTCTCTGCTAATAATAAAAATGAATGATCTGCACAACCTTTACTGGTTCAACCAAACCCAAGTAATAATTAAGTTGCTTAAATCAGAATGAATTTTCTACCCACTTACAACCTAGACCTCAGTGTACCTTCGTTCTTCTGGACAGTTATATCTCCCCAAAGACATTAATACAACTTCAAATGGCCTTTTTCTGAGAAAAATGGCACAAACTTTGCTTTGCAAGTTTGCATATGAGAGTGCAGTATATTTACAACTCTCAGTAAGATGTACTTTTGGATGAAAGTAGAATTATTTTCTTTTTCTCCAATGAACTTCAGTGTATTTTACAGGTATTGTGAAAGCAAGAAGAACCCACTTGGATTTTCTTAATAAAAGAAGCATGATTTAATAAAAGAATATCACACATCTTGAAATGGCCAGAGATGAGTAAGACTCACTTGCCCCATTTCAATAATAGAAATCCTGCCCTCACTTCTCAAAAGCTTCTCCCATTCTCAGCCCATGCTCTTCCACACCACCAGTGTCTAAAAGATTGGCCACATGGTGCTCTATATTCTTTTTGTTCCACATCATTTATAACCAGGAATCCCAGCTGCTTGTAATCCAAACTCCCTGAACACCACACGGTGAAAGGCTCTGTGGAATTTCCCCTGTGCAAAACCTCAATGGCTTTGCCCCACTGGAGTGGCAGGGTACAGGCAGATCTGTGCAGATCAGAGTTAATCTGACAGTGGTGTTCACTGCACATGCTGCTGAGCTCTGGCCAGCTCACCCATTGCTTTCCACTGCTTTTGAGGCATTTTCTAGTAGAAGGTTTATGTTTTCTGCTGAGGACAACTTTCATTATTCTAACTGCTACATAAGTGTAATTCTTTTGGGACAAATAATCAAGAATCCTGTTACTTTTCTCCTATCCAGAAATTCATTTAGGGCTCAGATACTTTTATGTTTGTATATCCCCAGCCTTTCAGCCCGTGTATCACACCTCCAGCAAAGCACTGAGCATTACCCCCAGGCTGACTGTAAACATCATGGCATTTTATTCTATTACTTTGACATGGGGTCCCTGTGGAAGTTTATGATGAGGCATTTTCAAGACTTACATCACATGAGTATTCTAAACATTCTTCCCTTGCCTTGGCTTTCTTTAATGTCCAGGTCAGTTTTGCTCCTCGTGGTCTGTGTGTGGGTGTTTCTGCAGGCAGCAGCCCACGGCTGTCCCACCCTCCACAACACACAGAGACCCAGTACAGCTGGGACTGTGCACGCTTGGTATTATCTTAAAAAGACAAAACAAAACCAAACCACTTTATATCCTGCCTCCCAAAACAATTCTCTGTGTAAATATGACCTTAGTACTTAGGATGAAATGTATTTTTGACACCTTTCCAAAAACCTATGAAATGGACAAGTGCCATATTGCCGTGCCGTAATTAAGGGTAGGCATCCATATTTTACTTAAAATGAACAGGGATTTTAGAATAAAGGCTACAGGACATCTGGTGCCTATCACAGAAATCCCCCATACTGGGAGACAAAGCACATATTGATCTATCACTAGATGGAGGCAGAACAAAAAGGGCAGAAATTATAATACCTGGGGAAAAAGTGCTTCAGCTTTTTGCTTCCAGCTCTCAAGTAAGGTACCTCCATTTTTTATAATATATTTTACGACACATTTCTTACTTTACAAATTAATATATTCTAGGGACACAGAAGCTGCGTACAATATGAGTAGATACACAGCAATAGAGCAGGAGTGATTTACAACACGTAATTTCTGTGAAACAAATTGGCACCTAACCTATAGTATCTATATTTTGATCTGTTTGAAGGAGATAACATTGTTTGTGAAGTACATCACATTTGTTATCTTGCTATAACACAGATTTCCCTTGAAATGACTCGCTCTTGTATCACCTGTGAACAGATGGAAGAAATGGAAGAAACTTAGCATGAGAGCTTTACTCCTCACACACAGCTTTAATTTGACTTCACCTGGTGAAACAACTCTATTATTTACAAAAATAGTTCTTGAAGAGATCCCTAGCATTTTATTTTTAATTTGTCCTTGATTAGAATCCAGATTATGCTCCATGATCATAATGTTGATTGCTGAAGTCACTCATATGATTTCAATTGCAATTATTACTCAGTCACACATGAGTAATTACTCATGAGTGGGAGAAATGGCTGCAAGCATTTCCTTTAACCCTGAAACTTTTCTCTTCAGAGACCCTTTCAGCCTTCAGCTTCTAACTCAGTTACAGGCTGAACTTCTATTCTGCCTCTCCTGTTCTTCCTTGACAGTTTTACTCCTGCTGTTGCTCTTATTGAGTGGACTGGCTTCAGAATACATTTAAGAACATTAACATCACAATACAGAGGTGATGAAAGTTGTTGAAATGTAAATTCTGTTATGTAAATATTTTTCTCTATTTTAATATAATTCTAATAAAGGGGGGAAAGGCCCAGAAATGCCAAATTTACAACCAATAAAATAAAATTAACAGAAACCAGCTGGAAAGACTTATGAATTTAGATTTTCTTCCAGTTTGCTTTGTGATTTTAATTTTTTCCTTAAAGATGGAGCTATCAGTCAAAAATTTGAAGTGACTATCCATGGAAAGCAGGAATGGAAAAAGAAAACATGAAAAAAAGTGAGGGAAGACTTGAGAGTGCACAAAGGCACCACAGAAGAAAGCAACCCATTGCATTTCACCGTGGCCAATTACTTCTTTCCTGATGGATTTTCCTTAAGAAACAACACTCTTAGAAATGTCTATAAGCATTACAATTAAAAATCAAACCAAAACAATTCTGTTATAACTGATTTTTTTCTTTCAGGATAAAACAGGCACAGCTAATGTAATACTTCTCTTGCTGCCTTTACTGTCAAGCTTACCCAGGATACTGTATCTAGTCAGACCCCATTAAAACCATGAACAAATAGAAATGTCTTTAACCTAGATTTAATCCCACAGCCTGATCCAGTGTTTAAGATCTTGGCCAGGAATTTGTTCTGCAGACACCATCCACAATGACTGAGAGGTCAGAGCTACTTTGCTACTCACAAGTGCAAATACAACAGCAAATGTACTGGAGTTCACTTGCTGCCAACTGCAAGGCCAAGGTTTGTTTTGCAACAGGGCATGGAAGATTAAAATAACACAGGAAACCTGGCCAGAGGACAGCTCCAAGCGGCCCTGGAAGGAAGTAATTACTCTGTGCTACTGTACTCCCTCTTCCTCCCTCCACTCTTTCACTCCTTTATGTGCTTAATTGTAAATTACCCTCCGCTCCTTCTGTGGCTGTTTTAGTTCTGCCTCGTACCAGAGAAGCAACACAGAAGTGCTGGTGCAAAATTCCTGCTGTAAAACCACTGCCCCTACTTGATGTGTACGAGCTTCAGAGCACTTTGAGCACCGGAGCTGGTGACATTCCAAAGCTTGTTAAGGTAAAATCTTCTTTGTGTTACAATTTTGCAATACATTTTACAAAAATCTACCCCAGGGAGCCAAGGGGCAGTTGCTTCTTTATTACATTTTAGGAGAGACACATTATTAGCGTTCCAGTCTATATATTATGAAATTAAGTGGATACCCTTGGGGTTAATTCCTTGTTGTAATTGTAATGAAAAGAAACAATTTCTAACCCTCCATTTAAGATCTATAACTATTAAAATCCACTAGTCTTAGTGACTCCTGGGGCCAGTGAAGTACTTCAGTGTATATGAAAAAGGGCACTCCCACAGTGTCCAATATAAGTAATTTATAAAAATAACAGCCTCCAAGTGGGAAAACTAACAAATGAGTTTCCATTGAGCCCCTCCCTGCTGTTTACTATTGCATGCTGGATTCATCAACTACGTAAAATTATATGCATCTCAAAATCATGGAGCTGGCTTCCAAGATTACAGTTTGCCAAGAATAAGAAAGGGAGAGCAGGAATCACAGAGTACAGTGACTAAGTACAAGGAAAAATCATACAATACAGTCACAGAGAATCCTCTCAGGGAAAAAAAGTTAAAAAGCAACATTTTTTTTTCCCAGAGGCTTCTTTGAAAAATGATACCATTTGCTTCAATAAATTTTAAATTATAATAAAGCATGTGTTTTTAAATAATCAAAGATTAAACATCTCTTTCCAAAACACTGACTTTCCTCTGAAAATGCTTGATTTGTTCAGTTTGGGAGGGGCACAGCAGTAACATTGCTACTGCCTATTTTTGTTGTGTATGTTGCTGTACTTTTGTGGGCATTTGCACTCACCAGTGTTTCCTGCTGACTTGAACACTGTCAGCTCTCACATCCCCATCTGTGCCAGGTTTCACCATCTCACCTCCACACTCGTGCCCCTTTTCACTGTTCTTAACGCCCAAAAGAGGGTAAAAGATTTTCATTAAATGAGATCAGAAAGAATGGATTTAAAAACCACATAGCTAAGGATGCAGGAAATCTGTGCTACAGAAACCTGCTATTAAATAGTTTTTATGAACTGACTGGGTTTGAATTTGACTGCAAACCTTTAGCATGTAATTCAGTTTGTTAGCAGCGAAATAAAACGTGCATCATCAGATAGTGCCTTCCAAGTTAATATGCTTATTAGGATCATTGTTTCTATTAAGCTGAAAATCATATAAGTGCATTATTGTCCAACACAGCATAAGCTCCCATTTGGAATGCATGCATGATCAATGGACATACTAATTTAATAGCAGGAGAGTTTTCCAGTACTTTGCTAGAATTGCACTGTGAAAAAGAATACCCCTTTAAGATTTCAGGAATGGTCTGTGTTTTGGTAAAGGTACTTGTTTAGCTGCAGTTGACACAGCTTTAATACCATTTATCTCTCTCTTTTTATTCATCATAATATAAACTCCCATAAAAAAAGGAAAGGGAAGGAAATGAAGACATGAAAGAAAGAAACATTTGTTGTTTTTAAATTGACCATTCTCTTGGTTAATAAAATGTGATGAGAGTTGCTCTGTACAGAGCAGTTTAGGCTCTATTGGTCATTTTCAAGAAAAAGAAGGAATGAGGCCTCATTTCATATGCTAGTGACCAGCAAAAATGGATTTGTTTTTTTAGGTGTTTATTGCAAATTCCTGTTAATATGTCACCTGTTGCAACTGGGAAGCCATGCTGGTGAATGTCCTTATTTCTCTGTGTTTACAAACCATCTACAACTTGATCCCTCACAGCTTGTGCATTCTCCAGTCATCACACCAGTGAAACCAGCTCTGCCACCTCAGGATGTCTGAGTGAGGGCAAACTGCCAGCTCCAAAGGACAAAGGCCTGTTACTCTTTGAAAGGATTGCAGAAAGTTGTAATACAATAAATGGCAATGGAAGATAAAATTGGAAGGCTGATGAGGAAGCACAAATACTTTCATTTTTACCATGGGCATGGTTGGATGTGCTGAGTATCTGGGTCTTTAGCAACTGATGATTTTCTGAACCTACATAAAATGAGCAGGTGGCCTCCATCCCACTGGACAGATGTTGGTATCACACCTAATGAAGCTCAGCAGAGCCACTGTCAATTGAAGGCTGCAAGTTTAACACTTTTCATGATCATTACATCTCTTTCAATAAATCAAGAGCTGTTCAGAAAATACATGGCTATCCCTAGGAACTAGAACACTTTCTAATATTGATTGTGCAGATGGCAGAAAGGGCTGCACTTCTCTAAGCCAGTTGCTAATTATCCCATATCAAATATGGATAGGATGACTGCTGGGCAAATAACTGGGTAAAATGTTGATACTGGGAACCTCAGCAAGGATTGGAAATCATTAAAAATTAATCAGGGAGCTCTGACATTTGAACTCCTCATTGTTTCTTCTTTATGCCTTCATAGAAATGAGTTTATTCAAATTTATCTGCACGTCCCTGCAAATTCACTGCTGCTCATGTGCTGAAGGGAGCTTTCCTGAACACTGAGAAGTCTGGGGTGCTGGAAACCATTGTCCTAATTTGCAGTAGGAAGCATATCCATTTTATTCTAGCATTAAAAGTAGGATACATAATTTTGACATTAAAGTCCTACCAATAAAGTCATATAAGTGCTGAAAATGGGTCTTTTTATATGTGAGAGAGCATGCACAGGGTGGATGTAAAATCTTTTTAACAGACAAAGATGATACAATACCCCTGAGATGCCTATTTATTTTGGTAGTTATAGCTGAGATTTTATTTGTACTGTGCACTGCATTTAGTTAAGGCAAAAGTCATACTAGGAAGCTGAAAATAAACATAAAACATAGCACATATGCTAACATTAGATTTCAGCTTGAGTAACTACAGTATAACTGCCTAAAATTTATTGTAATTTTAATTTCATAATGTACTCTTTACTTTTTTCCTACTCACATTCCTTACTTCTGCAAATATAAACATGACTACATTTATGTAATAATTTATTCACTGTATGTATATTTGCCAGCTCTGAATGGCAAATATATACATATATTTATATATATATATGTAATTATCAATATTGCTTGTCTAATATTGATCAGTAAACTGGCAAAAAAAAATCAAAGCAAAGAGCCATATTGGTGCATTCTAATAATGTGGAGACATGATTATGTTTGGTTATTATTTATGAAATAATGACCAAAAGTATGAATTTCCTTCTTATAGAAAAAAAAACGTAACTGACCAAACAAAAAGAAACATTCCATTTTAATGGCTTTCTAAAAAAACCTTGACATTTTAGCTACTGATGTGATCTTCTTGAATATATTCCTAACTCCAGTAGCTGTATTTTTCAGACTGCACTTTGTGGAAGAGGAAAAAATCACAAGGTAGAACCCGTTTTGTCCCATTTTGTCCTAATGTTCCCTGTCAAACCATAAACCCAAGAAAGACTGCAGTGCCCTTGGCTTGCAATGGAAATTGGTAAAACATTTGTAGATAGTGAAAAGCCCAATAAAAGACCCGGCATTGGCTGATTCAGTGAAAATCAGAATAAAATTTTTCTATTGAAGAGAAACTATTTGTTTCCTTCTATAAATGAACAAGTCACACGTATATTGCTGTTACACCCTAATTGCAAAGGCACAGACAAAAAGCAGAAAGTAAGAACAAACATCACTCCAGAACCCAGCTTCTTTCACCATTCACCTGGGAGAAGGGAATTCTGGCTTCCAGTTTCTGCATTCCATTAATCTTTGGATTATCTGCACCCTAAATACCTCCTCGCCAGGTGGATTCAATGGATGCACAGACAGACAGGGAAGGCGGGATTCCTGCATTCCCAGTGGTCCCTCAGCACCACGGCACGATCAGGGGAAATCAGGCACTTGCTAAATGGGTGCAGCCTGGACCAAAGGGCCCACTGGGATTGCCTGATGCCTCTGACCCTCTGGGAAAACAAGGGGGAGACCCAACACACACAACAGTCCTCCACATTCACATCTGAACTCCAGAAATAACTTACCCATGGCCCCTGCAGATCTGTTGAAGGACTATCTCCCCACACTTTCTGAGGAGTGTTTTCCAAAATGCACCTGCCCCAGCCAGGAGAACGCAGAGCAGGAAGAACCACGTGCCATCCGTGCCCCCTGGCACACCACAGCACTCAAATACATCTGGATGAGGCCTTTAACTGGGCAAAAGAAACAACAATTTTATATAAATAAATAAAGGAAGTGAACAACCTGTCATCTCCTCACTGAGGAGTAAATTGTTCTTCAGTGTGGAAGATACTTGGACCATTTACAGCGCATGGACTGCCAGCTGAAGAGCTGGTCTGCCACACAAGTACTTCCTGCAAGCACCTCATTCAAGTGTACAAAGCATGGCCTCTCTTCACACATTTTGATTAGAAAGTTTAATTGTCTGAACTGCTTTGTCCTCCACATAGGTTAAAAGCAGATTAATCACTGAGTTAAAGAAAATAACCAAATATTGTCTCCCCAGACTATTAACCCTTTACTCTCAGCATTGCTACAAATGAATAACAGAATACTGGATGATTGCTCCAGATCCTTGGGCTGTTCCATTTGCAAAGAAAATTTGAGCCCTTTTAAAGAAACCTTTCATAGTTACATCACTAGTGAAGGCTCATTTCAATAGCTGGACAAACCCATGGATCTGGCAATGTTTTTTCTTTCCATTTTTACACTGTAGCTGTGAAAGTTTCTCATTTATACTAGGTAAGAAGCATCTAAAAAACCCGTCTCTGATCAAGTGTGCTCATTTGAAATCTGAACCTTAAAGCAGTAAATTGTGCTCTGAGGAATATTCTGAAAAAAACCCCAAACCATAATTCAGAAATATTTAGTCATATGTAAAAGGAGCATTCAATTGCAAATGATAAGAGGGGTCAGGCAGGTGTTACCAGAAGTTTCATACTCCCTGCAGACTTGTTTCAGTGACATTTTAAAGCTAAATGCAGAACATCTATGAGATTTTCCTCCTGACCAAAAACCTGGTTCTCGTATCTTAAAGAAATGTTTCCAGCTCTCCTGTTACGGATTGAATCTTTCATTAACTCTGGAGCCTTCATCAGGTTTGCTGAAAAACTAACTCTCTAAGATTTCTAAAGACTTCTAACTAGATTACTAATGACTGCAATACTGAGTTACTACCACTGGAGTCATTTTTCTCCTGTGTATACAGTATTTTGAGTGCGCTGTCAGAAGTTTTCAATAACAGCAAATAACAAGTTTAGAACTTGGAGTTCTTAAAAAATGGAATGAGAGAAATAAACCCCTCGAAAAGCAGAAGGAAAATATTTTGCTGGGATCACATGCTGGTCAATACTTTCCCACTTGCAACCGAACGTTTTGGTACAAAACAGAGTTTCATTCAATGGAACTGCTACACAGCCTTAGTTTGGGAAAGCACAGCAACAGAGTGGGAAGCTATTCTAAAAGTAACTAAAATACACCCCCAAACAGGATTTAGAGCAACTGATTGTTAGTAAAGGCCCAACCTCCCCTTCACATTTTATAAACATGTATTTTAAGAGAGACTTGTAGCTTTCAGGGTAAGGTCACAGATATCCACAATCCTTAATCCAAGATAAATCTCTATTTCAGTTTTACCTCAGAAACAGACTGAGGGCTAAGTATTGCAGGCTGTGTAATACCAATACCAAGATTTTTGAGAGAGGTAGTACAGTGTTTTTCCCACCCTCCCCATGTGGGTGACGATTTTAACAGTTGAATACTCAATAAGAAAAGGTGTGGGGGACAATTGAGGAGGAAAATAGTGAATTGTAAAAAGGGTAATTGTTTGGCACAAAGTTGATTTTTCCCTGTACTAAATAAAGTCAGATCACAATTCCCACAATAAGAGGATGACAAGGACAAAAGAAGAGTTGAATATCTTAAAAGTTCCAAAGACTGTGAATCCTTGTTTGTTGGAGGTGGCTTGATTTTTCCTGTCCTATTCCTGCTCACAGATTTTCTGAAGCTCAGAAGAGAATGAAGCCTCCAAACACAGGCCAGCACATCTGTGGCCCAGAGAAGCAAAGAGATATATGGGCCCGTGATAAATGAGATCTCAGGAAACAGAGCAGGTATTTTGATGAGTACTAAAGAACTTCCATGTGGGGAACAAACGCTATCAGAAAAAAGGGAGATATGATAAAATCAAAACCATTCTGGGGACATGAGGAAAAGCGGGCAGAGGAGGAAATGCAAGTTGTCTTTGAAACTGCACTGAAAGTGATTCTCTCCATGTTAATAACTTTTAGCTGGAGTGTCTGTAATTTTATTGAGACCTTCACCACTTGCACTGGACCCTGAAAACAGTTGAGTTAAAATGGATCACAAGAACTGATAAAAATGCTTTCCTTCTTTCAGAAAGCCCCTCCTTCACTTAGTTTTTTCTTCCCCAACATTGGTAGCTGCCAGTAAAGCCTCTTTTTTTTCAACTTTTAAAATGTAAAGTTAAGAGGAAAATAGTTTCAGATCAACAAAATTTCCATTATATGAACAGTTAATTCAGAATTTCATGGCAGTCACTTTACTGTCCTCACTACACATAATTCCCATTTAGAAAAGCCTTAACCCTACAGTTATGGTAGAAGAAGCAGTGCTCACTTTAGTATTTTTTTTCCTTAATCCAAGATAAATCTCTATAATTAGAATTGACTGCTTTTTAAAGGAATAGAAATGGCAAGTGGCTCTATCTTAAATTAAAAGATCTATTACCTTTGGTCTTCTAATTCTTCTCAGCAATGTGTTGTCTCAGGAGACACTTTCTCATCCTTATGAAAACTAACTTACTGCAGGTGTAGAGGGAAAAACACATCATTGGATTTATGTACTAAGTGTCTGGATAAGGAAGATATATACAAGTTTAGAGCAATGGGAAATAATTGCCAAGTATGTCATGTATGAGCATTTTATTAAAAACTTTCTGTAGCATAAGCTATGCATCAAATAAGACATTTTTACTGAAGGCTAAATTTTCATTCCCTCATGCAAATGGGACACAGGAAAGTAAAAAGTACAGATTCACCATTCCTGCATTCATTAGCTGAAGGCCTAAAAGCTCAGTGGCACTTGTGGTACACCACAGGCTGTATCCCAGGACCTCAGGGCCAGCAGCACCAAGGGGCACACACTGCCAGGATATCATGGCAGGTATTTGCAGTTAACTCCTCATTCCTTTTGCTCCCAGCATTTTTTTCCCTGTGTTCTATAAGCTTATCTTTTTAACTTCACTATGTTTGTGCCCCTTTCTGTCCTGCTCTTTATATGGCTGTGGCTTTAAACCTGGACCTTAATGATCCTGATTTTGTGTGCTCCTCAGACTTCCATTTCCTAGACAGACAAACAGCAAATGTCTGCCAGATGATTTGAGATTTTCCAAGAGCTATCATACCCTGGAATTAGTGAACACTGGCAGCATGTACAATAGTAACAATGCTGGAAGCTATCTGTTGGCTGATGCTTTGATTACAAAGTCATTTATATAACAGTAACCAATACCATTTGTCTAACTACTCACAACTCACAGCATTCAGTGGATGGTTTGTACCCCATCTTAAAAAGACCTGGATCCACACCAGTCCAGGGTCTTTTTTGCCAAAGTTAAAAAAAAAAAAAAAAAAAAGGTACTTCAGGAAATGAAACACTGCCCAAATGAAAATATAATTATCTCACTGGTCCCTCCTCCAAATGCTTAGTTTTATTCATTCTGACAATTATTTTGTCTAGGTAATATAATACCTTCTATGTTTCAATGACTTCTGCTTTTCAGACCTGTATGTATTGCCCTTTAAAATTACACCATACAACCACACATTGGCATCCACTGGAGGGATTTTAGAAGTCATCAACAGGCCAAATAGCTTATGGTTGCTGAACACAAGGTATTTTGACTCTCCTGGCTAATTCCATTTATTTCAGCAGAGCTGTGCCAACACTGAATCTGAGTCCTCTATCTAAATTTAATCTGTTCATTACCTCCAAAGACTATTGCAAATAAATAGGCAATCAAGTAGCTAGAAGGACAGAAAAGAGGGATATGGTGCATAATAGGTAACCTTAGAGAAGAGAGTCAGAGCACTGATTCCTTTCCTTCCAAAAAGCAGACAATAACAGTTCTAACTAATCACGTTTCAAATTTTCTTTTTTACATTTGATACTCTGGAGACTTTATTCCCCTCACTCTAAAATCAGCTCCTTGGTAATTGCCTTCACTGATAACTGGATCAACCTGCAGGTAAGAGCTGGACTGGGATCTGTGGAGCATAAAGCTCTCTGCTTTATACAGCAGTGGAAGCTGCTCCGACACACACACAGTGTAAGCAATCGCTAGGAAAGGCTTCAGATGCCCTGACAATGTGTTTTACCTTGAACTGGTAAAACAAGCTCAATTTTCCCCAGTTCTTGGCTTCTTCACTCCTGCTACATTGAGAGTGACACTTGTGAAATAGATCTCTTTCCCCAGGGAATGAAGTCAAGAACAATTCAGTTTACAAACTCTAGGCTAAAAAGGGCTTTTCTGAAAATGTTTCCAGTCAGGACTGACTGGGATGTCTCTTTACCTGGAGTACACAACTCACATCTACACTCCTGTGGACTCCTGCCATATGGCTGATATGTTCTAGTAATTTCCAAATAAAATATTTAGAAAATTTCAATAGATGTTGCTATTTAAAAAACTTTCCAAAGAGACAGTAGAATGTGTCTCTGGGTCAAAGGAGAATCTTATCTCACTATGGTTTCTAAATCTGTAAGATCTTCTGAGGAATGGAGTGTTGAAATCTGATTGCTGAGGCTGTGCAACAAGAATGAAAGATAAAGAGAAAGATTAAAGATGTTTAAAGTTTAGATATATCATTACTATCTTTCTCAGCACATTGACATAGGGATTAAATACAGTCTCTCAGAAAAGTGAAAAAAATACTTTCAATACAGTCTAGTCAGAATTAGGTAATGCAAGGATTATTATCCTCACACCTACAGTATGAATATTCTATCATACAACAGAATTGCCCTTGAAGTAGGATATTCAGTAATAACATTCCTAAAAGTGCCTATTTGTTTTTGATCAGACTTCAGAATTATTTATTTGTTTATTTACTGAAACTCTCCAGGGGAGCACATATCAAATTTTGGTGTCCTTGTGTTGCTGTCTCTACCTTCAGACTGTTCTCCTCCAGAAACTGTATTTGTTTTCTGCAGGGCTCATACTAAACATGTATAGTGCCATTTGAGGCTCCTCCATCTTACAGCAGCAATGGAATTCAATCACTTAACGTGGGGCATGAACTTGTGTTTCACTTGATCACCTTGGCCAAGCCCCTGAGTCCTTGGAGCTCATATATGTGACTCTAACATGGGCTAGTGACCAACAAACTATTTGAGTTCACTGGAAGAAAACCATAACCCTTGTTCAGCTGCAGCTACTCCAGAACCCTACAGCAAAAATTCCCTGAATAACCAGAGGGGAGGGGCAGGCAAAGGAGCAAACTCAGGGTGAGTGACCCAGCTTCAAACAGCATCTCTCCTGAGCAAATATGATTTTTATTCATAAGGCTATTAGACACCCTAATGTGGGCATTTGATCCTCTGAATAGTTCTATTTTTTTCCTAATCATTCATAATGGAGTTAATTCCCAGCCTTTACAATGGATGTTTTTAACAGTTGAATACTCAATAAGAAAAGGTGTGGGGGACAATTGAGGAGGAAAATAGTGAATTGTAAAAAGGGTAATTGTAAAATTGTAAATTGTAAAAATTGTAAGTGTATTTTAGTCTAAAATACATTTGCATTTCAGAAGATTAGAGCAAATCATGTGCACTTACCTGGCACTTGCTTTCTTAAATTTAATTAATGCTAGAAAGACACTTTAAGACATAGTGCTCTAAAGGTGCTTGGAAGGAAAAAAATTGTCCCCCAAGTGTCTGATGTGAAGAGCCCCTAGGTGACACTCAGAGTAATGCACTTTTTGAGCACTTAAATTTACTAGTGTCTTTCAGTGCTTCATTAACATAATTCAACACAATTATAGATATAAACACTTTATAAGCACTTAGTACTAGGAGTGTCAAAAATTGTTGATCTCCATCAGTTTATACTGAAAACAAAAAGCTCCAGCACAGCACTCCAATAAATACTTACAACTGTTCCACATTATTAACAGCACTCAAAGATGTGCCAAAAATGAAAAAACCACCACATTTCTAAAGTATTCTTTGGATAAGTTCTCTAAAGATTTTCCACGTCCATGTAGCAGGCTACCTAAAACAATTAGAATTTTATGGAATGCAAAGTCAGATTTACTGAATTCTGCTGCTCAGTAACTAGCTGCAATGACTGAGTAAGTCAACAGTGTTTGGGGGAGAGGAAAATCAAAAATGGTGCCATTCAGAATAACATCATCACCTTACCTGTTATATTGACATGTTAGATCTCTTGAAAGAGGATTAAGAATACATAGGCTGGTATTTAGTGCAGCCCAGCCACAGTAATTAAGGCAAAACTGAGTATGCCATGAGATGAGAGTTTTTTCCTGATAATGCTCCTAAATTACTCAATAAAATATTGGGGGGAAAAAGAGCCCCCATGAAATGCACTGTTCATTTTCCTGATACACTTAGGGAGTCCTCCACTTGCCTTGTGCACTTGAGAATCCTTCTTTAGCAGAGAAATGTTCTCCCAGAAGATCCTGCTGAGGACACGTTCCAACAGGCACAGTTTGGCCAGCAGTGACCCCACATCACCTGCATTTCATTTCCATTTCCGACTCCTCATTTCTCATCTGAGCCACAAATCCAGGCTTTGTGCTGAAAGTTCATTCTCTTCAACATGGAAAAGAGCAACAGCACAAAGCTGCTCACAGGACACAGCAATATCACCTTCTCCCTCTCTTTTGATCCATGGATTTTCTTTTAATGGAAACCGTCTTTAATTATTAACTTTTTAATTAATAACTTCTGTGCAGTCCAAAATTTCAAATCAGGGTGAGGACTATGTAAACATATGGTAAAAGGATCTGTTTCTAAAGATTTATTTGAAATAAAATTAAAATTAAACCCACAGTGTTCTTTTTCCTCTTTTGCCTTCTCTCCATATATATAATTTAGCATGCATTTACCCAAGTCAGAGCTTTTGCAAAGCAAGTGAAGCAGACAAACCTGGATGCATATTATCTCTTTGTATGCGTGGTAGGTCAGCTAAATTTATGAATATTTCACCTGAGAGTTAAATTAATCATCTTAATACTTCATCATATTTTTGTCAGCAAAGTGAAATGACAATTGATCATTTTAAAGACCAGTCATCACATTAAGAAGACCCTATCTATGTAAACTAAAACAAACAAAAGAATATGTGAAAGGTGACATTTTTCAAAGTCATCCCTTACGTTCACCAGGGTTAGGACCTAACTGCTGTTGAAAAGAACCCATTAGAAACTGTCTCTATTTACCTTGGTAAGTGCTGGAAGTGTGCTCTTGCAGGATCGAGCC
Organism: Pachyramphus minor; assembly: GCA_013397135.1. Taxonomy (NCBI): domain Eukaryota; kingdom Metazoa; phylum Chordata; class Aves; order Passeriformes; family Tyrannidae; genus Pachyramphus; species Pachyramphus minor. The sequence continues at coordinate 195,305 of VYXB01003702.1, forward strand.
ACTTTGGTTTAGGACATGGCTGATTTGCCCTGAAATTCTCTCTGTCACAGGCAATTGTTGAAACCCTGCTCGCCAAAACCGGACTAGAACATCTCTTCTTTGAAGTTTGGAATGATACTGGGAGTGGTGTATAACTGAGCAGCCTAAAAAAAAAAAGAGAACAAAATAGCTCTAAAAAAACCCACCAAAGAATAAAAGAAAATTGGAGACAGTAGGAATTTAGGATTATCTGAAAAATCAAACCAATTTTTGGGCACCGACCAGCAGAGACTGCAAAAACTGCCTTTCTTTCTTTGTCTAAAATTTGCCATCTACCAATTTAAGACACTGTTGCAGCAAAGCACCTAAGCACTGCTTAAATCCTCTTGAAGTCAGAGGGATTTAAGTAAGTGAATAAAATTATGTGCATACTGAAGTACTAGGCTGGGCTGGGTTGCATTGTTGAATTTGGCCATGGACAATTTTAAAAGATTACTCCAAGACTGAAACTGTTATCTGTAATTTCCTTGACAAAAGAAGATGTATTCTGCCTTTCTTCCTCTAATACATTTGAGATAAATAGAACAGAAACAGCTAAAATTGGTTATTTTACAGAGGGAAGGAGAGAGAGCCTCCAAGAGAAAAACTGCAAGCTGATTTTTACTTCCTTTGGATAAATATGATGTGCTTCAGGTTCTCCATCCATCTTTTCTAACACCAATGCCTTCACAGTCAAGGGTTCTGTTTCCACCAAGTTGCACACTATGCCTTTTAAAGTTCTGGGTGTTGCTGTGAAAAACACTAATGGTTAGAGACATTTAAAAAATCCCAAAGAACTACCCCTTCTCCCCTGAATTCAGCTGCAGTTGAGGAAAAGTCTAAAACTGTGATTGAAAAAGCTTCAGCCTCACTACTATCTAACCACAGAGGCATTTCTTTGTTTGACTTAGTCTAATTCCTCTAGGATCCAGGAGTCTGCTTCAGAGCATGTTCAAAACCATTCCAGTTTTAGCAGTTCATTTAGTTTGTCTTAAGCTTGATAAGAATCCAAAAATTATGCAGAGGATTCCTTAAATCCTGAAGGGTGCAATCCAGGGGGTGGAGAAAAAATATACATAATATACAAACACAATTTAGTCTTAATGAAAATACAGCTAAATATTCTTTCATAATGCATGCATGAAAAGGATGGTGTAATAGCCTAGAAGGGAGAGCACTCACTACAAATAGGAAATGTGTTAAATTCCTTCTTCATCCTGAGAGGGTTTACATATACATCTCACAGCAAAAAAACCCCCACACTTAACCATGAGGTTTCTTCTCCACACGTGCATTTGAAAAGCAAACTGCCATCATTCTGGTCTGCCAAGAACAGTTCTCAGTGTGCAGCATGGGGAGCTTTGGGACTGCAGACCCCAACTAGGCAGAGTTGAACCTTAAAACCCTACACCAGACAACTTAGCTCGAGACAGAGTCTAGAGAAAGCAGAGCTCTTGAAACAGATCTTGCCATACAGCCTCACATGTCTCTACTCACCACAAAGACAACTTCCCTTAGGTCATAATTCACACTGTTCTAGGCAGGTAACGTAGAAGAGATTAGATGTCCAGGGATTACACACCTAAAACTGTTCCTGAGCAGTATCCCTTTTGAAGGGTTATCATTTATATTTAACCTAACTATTAGACCCTAGATAGAGCCCTCCTCATGAAACAATTGCTTTCAGCTTAACAGTTGGCATGAGTGTAATTTTTCTCTTAGAAAGAAATGGCTTTTAAATTTTTTTAACAAAAATAGGGTAAAATGTTATTGTTACACTATACTGTTTTATCCACCCAATTCCACCAGTAAAAAATTTCTTTTCCATATGTGGTTCGTATGGTGGAACAGTTGATTTTTTTCCCATTATTTAATCTAAGCCTACTCTCTTTCAGTTTGAAGCCATTCCTCCTTGTCCTGTCAATACATATACTTATGTACAGCCCAGTGCTGGATTTCTTAATAAAAGTAGTACAGGAACAATCAACCTCAGCCCTTTACACATTTTCAAACCCTGAATTCACTCAGCATACAATATAAATCACTTTCTTCCCCAGACAGTAAACATTTGGGATTCTCTGGCATTCCAAGGCCCTCTACTCACAAAAGGCCTCATTTTGTTCCACCCATAGGTTGTTTAGGTTTTTTTATCCTCTCACTTTAGTCATAAAATAACCTTTCACTTAGAAGAAATGCATTAATTGAATACATAAATACCAATAATGAGTATGAGGGGATATGTAAATGACAATATACTAAGACAATCATAATAGTTATAACTCCAAATACATAAAGGCACTGATGAAATGATTATGCCAGTGCTGAACTATGTACATATACACACCCTTATGATGGAAATGATATAATGTTACTTACTGGGTTGGACTCTGCATCCTATGATTGTGCTTATCTTAATCAATCAAAGGGTTATAGTTTGACACGGGTGTGACAACAGAAGACACTGCTCCAGTGGAAAATGTAAAGCAAACTTAATAGCAACCCAATCAGACCCACTTAAAGCATCATACAGTCATTACATTTTAGGAGGCAAACACATTTGTTCAGCATCTATCTTAATATTTTGCATGTGATTAGCTTAGCTCTATCACACTGTGTAAGCATGCCAACAACATACTGCTGAAGTGATATCAGCATAAATGAAGCTTTGTTTGGTTCCACTGCTGGTTTTGGGGGGTTGGGGATTTTTGTTTGTTCTTTGTTAGTTTGGATTTTTGTTTGGTTTTTATTGTCAAGGGCAACGAGCAGCACCCAGTACATTGTTCTATACTGGAGTCTGTGCTATTCTGAGGCCTGCAGTCTCAACTACAGTCCTGAAAATCAGATACAGCTGGAGTTGAGTCTCATTTACCTTCTCTGTGCAACTGGATTTAATCCACAATCACATCCTCTACCTCTTTGTCCAAAAAGAACACATAGATGTTTGTTGATTTTTTTCTAAGATATTACCATATGCAGCTTTTTCTTTTCATTAGGAAGACTGACTGATGACAGTCGTGCCATGTGATATTTATTTTAATGGGTATTAATTTTAAGCACATTGTTCCACTTCCAAACCGTCAGGTACTGACTGGCCAGTATAGACAAATAGCTGCTCACACCATCTAAGGAGAAGAAGAAAGAAAGAAGAGAAAATCCTATATAGACGTTGCTTGAGCCCATCCTGTCCTGTTACTAAAATGGGATTTTTCTCTCTTGACAAAGAGGGAGCACAAATTTGCAGTAACATAAGCCTAAAAATGCTCTGCTGTGCAGATCTTTTCTTCCTCCTCAAATCACTCACACCAATCTACTTGTTTCTCCTCCATCCTCCCTCCCCACAAGCCTCCTGCTTGTAATGAAAAGAGTCTGCAGGCCCTCCAAAAGAGCGGCTCAAGCCAATCTGGGGGAAGCAGATTTGACAGAAGCACCACAGAGCTCAGTTCCAGGAGCACTGAGATGTGTCAGAGCTGCAGACCTCACAGAAACACAAGGGTTGGCTTGCACTCCAGAGCAGACACACAACTGAAATGGATGGCAAAAAAAGGGCTATGCAGGCAAGTGCCACCAGCTCACAGGATGTGGGACACTGGGCCATGCTCCGCTGGGCTGCTGGGTGAGAGGTGTTTTCCACAAAAAAGCATGGTTTTAGAAAAAAAATATTATCTTTTGTTGTCTTAAAAATGCTTCAGAATTCATTCAATTATCAAGTTTCTTCATGTTTCAGCTTTAAACTTGCAATACTTTTCTTCAATTAAACCAACTCCTCCCGTAGCTGTTGTATGAGGACGGGTACGTAGTAAGCAGTCACACTGTGTAATAAGCACGTCATAGGAGAGGGAAGTACAGAACTAAAAATAAACAACATTAGTGGCATGAAAATCCACTGGACTGTTTTAACAGGGGCTCTGAATAGGTGAGACGTGGTTTTAAGAAATGGCATCAAGATCTGAACATCACCTGTAGTAATTTTAAACACTAATGAAACATGGCTGTTTAGCTTTGCACATCCAAATGTGAATTCCAGTTTAGGATTTTGTAGCTGAGTAACTAATCTTTATCATGGTATAATTGAGGTTCTGAGCTTTTTAACATTTACATGATGGATTCATGCATACAGGATCAATTTGTAGGTCATGGCTTGCTTTGTTTTTAACAGCTTGTTCCTCCATTATGAAAAACTGCCGACCCAACCATTGCTCATTGCAAGGGAATTTAGCTTTTGTGACTTGTATTAGATCATATTTTCAATACTGAAAAATTACCTCGTGACTGGATTTCTGGTGACAAGTCTTCTGTTGTTCTTTCACACTTTTTTTTCAAATAAGAATAATAATTGTCAGTTGTCTAGAGGATTACTTACTTTCTCAGAGCTCACAGGGTCATATTTGCAAAGCAAGTGACACAAAACTTCATAGAAAATAAAAAAAAGGCAAATATATTTATTTATATTTATATATATAGATAAAATGACTTTATATCCTCATATGCCCTGTATTTGAGGCAGCACAGATGAAGGTTTTAGGAGCAGACAACTGCTTCTATAGAACTGTATTCCCAGTTCCTGCCTCCCTGAAAGGTTTTGCACTGAGGCTTTTTTGCTGCCTATATCCATGAAAGGGAGCAGGATATAACATATCAAGGCCATGGCATGTACAATGTCTTCCAGAAGAGCTTTGGTTCAAGACATGACCAAATATCTTTGGTCATGTTGATATCTTTGGTTCAAGATATCAACTAAAAAGGATAAGTCTACTCATTAGCAAAATATCATCTAAATCTCTAATGAAGTTAGCACTAATTTTTACCTAAATAACGGAAAAATATCCCCTTTTTACTCTCTGGCACTTATCTGAAGCATGAAGGACACTGTGCTCGTAAGGGAGTCAGCAGCAGCCCTACATAAATACAAGACATATTCCAAGGGACATGGAGAATTCCACTCAGACAGTTCTTTTGGGATGAAGCCCTGGAGATCTGTTCTGTACTGTGAACTGTTCCTTTATCTTCAAGCAAAACAACCCTAATGGAGTTTATAATCCTTAATATCTTGAAGTCTTCAAGAGTCCAAAAGGACCACTCTACAAAGTATTTTCTGGAAAACATATTCCTTGTAAAATTTGAAAAAGTTTAGTGCAATTACTAGAATAACTGGAGGATTTACTATGATAACCAGGGCTTCCCAGCAGTGGAACTGACTGCTTCATCTGAACTAAAAAAAGTTTTTAAGCATCAAAGCAAATGAATGGAAGAACAACATTTTATATCACCAAAAGATTTTATATCACCAAAAGATCATTTTCTGGACTATGTAAATAAATATCCTAAACAGTAGAGAAGCCCCTCCACCTAAGAAAAAATCCAGATGTATTCTCTTAGCCACTCTGAAATACATCTCACATACAACTGGATCAGAAAGAATTAAACCAGCTGTTTTATCTAAAATAAAAATAGCTTTATATATTTATGTATTTTTATCTATCTCTGTATAGTACCTCATATATCATATGATACTGTACAGTATTATATAATATATATCTCATATATTACATGAGGACTTTTATTCCCAGTGCATCAGTAACACACCTAAAGCAAAGGGATGTAGTTTGACACTGAGTGCCACGAGCAACCAACTGGCACAGTGGATGAAGGCAAAGGCAGATCCTTTGGTTACAGGGGCAAGACATTGTGAAAGAAACAGAACCATTTCCATGACGGATGATGGAGATTCCAACTTTGGACTTGAGGTTTCCAGGCATTGCAGATCAGTTTTCTACCTTCCTGTGCTTAATAAAAACCTTATTTCCTTCTGCTGTAGGAAATAAGGTCTGAGCTGTGCACACAGAGATGAGGAAGTACAGACATAATGGGGAACCTGCAAGGCACTAAAGAGTTAATGTGGATCAACATATAACAACATTCTCAAGCCACTTACTCCATATTCCTATATCTCCCACAGGATAAATTCCAACCTGGCTCTGTACTTCCCTAGTTGGTCCATGGTGTAGAAGGCTAAAGGCCAACAACAGTCACCACAGAGGATGCTCCATCTCAGAAAGTAATCAGCCAAACATCCAGTGGTTTTGAACACATTCAATGAAGTGCTAATTCCTTGTTAAAGCCAGTAATCACTGATTATGCTGCTTAATGCAGCAGTCTTTTGTTTCTATCAACCTGGATAAACATTTCCCATTTCATAAGAACCTTCCTTTCCATGGTCCCTTTCAGAGTCATCTGTCAGCACATCTTTACACTGTTTGCTGTCACTCATCCCAAACAGGTTCTCTAACAGCTGGCAGGGAGGGATCCAGTCTAGTCTAGGGAAGTAGGAATGAAAGAAACAAAACCAAGGTTACCAGAAGATTCACATTACAATTGCACTCACTAAGTGAACTTTCTTTGTAAGAGAGAGTTTTCAGACACAGATTTATTTATAGAAAAATGTGGACATTTGTTTCAAATGACTATTTAATTTATGAGTGAATCCTGCTGAAATGAACTGGGCAAACTCACTGTTAAAAATCCTACACAGGAAAAAGCAGGGCTCACCCCTTTCTTGCTTTTAAGAGTGTTTCCTTCTCTAAGCTTTGAACTTCATCCCATTATAACAAGTGTACTCACTAAAAAGGAAATCAATCCACATATTCAGATTATTGACATTCACCCTACAAGGAAAATAATCAGTACTGTAAACTCAGGTCCTGAGTGTGTTCTTCTAGTATGTTACAGAGCTCTGGGGATCTTGTGATCACAGTTACACAATAACTCTAGTCCACAAGAAACAAAGCCTTGTTATATTATGAAAACATCAACACACCTCAAACAATTGAATTAGACTTCATAGCTATAATAATTAATACGTGCAAAAACGAGAACAAAAGATCAAAACAACTTAATTAAATGCCAGACTTTACAAGCATATCCTCACCTCTGATACATGGACTTAAAAGCATATATGCAAGACTCACAGTAGGAACCCTTCTTTGGTTTAATTAATTACTGGAACAGTTAAATAGCATTGACTGAAGAAAATATAGGATCATTTAATGGAAATGCAGAAGTTCATAACAACCCCCAATGTGCAAAATAAGAATTGCTTTGATCTTGAATATCTTGAATTTGATAGCTGTTTAAAATATTCTTTTAAAACTTTCAAAATTAATTCCAAAAGATTAACATTTTTAAGAAAAAAATTCACATTTTGAGTAATTTAAGCAAAAATGTCTACACTATAAAATTCTCAAGAAGTCCAAAAAATAGTTTCAGGTTAATTTTAAGCTGGGAAATTATCTCAGATGTGAGCTGTACAAATTAGAGCACAGCAAGTTCCAGTTCACACAGTCAGCTCCTCACAAAGCAGAAAATGCAAGGTTGCTTTGCCTTGGCACACTTCTGGCATAATATTTTCTAAATGTTTTCATTTGGAATTCTTTTCAAAAATATCAGGCACAACTATACATTTCTCTAAAACATTAACAGGGTTCTGTAGGGCTGTGAAAGAATTGCTCACATGTGTGAAAGACTAAGGAAAGGGTTTCAGGTGAGCCAGGTACAGAAGGCCACAGCCAAGACTCCTGCTGAATTCCTGTCAGGGGACCTCCCCAGGCCACACCTTGGCTTTTCAGTGAGGACACAGCAGATCCCAGACATCCAACATATCTGTTGTACTACACCCAAGATCAGCTGGAATTCTGATTAAACAAAATGGCCCCTTTCCAGTCTCTTAATCAGTTGTTATATACCCTTAGCACTTGGAAGATTCTCCATGTGAAGACCAAAAAATATATATATATCTCATTACAAAAAAACCCTCCACACCCACCCAAACTACTTTAAACTCAGGTAGAGTTCAGAAAGAGAACTGTAAGAGAAGTGTCTTTTCATTGTATTAGATAATATGAAGGAAATTTGAGATAACTAACCTCAGGATATGCAATTAATTAAGAACTGAGCTGGAACAAAGCTCATGGTTTTCAAACCAGCAGCTACTGTGTTGCCAGCTGGAATGTACAGCCCCCCCATGGTAAGGCTGAAAATACATGTTTGTAAACTGTGTTCTTCCATGTTTTCTGTGCTCTGGAGAAACCCAGAACTGTAAGAGATACAGAGCAATACATCACAATTAGTGCACAGTTAAAGAGAAGGCTATTTTAAATTATTTTTTTCCTCTCCAAAAAGACAAAAGACCTCTTTCCAGTAAGGAAAAAGGGAAACATGAGGATGGAATACCACTTATTCGGGCAAGAATACTCAATTAAGCCTTCTTCCACCCAAAATATCTGTATTTCTTATGCAAATAAACCTTTTGTCTGCTTCTGTATGGGTCCACCAAAATTTTTTAAATTTCTTAACCAAACTGGACAGGAAGATGGAGTTGTTTGAGTTGCACTCAAATTTTACAAAAATATCCAGGCCAAGCAGTAAAGGACTATCTGCAAAAGCTCCAGCTTTGGCTACAAGTGACACTAGATGGAAGAAAGCATTGTGATAGCTCATCACTGAGCAACACCTCACCTCAATCTCATATTTTTGTAAATATGAGCATCAAACATCATCTTAGAAAAGACAAGTCCATAGAAAAGGACAGTTCATTGATCCTGGACTTTGTGGAACTCTGTGCCCTCTCACTGGGAGAACAGACTGACTGACACACTGGTTTCAGTGCCTAGGGAAGGAGGTGGTGGTTGCTGTGGTTTAGGGGCTGATAACCCCGAGGTTGTGGGTTCCATCCCCATAAGGGGCACCCTCCTAAGAGTTGGGCTCCATGACCCTCGTGGGTCAACTCTGAATATTCTGTAACTCTCTTAATTAGAGCAGTGAGAGATCACAGCTCACACTGAGTTATCCTGGTGGACATCACTGCTTAGTGGATCAGCTGCCTCTTGAAAACTGTCTCCAATCTTCTCTGACATTTTGTTTTATTATAAAAATATTCTAATACACTTTCCATGAGCAGACAACCTAATTACCATAAAAAACCTGATTACTGGTACACAAATATCTTTGAACATAAAATGTTTATATTATTATATAATTAACCAAGGAACTCTTTTTTCCCAGTTTCCTTTACAAACTCAGCAATTTAAGAATCAACTTCAGAAAAATTTAGGAGAGACCTTAGTGATTGATGTTCATTTGCATATAGAGACTTGAGCACAGACATCAGGTGTGGCTTAGATCATTTTCAAACATATTACTGATGGTTGAAAGAAAGCTCTACCTCAAACTTAATTAATTGATAAGATTCAGAGAAATATGGCAATAAAGCACAAACATTCTGGGTCTGAAGAACTCAGCACCATCACACACATGCAGCAGACTGTGTGTTCATCAGATGAGGTGTAACAAATATACTATGCTACACAAAGGAATGCCTCCCTTAATCCCTGAAAAGGGCTCTTCCTTGTGTCAGGAAAGAGAGAGAGAACAAGGAAATCTAGAATTGCTCAATGTACCTCTCTGAAATGAGATGTAATTCTACACTTCTATACTTCCTCCTAAACCAGCAAACTGCTCAAGATAAAAAGGAAGCTGCATGATAGAGCCATGACAAACAACCAAAACAACCACTGTTTCTGCATCATTGGTCAGATACTACTGTCAAAAGATCTTCTAAGAGATTAGATTAAACAATTTCTGTAATCAACAAATAGGATTTTGAGAATGATACTACTCAAAGTAGTAACAAATCACTCCAAACATACCGGCTCTTGTGCAGTCTGGAAAGAGTATAAATTTTAAGGAACAAAGGAATTTAATTTATTTCTAATTTGACATCTACAATCTTCATTAATATGTCTGTTCCAAGCACTCTTTATAGAGAGGTCTAACAAGCAAAATCCACTGACATTCATCCCAATATTTAAATTAAACACCTTCAATTCTGTTAGGTCAAGTCACTTGCATCTCTGCATTTACTAACTCTTAGCTAATCCAAAATGCCAGTAAGGATTTACCAACCCTAAAACTGAATTCCTCTGTCTATCTCTTAACCATTGCAGTTATCTGTTACAGAATAAATTAGGAATAATAGGATTCTTGTTTCTCTAGACTATAACTATTTAGTAATTTAGAGATAAAACCAATTAGTATTAGATCCTTTTTGCATCTCATTTTAATTGGTATTATATTGTATATTCTTATTCTTTATTGGGTAGCTCCACTAGCAGGCTTCTAATATTAGTATGTGTTTAGTAACTTTTAACTATACAAAATGATTCCAGTAAGGGTAATAATAAGACCTCTTAGACGTCTTTTCCATTTACCAGTCAGCTAACACAGTAAGACTAATATTTAATGTTATTAATAACCCTCAAGTCAGAAGTTCAGGATTAAATAAGGGATACAAAAGGTTGCTAAATTCAAAACACTGCTTAGTTTTGGTAGAGGTATCCAAGTCAAAAGCTGGTACAATACCTGGGAGAAAAGTGTAGAAACGTGCTGCAATTTCTCTTTAGTTCTGTTTAACCCTCAGGTTTTCCTTTCCTGATAAACATTTGCCCTAGTGCCTGCTGTGCAAAGGACAACAGGAAAACCCCCACAGCCCGTGCCAGGGACTGCTCCTTGCTGGGATCCCACAGCTGCCACAAGCAGCAGCAAAGGGGGGATTTGTCCCCCTCCCCACAGGCCCAGGTGTCCAGCGTGGGGGCTCACAGGGAGCTACCTCAGTACCTTCCATCCAGTCTCCAGCCTCCTCTGGAAGGAGAACATTCCTAGTGCAGCTGATCAGGGGAATCCATTTCCTGTTCTCAAGCAAAACTGTAGCTGCACGGTCTCTGCTGTCTTGGTGAGGAGCCCACTGACTCCTCCACTAATGACAGCTGTCAAGGGGAAAGCAAAAACCCTAATACAAGATGATAAAAGGTTGTCTAAGGGGGAAATCCAATCCAAATCCAATAGATATGTGCTAAAACATTACAGCTTTATGTAGCACAACTAAATATATTACTCTTTTTAATACATTAAAACTATTCCTTTCTTGACAAAAACTTTAATCTTAGGGATGGCAGGACAGTTTTTGTTGGCTTTTCCAGCCATAAAAAACAATACTTGTGAGCTAGGGAGACTGCCCCAGGAATACTTGCTGATTAAGTCTACTTTTTAAAAAAATATATTATTTTTAAATATATTCTTGGTATTTTTAGCCTGAAAGAATTTTAGGTCTAACATTAGTTAAATATATAGCAACACATTATATGAATAGAAAACAGATTGTTGTTTGTTTGTTCTGTATATACATACATATATATACACATATAAAGGCAGACAACATAGCTTAAAGAATGATTCATCAGCATCTCCACTGCCCTCAGTACTTGCAAATCCTCATTTTCAGGGAAAAATACTGCCAAGTTCTACAGTTTCATAAACAAAGACATAGTATGCCTAGAAAACACAGGATAGCTGCTCTTCAGCCAGTGTCAGAGGAGCACAGAGGGTGAATAATAAACCATAAACTGTAAATACCAGTTTAAGCAACCCCATATGCACCCGTGGTTGTTGCACTCACCTGCTTTCAGAATATAAAGCTTCTGTCAGTTTTCAGGTGGCATAACCTGCAACAACATTTGCAATTAGCAAATATGTCATAGATCTATTCAGCACTTGCTGAAGGTAAAGGAAGAGGTGTAAAAAGTCATATATAATTGAAAACTAAAGACTAGGTAAACATAGATCAGAGTTCTGTGGGACTAGATTATATCCGTGACATTTTAGCCAATTGTTTCTGTCTCCCCTGTTATTCTTTGTTGGAGATCTGAAAGTGTAAAACTTCAGAAGTCTTATGGGGACAAAGCTCAGGGGGTGAGAGAGAGAAAAATAGCCTAGATAAAAGGTCAAAAGTTGTGGAAAAGGACATAAAGTGGAATCCAAACACAAGTACCACGTGTGATAAATTCCTCAGCACATTTCCACTGAAATTATCAGTGACACAGTTTTGAAAAGCAGTGCAGATGTGTCCCTGTGCATAGAACCAACAAGCCAATAAATCAGTGTGAGAGCAAACTCCAATGCCACAAGACAGGGAATCATTGCTGATAACAAAATACTGAACACATACACACTGTTCATGCCAAAGACTTCACACTCCTTTAATTGCAATTTTTGAGGTTCAAATTAATTTCGGGGTTTTTTTTGCAGTAAGAATCCAAGGCTTGTTGTAGCCTCTTTTTAAAAACTTTATATAATACTAGCCAATATAGAGTTCTGTGGTACATTTTATACATCAATATTTCAATTAAAATAACACAATATATATGCACATGAAAAAATATAAATATATATATATATAAAATTCTATAATTGTCTCATCATTTGAGTGCATGTGCTACACATAATTTTGTTCAGAAAAGGCAAATAGTATCTACATGCATTTTTTTCCTCAAAATGAAATTGAGGAATTGCATATGGTTTTCTTTTCAGGCAGAATAGTTTACCAATTTATCCATATATCTACTAAAGACTACTCTTTCTTGTGTACAATGATTTATTTTTATATATATTTTTGCATGAAAAACTCAGTCTATATATGCAGCATTGTGAACACACATTAGAAAGTTTAATTAAACTATTAAACCTGTAACCTATTAAACTTGAAGTCAAAGTTGTCAAATGCCAGGGAAGCCATTCCACAAATATAAGAAATCTTATACCACTGTTAAGAAAATATAACTGAAAAGAATTACAGAGCAGAGTTTCATAGCCACATGAAATAATATTTTTCTAAGTGTAACACATAATCAGAAACTACCCCATAAAAATGACACTTCCTTGTTAAGAGAAACAAACAGCCATGACCCTAAAAGAGGACAACTCCTTTCATTTCATTAGTCACACTGGGCAGGGCCTCAATCAAGCAGTGATTTCCACACGTGTTTATGCACACAAACACCTCATGGATATATCTCACACATGGACTTCCAGACAGATCACCTGTTACAGGATCAGGCTCTAAACAAGTGCCTGCTCAGGTCATTGGGAAGCTGTTCCTGAGACTGATAATCAGCCATCCTCAAAGCTGACTGAGATTTAATTGAGTAATCCAACCAAGTGTATTTGAATTTGATTATTTGTGGGGTCAATGCTACCAACATGAGAAAAATGGCACCATTAGAGATGACAATTATTGGCTGATCAACCTGAAGTCACCATCATGCTGCAACATTAATAAGAAGCATGAAAAAAAACCTCAGGGGAAAGAATCAAAGAAATGCTTCTTTAATCAAAAAATATGCTAAAATCTTTACTCATTATTACCATCAATCTGTTTTCATGGATTGGTCAGGAGAATTAACTAAGCCAATATGGAAGGTATCGTAATGTCTTAAAATCCTATAAACATATAACAGAAAGTTACTGAAGTGTGTAAGGTTGGCATGCAGAGCAAAATTAATCTCACTTCCTGAACTTTGTTCCTGCTCCCTGAACTTTGTTCCTGCTCCCTTGCAGTCTCGCAGCGGCCAAGGCGATTCCCTCAGTTCACAAACTCATTCTGTAACATGCTCACAGCAATCCCTAAGTCACCATTTGCTTTTACAAACACATCTATCCTGCCGTGCCACTGCCAGCTGATGGGTGACGAGAAGCATCAAATCGAAGCAATTAAGGGCAATAGAAGAAAAATGGAGCACCTTAATGAGAGGCAATATTAATTACACCCTGCGAATGCGCACTACAGCTCAATGGCCACTGCAGGAATCAACAACTAGTGGCAGCTTATTCTGATTTTGGGAGCCAAATTGTACTTGGCCTCTTGGAGTCCATCTAAACATTCATACAAACTGTGAGAGGATTTTCATACTTGAAAACGTGCATAATTCTCCCTGACACGAAATGGTGGCTGGAATGGAGTGGCTGCCTGCAGGGATGTAGTGAGGAGGGACTTATGGGTCCCTAGACCACATGAGCTAAAAGGGGCAGGCAGCCCATGTGGGGCAGTTTGAAGACCAGAACTCTTCTACTGCTCCTATTTATTATTTGCTTCATGATGTTCATTTTGCATTGCTCTGCTCAAACAGGTGCAATCAAAGAGAAAGTGCAGCGCTTGGCACAGCAGCGATCAGTCACACGCCACATGCAGTGCAGTGCACACATAACCCACAGGCTGTTTTCAAAACACCTACTGAAAACAAACACACAAAAGGAGTCAAACACTGTTTGCATGAATTCCTCATGGAAAACACAAACAGTGTCTCCCAGCATCCATGGGGTGACAGGGTTTGATTAGCTCTACAGTGCCCTGATGATGACACATGGAGAATTATACCATAGTCCTCTGCTGGGGAGAGGGAAAACATTCAGGCCATGCAGGGATGAATCAATCTGGCTCACCTCCTTTTAACAGAAGGTGTGTTTAATTTAATAGAATTATATCCACTTGGGGTTTGCCATGAATGGATAAAAGGTGAGGGCCAACACTGGTAAAGTGTCCTCTGTCAAATGCAATGTTTGGGAATGGTGTTTTCAAACCTGAATTAGCCTAGTTTCAATTCATGAAATCTTTCATGTGAAATTCATGAAATCTTTCATGTGAAATTCATGACTGTTTCTATGCAGCACTAAGAAGATGAAGGCTCCAGTCAATTCAGAAGGCCACCTTCAGGAAGCCAGTTTCCATTTAAGCCATCCGGGACTAACAACCTTTCAGTAGGAAAAAGAATGAGGAAGGCAACCCAGAACCTTGGTGTGAAGTCCTGAGATAAGGAGCCAATACAACAATCTATTTTGTGAATGGGAATAAAAAGAAAAGAAAAAAAAAAAAAAAGAACTTAAAAACTTAAGCTGATCCCAAAAGAAAAAGCATTTTAAGTTAATAGCCACAGTGAAAAAGAAAATCCCATATGGAATGAATAATTTTCCTAACACGTCTTTTTTAATTTGGAATAAGATTTGTGATAACAATGTTAATGCTGGGGATTTTAAGTGACAGAATATTATTCTAACTCATTCCTTTAAAGTCTCAAAAAAAAACCCCTCTCACAAAAGCTCCTTTGTTAGGCCTAGTTTAGGCCACCTTAAAGCTCCTTTCAATCAAAGTACAGCTTCTCATTAAGGGAAAAATGATTATTAACATCCTCATTTTGCTTCCTCATGTGAATTATTTGCATTCAAAAATGTGCACGGCATTAGTTTCAGGGTAAATGCAAATATGACAGCGGGATTTCTCACCAAGCTCCTTTTTATTATTAGCTCTTTTTATGCCCTCCATTTATTATTCCCTCATCATTTTTCACAATGTATTAAAACGTTACATTCCCTAAAATAATAATATTTTCCTTCATTTGGTAATTGTCTCAGTCCAGTCTACAAAAGTCTCCATCACTGTGCCTTCAGTCTATAATTTGGAACAGTTTATGATAATTGTTCATCACTGCTTGGGGGAGCCTTGGGCATTAGCTATCACAGTCACAGAATCCCTGCTCTCCCACTGAGGATGTGATTATTTTAGGTGAAGTTCATGTGGCAGGGGATAGGGCAGGGGCACTGGCAAAGCTTATATTGTGACTGCCCATGATAGACTCTCAGCTGGTGGTCTGAAGATAAATTGAGATATTTTTCAGTTTTCTAAGCTTCATCTCCCCCATGTCTGCCAGAAACAATGAGGCCAGCTCTGAAACATATTTCGAGCTTACTTTAAATATAACACCAAAACAAAACAAATAAACTATTACTCTGACTCATCTTCCTGACATTTTAAGAGAAATGATCCTGGATGCTGAAGATTAGTCAAAACATAGTGTGTTCAGTTAGAACAAAATCAAGTTACCAGTGGCATACTCTCTGCCAGGGTTATACTTGATAAACTGATTACAATTACCTCTTTTTTCCCTGGTCATATTAAAGAAATGAAAATAGATCTGACTAATAAAAGCAAACTAATAAAATCATTTGATCATCCTGATTCACCGCACTTCACCGTGCCAAGCTTCCCTGTTGACTCCCAAATTGTTATTGTCAAATTCTCCAGCATTCATCACCCTCAGGATGACTTACATGCTCCTTTGTTCTGCCACTGTGTCCATCACTGCACCATCACCCCCATCCAACTGCAGCAAAGCACAGGCCACTGATCCCACTCAGTGGGAGAGAGATAAGGTTGTTTCAGAGTAACATATTGTGCAATAAAATCATCTCCCATGATCTGTATTGACGTGAACACAGATAGCATCAAATCCAGATGTGTATCTAAATACATTTAGAAAAAGCTCATAGTTGATACGAGGAGGCTCTGAGATTTATCATATCATTTACCAGTATATAATTGAAACATTGCTATGGAATTTGACCTACTGATGTTGAAAATTACTGAGAGGAGTCGAACCAGTAAAGCAGTTACTGGCAGGATGTATGCTAAAAGCAGATCATATCCTATTTATATCTTTCCTATGCCTTATTCCATCTCCCTTGCACAAATGTATGTGCCCATTTTGTACTCAGAAGTGTCACTATGAGTAATCTATGCAATTGGGAGTTCAAGTAGTGTAACTTACTGCCTTGGAATTTGTTCCTTTTCCTAAAGGGGGTTCTAAGTTTAGGGTGGATTAGTTTTCTGCAGTGTTCTGTGGGAGAGACTTAGGTTACCTTAGGGATCATCATGATATGGGCCCACAAAAAGCCCAAAGTGCAGAAAAAGGCAGAAACACACCATACACATAATTTGATTCTGACCCACCTAACCAAATTAAAAGCAGTGTAAATGATCTCCAAAAATTGTTCTAGCAATGTGAAATCCAGACAGATGTGAGTTGTGGGGCAGGAATATGGCCAATGGATGTGGCAGTGAACTCAAGGGACTGTAGGATAAAGTCCTTGCTCACCAATATGTTAACAAGGCTGTTCAGTACTACCACGTGCATTTCCAGCATCTGTAACAGCCAACACTGAATCCCACATGGAAATACCCTTTTGAACATAAGAAATTCTAACAAGTGTGCTTTTCCACCCTTCCTTCTCTTTTTTTCCCAATCCTGAAATAAAGATATGCAGCAATTGCTATTATTATGTTTTTAAAGACATATTTGGCTCAGCTACATTTCTCTCATTCTTTAAGCATAGATAATCAAATCAGTAACTTACATTAACAGAAAAGATCTTGGTGGTACAGAGCTTATTCCCTGTTCTTTTCAAGAGGTCCTTCAAGCACTGAGCCTTCATTTGGGCAAGTAGTACAGCTTATTAAAATAAATTCACTTTAATTCCATCTAATTCTGCAATGATCAGTTAATTATGAACTCCTGTTTAGTTTCCAATCCAAGATGAAGGCATAAAATCATCTCCTGACAATCAGAGGACTGCATTTCTATGACTTAAACCACAGTGTAGTAATCAGGCAACCCCTAAGAATCTCATTCTTTGAGGAATAGTAAGGAAAGGAGCACAGGTTGCAGCACAAAGCTGTATTGACTGTTAATTAATTTTTGCCCGTCATCTGTGCTTCTACTTTCTTCACCACATGGAGCTGTTCTGAACAATGAAAATAAAAAAACATCTACAGTACATAGAGTTTCCAAACACAAAATCTGGACTCCTGTCAAATAGTAAGACGATGCCATTTTCAAATAATTGTTGAAGGGCCAGTTAGCATTTGCAATAGAAACTCTTGTTTGGAGAGGAATTCTATACATTTGATATTTTCTCTTTAAGGTAAAAGCACAGAAATTAAACAATCCTTCCAAAATACCTTCAGAGTTTTCTTACTTGGATAGTGGAGCTTTTCCATCTTGGAACCTGACCTTTCTGCTATATGCAACTACTCTCCCTACTGGAGACAGCAAAGAGTTGATTCAGAGTTAAATGTTTTACGCATCAAAATGGTTACTCTAAGGAATTATAGTCTGTCCTGTGTTTCTCTTCCACAAAGCAGAAAGCCTCACATTGTTGTCAGGGAATCAAGAACACTTTACTGTGCCAATCTCTTTTTATAAACCTCTTTTCCTTTTCCTGTCAGCATTTGAGTCTAGCTGTTCCAAAGTCTGTCAGAATGGGGCAATAATCTCTGTTTGGACTTAGGATACATCTAGATCACAAAGTGAGCTACAACCTCCATACCCCAGGGGAAAGAGGGCACGTCTGACCAGAGGCAAGGTCTGCCACAAGGACAGGATACAGACTGTAGCTGACAGAATACCCACTTACAGCACACTCAGGCTGTTATTCTTTAGACCTCTGAGACCAAATCCTGATCTACACATCTATTGGCTTTTGGCTCCATAAATATGTTTCCCCTGGACCAAATTTATAGAAGTATGAAATCTTACCCAGCTCCAGGCAGAAGTAGCAGCACGAACAGTGACTCAGCTTTGCTGAGGTCATAGTCTTTACAGGGCCAGTAGAAAGGACTGGCCATTAATTTTCCCTGGTATGATTTCACTAATCTCATTACGTGCACAAGTGCTCTTCCAGACTAACACTGTGGCTGTAGGCTGGGGAGAATGAGTTTCAGTGAGACAGAGCTCAGAAAAAAGCGCAACAAACTTCATTGTGATGGTTATCCCTGTTGGAAATAACAAACCCCAGTGAAATCCCAGCCCAGACAAGGACTGACAGTGCTATGCTGGTGGCACTGGAGCCTCCTATAAACTCTGCCACAAAAGCCCAACACACTCAGGTTGTAATTTCACCACAGCTGGCAACTGAGTGTCACAGGGCTGCTCCCTCGCTCCCCTTCCCTGCCCTGGTGGGATGGGGAGGAGACCTGGGTGGAAAAACCCACAGTTTAATTCAATAACTAATAATAATAGAGGGCAATGAAAGCCAAGTGAAGCACAGTACAGTCACTCACCAGGCACTGAGTGATGCACAGCCTCTCTCCCAGGCGGGGGCTCGTGGCCAAGGCCTGCCAGTCTATCCATGCACATGGCATTCTCTGCTATGGAATATCCCTGAGGCCACTTGGGCTCAGCTGTCCAGACTCTGTGCTCCCCTGGCTTATTGTGTACCTGGTCACTGGCAGAGCATGGGAAACACAAAGATCCCTGATTTAGAACAAACACAACGTAGCAACAACTAAAATATGAGTGTGTTATCAACATATTCTCACACTAAATCAAAAACACAGCACTGTACGCGGTACTACAAAGAAAAGTAACTCTATTACAGACAAAATCAGGACTTCTTAGGACCCCTAATACCCCAACCAGACATTTCAGAAAAAAAAAAAAAAAGATAAACTAACAATTATCTCAATTTCTGCAGTTATTTTTTATTTACTTACTTCACTATTTCTTTTTCTCAATTAAAAAAAGAAAATTAAAAAATCAGGTTGTTCCAATGTCTTTCTAGTAATTGGAGGATGATCCCCATTCATAGAGCTATAAAGTGCTCAAAAATATCTTCTAGGGGAAGAATATCTCCTTAATCCACTATGCAGCTGCATGTATTCAATCTCACTTGATTTCCTCTCTCTTTTATCATGTATGCCATTCCACCTGCCATTAAAGTTGAAATGTCTATCAGAATGTGGCAATATATATATAGGAAAAATAGATCTGGTTCTTTTATTAGGAGACTTTACTGAAGACGAAACACTCTCCCACGTCTGAAGGCTGAAAAGAAAATGATAACTCTTATAAGACACACATTTTTCAATTCAATAAGAAATGATTGGCATAGCATGATTTAAAAGAGAGATTGGAGCAGGTATCTCCTGGTAGGTAACTATCTATGTCTCAGTTGAACACAGCTCATCCAGGGCAGATGGAGGTCTGGATGTTGATCCATTAGAGCCCATTCTTTTAAGAAAAGGTTTATTGATGAGAAAAAGTTCCTTATTTTTGGAAGGGTGAGGGGAGTGTTACATGCCAGAATGGAAAAAAAGAAGAGGAAATCAGTGAAACACAGAGCTGAAATGACATCCCTGGAACGAGTCATTAATAAAAGTAAATAATAAAAGTCAAACCAAATACTGAACTAGAAAATATTACTTAAATACTAAACCAATACAAATTGGCATTTTAAAAGTAGAATTTCCGAGGGTTTGGTTCAGCTTTTTAATTGTCTCTGGCAAAACAAAAATACCTATTTGACCCTGTCAGGGACAATGAACTCCTTCTGTGTTATGTAATGACATCATGACGAGTCTAGGAAGCATTTTCTGTGAGTGCTCTAGGCCCAGGTTCCCTCTTCAGTCCCCCCATGCCTATACATTTTTCCTGTGACTTCTGAAAGTTTTCCTTGGTCCCAACACGATGCCATATCACCATGCAAGTCCCAGCACCAAGACCTGTTTTGTGGAAGGAGCAGCAGAGTGCTGAAAGCATCCAGTCAGCAACAGGCCTCACCTGGAAGCCCAGGGAAGCGGCGGCTGCTCCACATTTTGCAGCACGGTTTCATCTGGAGAATGAGGATTTCTCCTCACTTTTTCAGGCTGTGAGGCATCCTGGGAAACAAGAATCTATATGGATTGGTGCAGGTGGGTTTTGAGAGGGGACCTATTAAGGCAAGTTACACAATGTGTGGAACTCTGCTCAGCTGGCCCAAATTTATCAGGCTATTATTGCCTGTAAGCCAAAGTAAGAGAAAAAGTAACAAGATACAGTCCATTTTTGTTTGCATAGATGAGATTAAGGACTTTCACAGTTTCTGCATCTTGCTGGGCAAATCGAACCCTGAAGCTTTGTCTTGACAGTCTCTTGGACAAAAACATTTATTTCAGCTTTTATATTAATGCCTTTATCAGATGAAACTTTTACTTAGTCATATTTATATTAATTTAAGTAGCCAGCTTAGTGACTCAGCTTTCTAGGGGGCTATCATCTGCTTTCTTTCCTTTAAAAAATGGAAGCAATTATTTGTGCTTATGAGAGCAATGGGAACAGCAATGCACTAAAGACAAAAATATATTAAATTATCCACAGGAAAATTACAGAGAAGCTACAACTGCAGTAAGTGTTCCCACTAACTACCCATCCACTGACCTCCTTCTTGAATTACTTGAGTGAATGACACAGCAGAGACAATCTGAAAGAACCATTTGGCTATCACCCTACTGAAAATGAGCTGAGCCCATTTGTTGAGGAATTCTGTTCCTATTGATCACTTGCTAAAAACCTCAGTACAGCAGAGGCTTCGCAAGCACACAGATGGATTCAACAACAGCATCTACACTGATAAAGACACAGACCTGCCTGAGCCTTTGCAGCATGATCCCTTACCTTGAGATTTAGAAGCATCCATTGCAGTGGGAAAACAGAGTCTAAAATGTACAAAAATTCTACATTCTGGACTGCAAAAGATGGTGTCAGGGTCAGGGTTTTTTCCCTAGTTTTCACATAAACCTGTAAGAGCCAGAATTTAATAATGTAAATTAGTTGACTATTGTAAAAATGTTATTTGACATTAAAACAAAACCAGGTATCTAGTACAATGAGATGGTAAAAAATACAGATACACTATATATTAGTTTTCAAAATGACAACTTGACTTACAGAAGTGAAAGCACAGGGGAGAATGCTGCAACTGATTTGAATGAGAGCTCCTGATCTTATCAATGGTGTTATCCTGCTGCTGCTGTGGCACCTTTCTTTATGAGTTATACTATCTGTATGTGCATGAATTCATCCAGCAAACATCTTTTGCACTTAGTAAAAATGAAATGCAAGAATCATCAGAATGTAGGTGAAAGGGTATTTTTCAGAAAAGACAGCAAATTCAGTAGAACAGTTGTTCTAGCACTTATTAAAACTTTTCAAAATGGTAATTTATCTCGTGTCCCTAATTACTGAACCTCACTTCTTGTATGCTGACAGATAAACCTGTTTAAAATTCCTGAAGGGACTGAGGAGAAATGACGTAGGCAGCCCACAGCACCTTCCGCCACGTCCCTGACAACATTCAGCTCAAGGCACTCCGACCCCACAGTTGATTGTCTGTGCCTTGACAATGCTGCCTACAAAAAATGCCAGAAAATTAGCACTTCTGAATGCCTGTTTTGCATTCTTCAAGTACGTTATTAGAATTCTTTTGTCAAGAGAAGCATGCTACATCATTGTATTCATAATAAATGCTCTTTGATTTGTATGACTTTGTGTTTGTAATAGACCCAAACAAAGATCTCATTTGTTCTGCTGGCAAAAGCTAATCTGTACAAGGTTTTTTTTATTATTATTTTCTGCAGAAACTGCCTTTCTGAGCCTAGAGATTGGGTTAGCTAAAAGCTTCACATTCATTATCTTTAAGGTACCATGTTAATGAAAGGATTTTAATCATTGACATTGCTATGTGAATTATTATTACACAAACCCCTGCTGTTGAGTAAGACAAAATTAACCCAGTGTAAGGGGCATTAAAAAAATCACAGCTAATTAGTAAGCTAAGAGGAACAAAGAGAATGTATAACGAAGATGTTGAGAGGAAGACACGTAAAATCTGTAGCTTCCATTCCAACACCGATCTTTCTGCATGGAAATCTTTTTTCTGTCTGATTTGTTCCATTAGTCTTGAGCATTTTTATGTTTTGCAATTAGTTTTTTAAGCCACAATGCCTCACTTCTCTCAAACTGTGGAAATCCAAAGGCTCATAATAGAAAATGGAAGATATTTAAAAATGCTTTTAAATTATTTCCCTAGCGATCTATATGAGAAACATAAAGTAATTCTCTGGATTATTCTAGGAAATTATTTCCATATTCTCTGCTGCTCTCCATGAATTGCAGAATACTTTAACTAATCTAGCCAGGTTCCACTGGAATAAGCCCTTCATTTTAATGGACTGATACTATTGTCCAGGTTGCAATTCCATATGGAGCAGATAAATGAAGCTATAGGTTTAAATCACTGCATGGCTTCCCTTCCACACTTCCAGTCATGCTGGTTTCCAATGGGTATCACATCATTGTGCTGATGTAAGAGCCAAGGATGAGACAATCAAATCACAGAGAAGTATTCATGCTGGGTGCCATTTGCTTATAATTGCTCTTTGTAAGTTATAGTTTCAGATAAAGCTCCCAAAATGGAATGAAGAGAAAATAATAATTAAGTCTGTTTCTCTTTTTGAGCCTGACAAAGGCTTTAAAAATTTTTTTTAACGTATTTGTCCTTCTGTTCACTGTTCTACACATCCCCCCTTCCCTCTTTTGTTCATCAGCCTTTTCAGCCTGATAATTAAGACTCAAAATATTTGCTGCAGTTGTTTTTTCCTGAGACATCATTTGGTTTGTGTTGTAAATGTAGAACAACAATCATCTAGTTCTCTTGTGTGCTAGTAATTTAGTATTTCAATAACCTCCAATTGTTGAAAGGTTTAAAACAAATCAACATTTCTAGCAATTTCCTTTTCTTTGTGGGGAAAAAATATGTGAACATAACATTTATGGCATATACTCTTCAGTTTGCCTTTTTTCCCTCCTTTTTTTATTTTGTGATCTTTATGAGGGAATTAAAACACAGGGCAATTGCTTAGCATAAAACAGAAGACTCACATCAATAAAAACACAACATTCTTGCACAGGGCCAGCTTTTACCACCAGTATCATTGCTTCAGCTCTGCTTGTGCTGAATAATTCCATTAACTCTTTCTCAAAATTCAGGTAAAATAAAAGAAAGGTAGTATCTAATATATTCTGCAAGGGGTAGTACATTCCTTTATGTAGACTTTTTCACAGAAGGATCTTATAGTGTTTTAAAAAATATTGGCTAACTATGCAAAAAACCTGTAAGAATTCCGTGCTAGATCTGAGACATGCACAGTGGGTCCAGGAAGGGTAACGACACAATGGGAACTAGATGTTGAGCACCCCAGAAGACATTTTAAAGAGCAATGAAATTTACTTTATTTCCACAGTCTGTGGGCAATGTTCCTCCCTATGGATTATCAGATCTTTCAGGACCTGCCTGAGTCACTGTTCTGCAGAGGTCTGTGGATGTTAGTCAGGCCACTTGTCTAAAATGGATTTAGATATTCAATTTATACTGCACTGAAATTGTTTGCCAGTGACAGGCCTAGAGGCAAGTAAATCAGTGGTAACTCACAGAACAGAACCTACCCCATGGTCCTCACTGCCTGTGTATTTGTTTTTCATTTAACATTGATACACCACAGAAAAAGTACAGGTTTTCCTACATGACAAGTTTCCCTGTAACACACACACAGAAAAGCAACACAGAAACTGTTCCTAAAATTGTATGAAAATCCATAAATGATTCAGCTGAAAAACTAGGAAGGACATTGAAGTTGCAGAGAGGAGAGAGACTGTAGACTTCTCTGGCTCCTTTAGAAATTGGAACCGGCTCATTAGTCCAGTTGAGGAATGAGTGGCAGTCACAGGAGACAGAATTCAGTCTCCCATGCTGTGGCCCTTCCCATGTGTGGCAGCTGGCTCTGCAGTGCTGGAAATGAGGAACCTTCCAGGGAGTGCAAGATAACAAAGCTCCCCAGTAACATATGCTCTCCCTGCAGTCAGTATTCCTCTAATGCCATCCACTCTTCAGCTAAATTACAGCTTCTCTCTGCAAAATACTGCTGTACAGATGTGGACAAAACTCCTTGGATAATCACAAATAATTCACAAGCTTCCCTCCAACTTTTAAACAATTCTGGCAAGCATTTCCTATACCTTTTTCCTAGCCACCAAAGTGGTTCCCTTTCCCTCCTTGTGCTAAATCAATCAGCTTAATGCTGACCTGATGTGAATCCTGCAATGTGGAAAACAACAGATAGTTTTAGCTGTAACAACCCCTACTTATATATCACCCATATGCTGTATTTGACTAAGCATGAATTGAAAATACAGCAATTCATGAAAGGAAAGCAGCTGAATTAATTTTTCTGAAGTCCACAGCAAATCTCTCTTGTCTATTGAATGTCATGTTTTTACTTATGGTAGATGCCATGTATTTATGAAAATTAGATACAAGTCTATCTATCTGTATGTGTATGGCTTCACATATAGGTGTGAATGTGCATTTGCCTGTAAGAATTGCATAGGAAAACTGATCAGAAAAATAAGGCTATCAACCCTGATCCATTTGTGCTTTTTGGTTTCATATGGTACAGGATTATTGTGTCCTGATGTCAATGAAAACTGTATGCAAGCAATTATTACATGATATAAAATAGAAATTTGTTACTTTCAGTAGAGAGGTTCCCTTTGTTTTGGATAAATATTATTCAAGCTAGCCATTAAAATCTGAAAATATAGAGAACCTGACAATACACTTTTTTGAAGAACTATTTCATACTGTTACACGTTTCTAGCTGTGTTTCTTCACAGCACTTAAGTATATGCTTCCATATTGGCATACATTCAAGTTTGTTACTGGATAGGGTTGAAAATCTACTTCTTTCAATTTTTTTAAGACACTTTCTTCCTATTTTAATGGTAAAAAAAAAAGATTTTTACACCACTTCTTTATGCCTTATACAAATGATTTACAGAAGTTTTTGAATTTTCATCTTTGCTCTGCTGCACTACAAAGCAGTTATCAGACCCCATTGTGAACACCTTGGGAAAACACAGCCTGGCTGACAAATTAGTAGTATTTGGTGCTAATATTACTAATTCAGCATTTGAAAAGGCTGCTCACTGGGGAAAAATGACATGTTCTCCAAGTCACAGGAGAAACTAGGGAGATAGTTAATGGGTGTTGGCTGTGCTGCACATATTGTGCACAATGCTGTTCCCACTGCAGCTGACTGACTGCCAATAGATGTGGAACCAATTGTCAGCAAGATTTATTGTTACTTCACATTTCTACAGTTAGAGAGGAAAGGCTGAAAGAGTTTTGTGAAGTTCAGTCCATAGCAACATGCACTGATTGTCACTAATGCGTGGCCCTGAAATAATTTCGCATCTTTGGAGGTCTTAAAAGTTGTTTTCTTGAAAGAGCAAAATCCCCACAACCCTCAGTAATTTTTTTCCTGAGATCAATACCTGAGCTCTGACTTCAGTTCTAGCTCACAAACCAATTTTTCAGTTTACAACTGGTCTTGCAAACCTCAAACTTTCTTAACAAAAGAAGGCACACAAGGTAATTAAAAAGTAACCATTAGAGAGAAGCAGGTGTTTTTCACTTAAAATTATGGGTTGTAAGGAGGGAGTGGGGGGAGTGGGGAGGGGGCAGCATGTCATCTTTGCACACTTAAGAGTTTAGCTTATCAATAGGAAAGACCACAACAAACTTGTTATATAAATGAATAAATTCCAGAGGCATGAATTTCAATGAATGCTTCCATTTCAGTTTCTGTTCCTATGGTTTATGCTTTTAAAGAACGCTTTTAACCTAACTTCACTAAGGCAAAACAGTTTGATTTACATATATTTAATATACATATATACTGTAACTTTAAAGGATGGATTTATTTACCAAGTACTGCAGAATTTAACCAGAAATTGAGATTCAGTATCTCAGATTTTTGTGTCTATCCAGAGAGCACGAAAGGTTCGTGTACTTTGAACTACAAAGGTACTTCAAAGGCTCTTAGGATTGTCTTTCTTGAACCTCTGGTGTGTTCATTTCTTTGTTTCAGGGGGAAATCAACCGAGGTGAATTTGATTACATTTTTGCTGCAGAAGACCCCTCTGGGTCTGGCACCTGCTCAGTTAATAACTTGAGACTGTGATACGTGGGACAGACTGACAAGAACCAGGCAAACACAGGGTTCCTTCAACAGAGATTTCTGCACAGACACTCGAAGACTTACCCAGTGCTCCTGGATGTTGCTGCAAGACCTGGGAAAGCAAACAGGAAAGGTATTTAAGGCCCATACAAACACGTGCCAGCCAAACAGCTGATAAAAGTCTCTGAGTTCCTTTGTTTCTCTGCCACAGAGGGCAAAGCTTATTGTAAACCAGTAAAATAAAAAATTATCTCTTATCCAATTTCAGGTGGCATTTCCAGCTCTGTAGAAGCTGTTCAGAGAATTATCTTGGTAGTGAAGGACATCTGGATAATGGCCAGCACAAGAGTGTCAGGATATGTAGAAAATAGGATGGGAAATATTTATGGCAAGTCTGTGTTGGAGTTACTCTAAAGTGTCCTAACAAGTATTAGAAAAACAGTCATTTCAGATAAGCAACCAGCTTATCTAAACATTATTTACAGGGCAATCACATTTTTTTGCAGGAAGAGAACTGAAATTATAATGCCAATTTAAGAAAAAAATTCACTACCAAGAAGAAAATAAAAACAGTTTGAAACAGTCTTCTGATAATTAGGCAAACACTGCTACAAGATACAATATGGGAAAGAGTCTGTACAGATCCTTGCGAAAATAATGAATTCATCTTTGGTGTTGAATGTTCCAGACAATTAGATTTGGCTTAAAGGTGAAAGCATTTTATATCTATGTCTCTCTCTCTCTCTCTGTTTTAGGACTTCCTCTGTTTTCCAAAATATCTACTATTTCATATTGCAGAAAAGTATACATGAGGGTAATGCATCTGAAATGAGACATTATTTGTACAAATGCCATCTGTGTGTGGGAAATACAAGGCTGAGAGCTCCACGTTTCCAGACCTGAGCACATGCACACCCAGGGAACTGCCCCTCCACCTCTGCCCACACTGGAAAAAAAAAAGGGCACTGAGGAACTCCAGAGCCACAGGCAAAGTCAGTCCCTTACAGTCAACTAGTTCCCAGAATTAGCAGAAGTGTAAGTAATGGGAGGTACTGAGAAACCATTGATGACTGTTGTGCATCTGCCTGAGCCAGAATAAGAGCTCTCACAGAGCTGTGGGAG
Source organism: Pachyramphus minor (assembly GCA_013397135.1). Classification (NCBI taxonomy): domain Eukaryota; kingdom Metazoa; phylum Chordata; class Aves; order Passeriformes; family Tyrannidae; genus Pachyramphus; species Pachyramphus minor. The sequence continues at coordinate 222,993 of VYXB01003702.1, forward strand.
AATCAGGTGTTACAAGGAGAAGGCAGAGTATTAACAAGGGTAATTTTTGAGAAAATGAGGCCAGAGGGCTGGGTAGGTGCTGCATTGCCTTCTGTCCAAAAGAGACCCCTTCATTCTACAGCTGTGTTATACAAATGAAATAAATGAAAACTGCCTACAGAAAGATACAGCGAGTGGAGAAGTTCAAACTTGGTGATTTGGAGGGCAAAAATTTATATCAATTCCTTTCTTCTGCAGAGAAAAAACCCCAGTGCCTCACCAGTCTGAACAGTCCTGCAGACTGACAGCAGGACTGAAGTTCTACCTTGATTCATCCTCACCCCAGGTAAAACACAATACACCATTTCAGTCAAAGTTTTCTCTGCCAAATCTTAAAATCCTGACTTCTTTCAAGGCTCACATCACTTGTACCTCCACTGTATTTAAGTGTTCTTGTTCAAATGGGAAAAAAAAATAATTTTGAAAGAAAACATCTAAGGAGTTAAATCCTATGTCCCTGAACACTACTGTGAGATAAGGGGTATAAACATAACAGTCTGAAAAATAAGTTAATTTGTTGGACCATTAGAGACAATTTCTATGAGAAAAGAGACCACTGGCCAATTTACAAAGACGTCAGGTAAGGCAACAAATCATTTAGAAGAGAAAAATAACTAGGTGGCCATAGAACAAAAATATTTCCCATGTGTGTTTTTGGAGACAGCATTACAGGTGTCTCTCCTCAAGCCTGCTTGATACAAGCAGTAATGGAAGAGCTGTTTTAATTACTAAGAGTCAGTGTAGCACATACCACTGTTGGGCAGTTGGATGGCACTGAGTAATGCAGAGAGTTCCAGAGATAACATCTTCATTAGCAGGACTAGGATGTCCTACACTGACTTGCTTCTAGGTCCACTAGGCTGAAAACCAAATATTACAGATTAAACCTTCAAACATCACGAACAGTTTTTTTGCATGTTTGCTCAAGAGAAAGAAAAAATATGGCATTATAAAATAATCTGGTGGTGATGCAGTCATCTGGGACCCTGTTTCCCTTTCTCCCACTCACGTCTGAGGCACTCATCTGTCTGGCATCGCCCCCTGCTCACCTTCCCTTTTTATATGCCAGTAAAAAGCTGGTGGAGATAAATTAAGGTATTTCAGAGTATATCCCTGGGTTTCATCATCTCCTCAGTTACCAGCCATAGGACAGATTACAATTTCACAGATGTGAGGAGAGGAGATATTGCAGCAAAGCAGGGGTGCCACTACAGATAAGGTTAAGATGGCACTTCCATTATAAACACCTATTTGCAGTGGCTGATAACTTCAGGCTACAAATTTCTCTCAGGCTGCAACGGGGCATATTTGGGCTCAGCGTGGTAATGGTTTTCCCTGTCTCTTCCAACCATTTTGATTAGGTGTTTGTGACACGAGACAGCCAACAAATATATGTCTCTGGTCATTTCAAATGGCATTCCTTTCAGGAAAAGCCTGGTGGACAGGATGTTCCTGTTGTGCTAACACATGTCTTACCGTCCCTTATTTCCCCCCAAAGAGAATTTTTAAAGTGACAAAGTTTTCCTCCTTTTTTCCCCAGAGCATTCAGGACAGCTGAGGGATGTGGGCCCTGCCAATCTGCTCTGAGGGATGTGCTGTGTGGCACAGCTGGCAGTGCTCACCACTGCCACACACCCCAGGCCACTCTTTGCTGGGATAAAAGCCCCCCTTGGCAGAACAGCTTTTTTGGAACTTCAACATACTGACCAAAACTTCCATATTTTGGAATGAGGGGGGAAAAAAAAAAAGTCATTGTATAGCACACAGATCTCAATATTTTAATGAGGCATTTATTCTAATTGTCTAATTTATTTTTAATTATATCTCATTATTAAAATCCTGCATTTTCATTCTGATCTTTAATGAAGGATGTAATGAAATCCCTAAATACAGTACTGTTTTACCTTTTTTCCTTTTTTCTTCCCTGTGGCCTTTTCCTCTCATAAACTTTAGAATTTTTTTCAAAGATTATAATTTTTCATCAATTCTCCAAAACAATAAAGGACAGAGACCCGTTTGCATGTCTCTCTATCTGCCTGGCTCTGTTCACAGTAGTATCTATTTCACCAGCTATTTAAAGCAATAAATTACTGTAATAAACTTGTTGAATGAGATAAATTTTGTGTTACTTTTCCTTTGTATTTCTCATGCATCAAGATATGCCCTGAATTATTCTACCACAAGCGATGCATAACCTTTCTGTGCTTTTAATGAGCTGAGAGGATGCTATATCTATCCAAGCTTATTTTTAAAGAGTCAGATTCACAGTGGGCAGAGGACACAAGGATGAAGAAATGGGAACAAGAAGAGGAGAGGAAAAAAAAAATGCATACCAACATTTGGAGAGGGAATATAAAAATGATTGGACAGCAGTTATTCTTGATATTTTTCTTTTTTTTTCTAATTACCCTTGTCAATGGAAAGTTTTGCCAGCATATCTTGTGCACACAGTAACTGTGGCTCTGGAACACGTGTGCTGTTTCATCCTTGAGGGTACTGGGCTGCAGCAAACCTACTGTGCACACCCCTGGGCCCAGACACACCATGGCATTGAGTGGATCTCCCTGGAGTCTGTGGGGCACCACACTGGTATTTATTTAGGCAGGAGACCTCCAGATGTGGCAGACATACACAGCACTGAGAAGCATGCAGAAGGAGGGGACGTACATGCTCTGGTCACTCCAACTTGAAACACGTGGCAGAACTGGAAAGAGGCTAAAAGCAAAAGCAGGTAAAAATGGATCTGCTGCTGCTTTTGAAAAAACAAGACAGGAAAGAGGACATGATAAAAATCATAGCAATAATGTCTGAGCAAGAAAATGAAGAACTTTTCTGGTGGAACATACCCAAAAAAGCCACCACTGAAGCAGGAAGGCCCTGAGGTAAGTGTGTGTGTGTGTGTGTGTGTGTGCACGGCACTGCCGGCAGCGCCCCGGGAATACCCACACTGGCTGTAACTCCTGAGCCTGGGCACTGCCAGCAGCAGCCACCGCCCAGGGCCCAGCAGGACCTGATTTCCTCAGCTCAGAGGAAATCACAGCAGAGTTCACAGCAGAGTGAACTGGCTGTGCTCAGCTCAGGGCTGCCGTGCTCACATTGCTGCCGCGGCTGGAACACACATCTGGCTCGGCTTTCTCTGTGCTACACTGCAGGCACTGGAATGATTGCTGGCAAACCCACCAAAGATTGCAGAAAGGCACTTTTTACATAGGTGTACACCTATGGAACTTCTAAAAACATTATTACATTAATAACACAGTGCAGTAAGGCTCCTCCCAAAATACCAGCCACATCGGCAATAGGAACATCCATGATTGCATTACAGAGAATGAAATAATTGCAAAGGCTATAAGGAAGAGTTATTATCATGCTTCAGGGCATAAACCTCACTTTAAAGCTCCCTATAAACTGCTGGTCCAGGTAAGATTTGCATGACAATCCTGTATGGTATATTTTATATTCCTCATTGGATATCCTGATTAAAAGTACCTTTTCTGTTCTTGTTGTAGAAGGATATTTTGAGTATATATAAGCCATCATTATAAACAGTGCTTAAAGGCCTGAGTCCAATCTGGTGAAAAGAATAACTCTCTAAGTCAGCACGTATATACCAGTAAAATAAAAAAAACCCAACCAAACAATGCAAACCTAAATGCCCAAACTCAGGAATGTTTAGCATTTAGTTTCAAATTCCAACTCAGAAAGGCAGGCATCTATCTCAAATGTTACTTTACTAGTGAATACATTTACCTGTTATGGTTATGTCAGGTGACTGCATGGATAAAAAACATTCCTTGAAGAGCAGGATGCTATTTCCTCTTTGTAGGAAGGATTGGTAGCGATTCAGCAAGACTGAAAAAATAATTCTGAGTTAGGTAGGGCTGGTGATAATTGTTAGTGATGGAATGTCAATGAGTGAGAGGGGGCAAAAATCCCATATAAAGCCAGAGGATAGGGGAAAGTGCCAGTTCCACTGACACAGTATCACTCCAGCAGACTCTATAAATGAAGGGCAAATTAAATTAGGTTAAGTATGGTTATTTAACAACACTCAGCCAAACATTTCTTTGCTGGATAGCAAATAAGGCTTGTATTTAACCAAAGATTAGTGCATTCCAATTCTAACACCAATGCAGTTTGTTTTTATAGGATGATCTAAACAGCACTTTATGTTGACATTTCTATTGCGTATTTAATGAAAGCATATCAAATATGCATGGCAAATAAATACCATGTTCCACATAAACCTTTCCTGTATATTCCCTGTCTTTTGTGCCTTGAAGTATATTTGTTCTAATAAAAATAGACATCACTGCAATGTAACTAAATCTTATCTGTATTTTTTCCAGGCTAGAAAGAGAACTCTAGAACACAAGCGCAGTGTTTCAAACACGGCCCTGAGCTGTAGCTCTGCCTCCTGAAGCAGCCAGTGTGCTGGGACAGTGCCCTCCTGGCAGAGCAGATCGAGGCTCTGCAAAGCCCTCCCCTCCTGTCCATGCAGCACAGCCACCAGCACAGCCACCAGCTGTGGCAGGGGATGCTCACTGGGCCAGCTCCCCTCAGCCCCCAGCACGGGGACAGCTCCTGTGACAGCCCTGCCCGTGGAGGGAGGGCACACTGCCAACACAGTGGGCAGCTGGTTCACTTAAACATACACTGGGAATCATAGGATATCATGAATAAATCAACAGAGATGGCTATTGCACATGTCTTCTGCAAACTTGCAAATAATCTAAGGAGCAGAGAATCGTTGCAATTTTCATTTTAAATTTTGTCATTTAATCTACCAATTTCTTATTTGGGTGCTCTGCTTAGCTAGAACATAGAGCAGGAACTCCTTTTTCTGTGCAAATATATGAACATAAAGACATTAATTACTACTTTTTTTTTTTCATTCACAAAGGCTTTTCAAACAATAGGGCAGATTTTTTTTTTTTTTAAAGAAAATACAAACGTTGTATTTGTTTGGTAGCATAAAAACCAGAAACAACAAAACCCAGATTCCTTAGCTCAACAGATTCTGAAAGGAATATTTACTTCTGCACACCTTCAGGTTCTGTTATTTTATAAAGGAGCTTTAATGCTAGTCTACCTAGCAATTCACTATGGGATGTCTTTATATACCACTGACAGTAATACAGCTCATTTTGGGTGATTAACTTAACCCCCAGTATTGCAAGTGCCTTGCTACATTAGCATATCTTTCAAGGAATAGTTGCAATGTGAGAAAATTGCCTGTAGGATTATTTGCAACTAGGAACCTGTGAAATGTAAAATAAAATTGAAGACTATAAAGTAAAACATCAAAGATACCTAAAATATTAATAGTCAGTACTCCAAAAAGTAATTTAGAAGAATTGCATGAGGGAGCGAAAATTGCTAATTTAAAAACAAATAGCCTTGGCAAAATAAAGTCAGAAGTTTAGAATAAACAATAGATAATATAAATTCATTGTATACACAATATGAAAAGAATGCAAGCAGCACTAGCAACTCCAGCAGCTGAAGATGGCTGGGACAGAAATGCCTGACCAAGCAAGGAACTAGATCTGTACAAAGCAAAACAACCAAACTGCATTATATGGAATTTCAGCTACTAGAGAGAAAGAAAAACAAATGCTCTTTAATCCATCTTTCTGTTATGGTTTCATTCTAATTGAATGCAGGCAGAACTTGTGGGCAGAAGGATTTTCCTTTTAATTGATGGATTTGGAGATGACAGCCATTGTCACGCTGCTCCAAATCATGTTTTCACCCGCTCTCTATGGGGCAAACCACGTTGGAAGTTTCAGTCGGGTGTCTGTGGGAGATTACAAGCTTCAAAGCCAACATTGTGAAACCTGGTTCCCTTTTGATATGCACTTTTTCTTTTAATAAATTTCAGAACAAAGAAATAAACTCAGATGAATCATAAAGGCACAGAAAGTAGAAGGAAAAGTCTTTAGTCTTGAACCAGGCCCTGATTGTGCATGAGGCAGAGCTCTGAGCTGGATTCATGTTTAACCTCCTTTCTGAACCACTGTCCCAGAGATGTTCTGTTTTACTCACACCACTTGCTGCTGCCCAGCCTCACTTTCCCTTTCCCAGGGGTTACACGGCCCAGCAGGTATTTGACAGACCTGTAGGAAGTTCACAGCACATTCAAGGCTGCTCCAAGTTGCACGAACACCTGCAGGTGACAGCAATGGGACCACTCTGTCCTGCTCTGCTCCCAGCTTGTGGGGTGATTCCAGGGACAACCTCCTGCAAGCCTGGCTTGTCTTCTTCTCTTTCCTTCCTTCTCCCACAGAGGGAATCTTCCTAAAGAGCACTGAAGTTCACTTTATTGATAAACTTGTGATCCCATGCAGCCTACACAGTCGCTCTGGACAATCGCCTACCCTGAATCTTTCAGAGCAGCACGAGGAGTCTGAATCAACTGGGCTGGGTGGATGAGACTCACCTCCAACAGCTGCTGCACTGAAGGCATTTTGACTTCCCTGACAGAAATCATCATGAAGTGACAGTGCTTCTGAACTGGACTTTAAGAACAAGGGTATTCTTCACTAAAAAAAGCTTGGCTGAGCCAGACTTAATAGATCTTGCTTAACTGTTTCCCAAAATTCTTTCACATCTGCCTGGTTTTAAGTATAATGAACTATCAGACCAAAAGTGAGAACAACTGAGTGACCTTTACAGAGAAATCTGTAAAAATACACTGACCAAAAGACATTCTAACAAAAGAAGAGAAGAATAAAAATACCCAGAGATGATACTGTAGTTAAATGGGGACTAAATTACCACTGGCTGATTGATATTAATGTCACTACTAATTTCTAAAATCAATTACTTGATGCATCCTTTGTATGCCAGATTCCTTACTCAATGACTGTGTACACCAGGAGTTCCATATCAGCAGTCAGTGATGATTTTTCTGAGCAATGTCTCATCTGCTGTGAAATGGAAAGGAAGTGTTAAGCCAACATTTTTTTTTCTTTTTCCTTTTTTTTTTTTAAAGATTTACACTTAGTACCAGAACTTTAGAGAGATAACCATGCTTCTTTCAGCTGTGAAATACTGTGCCTTGGCAGTCTCCACTCTGTGGATCCATGATCCTGGAGCTGGGGGCACAGATGCCATGAGCAGGCGCATGGAGGCTTCCAGCAGTGGAATGTTTCGGAAATGCATCAGCATAGTGATTCCATCACTTTTTCTTTGGGAGTGGGACTGTCTGTGAGGCTGCCTGGGCTAGAATGCTGTCACCTGAGCTGGTGGCTTGACTGCTCCAAGCACTTGGCACCCACATACCCACTAAACAGAGAGGGAAAGAAAAGTGTTCTGAAAATGTAGGTCATCAGCTTTGAAAACATATGCAATACTTATACATTACTTTTTCACCAGCTGGAGTAGCTGGCACAAAAAAGGCTTAAAACTTGGAAGGATTTTGTTTTATTTTCTGAGTACTTCCATTCTATTCAAGACCATGCAACTCTGTGACTGCAAGGAAGATCTGTTACTGAAGTACATGGCACTTCTATAAGAATTTGTAGTCACTTGACTGTTGTGTGTGTTGATAACACTACTATTTATTACAGAAGCCTAAAGTGTCTCTTTGAAAAGAAATTACCAAACATAATATTTCTCTTTGTATGAACATATCCTGTAAAAAGATTATTTTCATGAATAGCAACACTTGGCTTCAATTTGTGTACGTTTGCAATTTCTAAAGACACTTTTAGATAGGTCTCATTTCTATGAGGATTTGATAAGACAACGCTCAGGAAATAATAAACAGATTCTCTTTTTAATGGACTTGCTAACTAGCACTCAGAAAAAGCTTTTATGTGTGAGGTCTTTTTCTTTGAATTGATCTTTACTGGGATAAAACTATTATCATAGGATCCCATTCAGACCATAACTATACAGAGACTTGATTTTGTCAGAACCCAGACAAAACAGGAAAAAATCAGTGTTTCTTGGGACAGTAAGATGGCAGTACACTGACATTTCTATTAAAAACAAAAAGAGTTCCTGTTTCCATCATTTCAAGGTTCTTGGGGTGATCTCATTATGTCACACCATCAATGTCAGACTGGATTCTCCTCTGGAAGTATTCACACCTAACCAGTTTATCAAGGAAGGAGGACCTGACCTGCTTTTCTCATATCTCACATTGTCCCTAATAGGACTGTAGAATTTACACTGAGACATGGTGAAAAGTTCAGGGGGTGATTTTCACAGCTACAGGAAGCCCAGGCTCCCACAAATAGTTAACATGACTGAATGAGCAAATCAGAGATTTGCACATACAAATATTTGATACCCACTGAGCAGAGTGTCCAGGAGCAATAGGCAAGTTGCCAGTGCCCAGTTCATGATGTTCAGCAGAAAGGGACAGGACTTTTCTTTGGAAATGCAAAGTGCCTGGAGAAGAGAGCCAACGTGATACTACACCCAGCCAGTTTGACTCCATCAGCCATCTCAAAATTCATGTTTGTTCATTTGAAGAGCTGATCTATCTAATCTGATTCCTACAAAACTAAGGACTATGAAGGTCAGTCTGACTTTCCCACTGCATGCAGAACTTTGTTTTGTAGAGACCAGTGTCCCTGGTTCAGACCAACAATAAACTCCCTCATCTGCTCAGAGAGCTGCAGCAGGACAGTGCGAGGCAGTGGGACAGCAAATCATCCTGCACTGCAGGGTCCTGCCCACAGCTGGGAGTCACTTGGAAAGCTTCAAGCATGAAGAAGTCTCCAGCATCCAAGGTTACTGCTTGAGCCTTCCTGCACCACACATCTGGTGTCTGATCTGGCTGCCTGGGACAGACAGGGAAACAGTGCCAAAACAAATGGCCCAGATATTTTCAGAACAGTCATCTCCAAAATATTGCAAAGCAATTGTAGTTCAGTGGTGTAAAGAGCTAAAGAAAAAAAAGCTTAACTTTAAAAGCTCTTCTTTTACCACCACAATTTGTTAAAGAAAATAAAAAGTATAAAAGACTTTACCATTATTTTAATAGATACATCACGTTCCCCAGCATCAGAATTGCAAAGGTATAATTTGTTGTATTTATAACCTCCATCCTCATATGCAGTGAAAATCTTACACATTTCTTTAAAGAGATTTCACTTGGAATACTTACCTACCTTGCTATTTTGCTCTTATTTATTATTATTACATACTTTATTCTATTCCTTCTATGAAAGTAAATGGCAAAAGACTAACTCATTATACAGAATCTCATAAAACTCTCACATTTCTTGGGAAAAAATGGTTTATGCTAAGCTTGGTACTGACAAGCACTTTTTTAATTGCTAGTAATGTATCCACAAAGAACAGGGTAGATATTATCACTGATGCTGCTGAGGCTGTAGTAATTTTCTCTGTATCAGAAGTCACTGCCATAATTTTGTTCTCTGGAGGATATGGCTTGATTAGGGCAGTCCCATTGTTTCATCTGAAATCTTAGCAGATTAATACTTTCATCAGGGCATCAATTTGTCCCACTTTTCTTTCTGCTGCTCTTTGTGAGTGACACAGCCAAAGGAATGCACCTCTTTAAACTGTCATTCAGTTTAACTCCTCCTCTGCAATTATACTCACATGCATAATACATCATAACAAATTGGATTTTGCAAAGAAGCAACAACAGAAATTACATTTGCTTGTGGCATAAGATAGAAACTGTTCTAATAGGGAAGGGAGGGGGTGAGCAACGGATAAAGAAATCTAATGAATGAAAACCACTTACAGAAAACAGTTGCCTTCTATTTTCTCAAGGTTTCTTCTTCTTCTTTAGCACAAAGACCAATTGCAAAAGGAAAATGAAAGAAAAAAGGAAATATTAAAACAAATTAAAAAGCTTTACAGTTATGAAAGGCTTTACTAAACTGTACAGTGGGTTTGAGTTTTTTAGCAGAAATGTTTTCTTCTGGCTTTAGAGGTTAAAAATAACTGCCTTACTTCAAGGAAACCTTTTTGTTTGAACAAAAAATATTAAAGAGACACCATCAGGTGAAAAATCCTATACCACACAGGACAAATAACTTTACCAGATCTCCCAGCTGGAATAAGGAACTTGCATTTTGCTTTGATGAGCGAAAGTGCCTCTTTCACACACCAAACTCTGCGATGGTTTTCGAGGTGTCCCCAGGTCCAGCAGCCTCAGTGGCTGATTATCCTCCTCCTCAGCCATTTGCAGTTGCTGAAGAAGCAACAACTAGAGCCAAAAACATTGCCCCAGTGTGCACGGGACTTCAAGACAGCAACCAGACCAGTTATCTGCCCCAGATACATCACAAAAAGCAAAATATGCATTTGGCAGAGCATCAGCAAAAACTCTTTTGGTTTATAAAAGAGTTTAGATGAAACAGAGGAATGTTTCCAGTGGAACACTGAAACCATTCTAATGTTTTAACTCTAGGATTTTTTGTCTTCAGGATATCCTTCAAAGTTTAAACTGTGTTTTTCCACGCAATTTTGATTACCTTCAATTAACTTCAATTCTGTGGCAGCAGCTCCAGCTCATTTGAAAAATAAAGGAAGGGGGGAAGGGGAGGGATCAGATTTGCTGGGACTATATCTTTGTCTTTTGAAAAATGAAGTATGTTTGAGTCAATATTTAGAAAACAAAGTTTTGTGGGCAAAATCTGAACATTTAATGCAGAAGTTCTTGATTCAAACTTCAATAAGGTAGCAACATGCAGGTATGCAACAAAATAAAATGAAAGGTCAGGAAAACAGAAACACAAAGCAAAAGCACAGACTCCAAGAACAGCAAAGAAGGGCACCTTTATGAAATCCAAAGCATTTTTTCCCCCAGACTTCATAGTGAGAGATATTCCCTGAAATGTTTCACTTAGCTTGAGGATAGCAGCAGTGAGATAGGTGGTGACTTTACATGCTGAGGCTGTAAGTGATCTAGAAATAGGGGGTACTAGTGATGAAGTGACACAAGGTGTGAGTTTAGACAGTGAACATTTCAAAATACTCACATTAGGAATATGCAGCAGATCTGTACAGATAAGGGATTTATTATTATCTCCTCTAAACCTGTATCCTATTAACTTTTATCTTAATGATGGATGATAGCTCCAGGACCATGGAAGGACCTCACAACGTGGAAGCATTATACTCCAAATTATGTGGAGAGCAGAAATTAGCAGCAAGCTGACAATTTCTACACTGATCTTAAAATAACCAGGTACTTTCTTTCCTATAATTAAGCCAAGAACTTCCTTCTCAATTAGGCTGGCAGAAATTCCTTCTCAATGACAGTGGCAGGTGGATATATAGTTATTTCCAATAGTGTTAGTGTTTGTCACAGAGACAGCAGTGAATCAGGAGGGGGAAGCAGGAGACCTCCTGCAAACAGGCAAGTTTGGCTGCCAGGTATTTTGGTTGTGTTGGCAGCTGCCATCTGAGACAGCCACAGCCAAAGCTGAGAAAAGTGCTGTCTTCTTCACATACTGTGTTCATCTACTCTTCCTATTAGGAGAGCACATTTGGTTGCTTACAACATTATTATCACATTAGTGGCCATCTTCAAGTGCCCTTCAGCTACTCTTTCACCACACTAACACTGCAGAAACAAACCACTGGGATTTCACTGGGATAAAATGAGTATCTGTGGAGAATGACTAAAGAACAGACTCCAAAGACATTTCTGTATTTAGCATCTTCCTGTCACAACTCTTTGTTGCAGTAAAACTGCATTTGCTATCATAATCTTGAACATTTCTTTTAATACTAATTATATGACTGTATTGTTGCTCAGATAATTGTGGGAATTGTCAATTAAATTCTCATTTTGTTCAAGTACAAGTCTGTTCTCAGAACCTTATGCACATGCACACAAGTCTGCCTCTCTTGGAAACTGCACTTTGCTTGATATATGCAGGTTTTACACTTTATCAGATATTGTTATGCTGAAAACTTCCATTCTCTTCATTTTTTCCCTACAATGCAGTTCTGCATAAGAAAGTACTCTATATTCATTTTTCAGACCATATTTTAAAGTTCTTTTTTTAAACTTTAAAAATAATAATGAAAACCTCCCAATGGATTATGTCCAAAGATCATAATCAGGTCTGTATCTGGATGAGATTTTTTAAAATCATTTTTCCCTTCTATTGAAGTTAGAGAGCACATTTCATGGCACTAGTCCTTCTTAACAATAAGAAATTCATTTCTAAGAGCAGAACAAGCAGAATACTTCCATGTTAACAAGTAGAGCTCTCCACTACATGATAGGGAATTCCCCACAGAAAAAACAATATCCTGAGACTGATCTAGCTTTTTATGATTTTCATGCTAATCAATGTGCAAAAAATACAGGTGCAAAAATCACACGTAATGATACCAGTTAAAACAATATTTGTTAGCTTTTTGACATTCCTTTGCATCATATGTGAACCCAAATAGTAAAATTTTATGTAGTACAGAAAATGAAAGCATTGGTTCTTTCTCTTTTTCTAAATTGAACAGGAAGTTGACCAGCAGCAATAGGTGACAAAAAATAAATTGCATTTAGAAAATTCCATCAATTTAATAGTTTGGGGTATAATTAACAATACAAGAAAATTGATTAATTCTTTTTATGAGTTTTACCCAACTGTGTCCTTCTAAATACACAGAGGATCTGCCACTGAAATCAAAGTAAATTTAGCAGTTTGCCTCAATGACTTCTAGGACTTGCACATCAGATTTTATAAAATAAAGCACACATGGATCTGGAGTAGTGGATACACAGGTTTTGCTTGAAAATTAGAGGCTGGAAAGAAAGGATACACTGGCTTGGCAGCCTAATTCCCATGTTACATTATCCTGCCTGGAGTTTAACTGCTCTCAGACTGCAAAAATGCTCTACCTGTTTTCTCATACAATAGAACATATGATACAGATATTTATTGGTCTCTGCAGCTGGGGGAAAGTCAGCCTGAGAGGATGGGAGGTCCAGTAACTTCCTTAACTTTTAAATACTTAATGAACCTTCTGGATGAAGCTAGAATTCTTGCAAGAACAGGCATTTAGAAAATACCCAGTACTGTGTATTTCTATCTAGATGAGAAGCACCAAGACAGCAGAATATAATAATTACATCCACAGTTGAATCTAATTCACATTTCTTTAATTTCCAGGACACCCTTGAAATTCTGCAATACAAGATGCTGTTCTTCAGACATTATTGGTTACAGTAAAGATTTGTTCTGACACAGACAACTGAGCAATGCCAAGGACTTGAGTCACCCTCACCACCTTGTTACACTTACAGGTGACATCCCAAACGCCATGGGCTGCTCAACACCAGTGTATCTTCAGTCCTGGCACGTCTCACGTTCCACACACCCTGCAGCACAACACTTCTGAACTCAGCATTTATCCTTCCCACCTTAAGAAAGGCAGAAAAAAGGTGCAACCATAGGCCTTTCCTGACTGAGTAAGACATGCATCACTGCAGCAAGAAGCACCATCACAGCCTGGCTCTGGGAATGCAAGCAGTGCAACAGCCACTGGGCTGAGCAGCCACAGAACAAACCTGGGAGTGGCAGAGCTCTGCCTGCAGGTTAAAGGACAGAAGCCCCTTTCATTTCTGGCAGGAGAGTTCATGCCAGTCTGCAATATAAACTGAGCCTAGTCTCTTCCTTCTTCAACATGCCAATATTTCCCAGGTATCACTGATTAGACCACCCTGAATATCCAATTCAACTTCAGTCTAGTGATAATCAAAATATACTTCAAAAGGCTCAAAGATGAGGTGGGAAAAATTTAACTGTAAAGGAATTAAAGCATTGCTAATATTCTAGGCCTGGAACAACCTTTTGTAGAACCAGACCATGACACTGAAAATGCTCAGAAATAGAGACGGATCCTTAACTGTAAATAGCTGGAACACATTCACCCTTATTGTACAAACACATTCAACACCAGTTTCTATGATCTCTTGGTATCTTTTGAAAGAGGTGACAAAATACATGGATTTAAATCCTTCTCAAACAGTAATAATGAGTTGTTTTGCTTCATTCATTTGTGACATCCCACACAAATCCATTCTCTCCAGTCATTTTCTATATTACTCTCAATCACCAAGGTGCATTTGTCAGATCACCTGGAGCTATATGTCACTAAAACAATGATGATATTCAGCTCTTCCCATGTTTGCCACAACTTCAGTACACAAAGTACTTAGATGAGATCAGTTAATTTATAAAAACACCTGGTTGCATTTGAATCTAAAAAGACAGAGTGCTGAGGGACAGAGGAAGGCATTTCAAAGAATATGAAGGAAGGTGCATACTTCTTTGATTGAAAATGTGTGTCCCAGAATAGCCAGTTCAATACACAGCTGGAGGGTATTTGGATTCCTTGATGCAGCTAAGTTACACAGCACCATCCACAAGCAGCAGTTTCTCACTGATTGCTACCAGGCTCCATCCCATGTTGGCAGATGAAGCCCAGCCTTTGGTTATTTCCATGTGTCAGAAATCAGCTGGATCACAGCCATGTAGTTCCTGGGCATGAAGCCATCACACCTTAGGAAACTCCAATTAGTACAACACGCTGTAATACATGAGCTGCCCTGAGCAAATCCATCCTCTCCTCCAATGACTTCTTACTGACTCCTAAAGCAAGGAAAATTCTCACTTACCACTTTCAAGACAAACAATAGCCTGGGGCTAAGATTTTTAGAAGACTACATAAAATATTGGGATCCACCACCTTAAAATGTAACTTCACTCTTTCCGTAACATAATGCTCAGAAGGAGAGTTACAACTTCTCTACCTAGAAGACAGAACATCCCCAATGATGGAAGACAGAAATTAATTCAATGTATATTTCTGTGATCATAAAATCTTTATGAAATATGTACTGTCATTAAAAAATGAGAGGGAAGGGGAAAAAGAAAAGAAAAAGGAGAAAGAAAAGGAAGAGGAAAAGGAAGAGGGAAAGGAAGAGGACCTATGCCAACAATAATACTGTCAAAATCACAGCCTCCAATCGACTACACGTGCTTTTTTGCCCCTAAGGAGAATATTTTGAGAATAAAAAAGAAAATGCAATAAGAAATAAAATAATAAATATTAAACAGATGTTTCCTAATAATCTGCTGAAAGGCACTGGCAAAAGATTAATGAGTGCAGTGCAAAGCCTACATAGAGCTGAGAGCATGGATTACCTGGCTGTGTAGTCATGTTTCCAGTCATTTAGATTTTTTTTTTCCTGAACATGTCAAATCTATGGGTTAAAAGGGACATTATTTCTTTAAAGAGCATATTCCTCACAAAAGTGAAGGTGCCAGTGCAGTGACAGAAGCTTCCTCACCATCTACAGAGTGTTTGCCATCACCCTTCTGAGCAGAGCGCAGCTCCTGCGCGTGGACAAATGTGTATCTCAAAACCCACAGCAGTGTTGCAAATCTCAGAGCACAGGCCATGGGACACTGGCACCTTCATTTTCTCTCTCTTGGTGAGTTCCCCTGCCTGCAGGGAGCAGGTGAGTGCTGGTGCTGGAGCAGAGGTGGCTGCCTGTGCCCCCTGCACTGCCCCTGATGCCCAGCCCAGGGCTGCTGCCTCCAGGGCACCACCAGCTCCTTCCTGAAGCACTGAGTGATGCCAGCTCTGTCAGTGATGAGTGTTCTGCTGGCCAGTGGAAATCGTGTGTCCTGTTGTGCATGTCCATAAATTAAGCAGCTGTTATTTTTTTCCCAATTAAACACAGCCCTTAGAGTGCATAATAGGTCATTCAGAAGTGTGTCTAATCTGTCTATCCTCACTAAACAAAAGACTGGATTCAGGCTTACAAACAAGCAGTCAGTTGTAGCACATTCATTAAAAAAAAAGCAAAAAAAAAAGCTGTGGAGTTGAGTTCTTCAAGGATTAACATTGGGAAAATCTCCAGACCAATAAAACAAAAAAGAACCAGTGTTTCCACACTCCAAAATTGATGGCAAAACTCCCTTTCTGCTATTTCAGAGGATAAGGACAGCTTATGTGTAATTAAAAATAACCATGTATTTGCCCTTCCTAAACTGACCTCCAGACACCACAGGCTTTTTCAATAAAGGCCATACAAAATGTTTTGTTAATTTGTCATCTTAGAATTCAGCTGGTATGCAGATTGCTGTGAACAGGTGAAGCTTGTGTCAGAGGTCATTAATCAGGTATCTCCCCCTCCCATACAACAAAGCCTGGCAGTTGATCAGTGATCCTTAAACCTTTTTGAAGTCACTGAACTGCAAGAGTCCAACTTTTCCTAGCAACTGAGAAGCTGAATTTCCTTACAAACAAACCATTCTCCTGCCACTGAATTAAATAACTAAAAGGGAAACACTGGAATTCCACATCGTGTGCAGAGTAACCTGCCCTTTGAACATATTTATTTCTTCCCTCTGCTCCATTCCCCTACTTCTGTGCTGATGAAAGAGCACATCTAACCTTTATAACCTTGACACTTGCCTGTAGTAATAATCTTTTCTTCTCCATATGAAAAGTGATTTTCTGGGGGCTCTTATTCAATAATTTGTGATCAGTGATTTGTCAGAGCAAAAAGCTCAGCAGACAAGGACAAAAGCAACCCATGTCAGCAAGAACAATCCCTCTAAACTGTATCCTCAAGTGCAGCTGAGCTGGGCTTACTTAAGGACTTAGGTAGGAAATGAAGACAGGGCTGAGAACAGGCAGAGGATAGGCCTGGGTTGCTAACTTCAGTCTCATCCTAGGGAGACAGTCACTTAAAGCTTGAAAGCAGGTTAGTCTCCACTGCAGCTCTTTATCACACACTGCCAGTTTTAGAGGGTGACAAAACAGTTTTAGGACAAGGAACACTTCCAATCTTCCTCTCTCCTTTAGCAGCCAAGCTGAACTGAAGGAACTCACCCAGTATTTCTACTATTTAATATCCTGTTTGGTTTGGAAACCATTCCTGCTGTTGCTATGTAATGACCAGCCCTTCAGGGCACTGCCTGCTCTCTTTTTTGCAGGTTTGGAGTAGGTTTGGAGTGAATAAGAGCTCTTGAGGCCACAGCAATTCAGGCAGGATACAGCAAAAAGCACGAGGAAGACTGGGTGGGTCTCAGATTTCATACATGGTGTAGTTATTCTTAATGGGTGAACTCCCACTCACAGGATTTCTTGTCTCCCTAGGAGTATCTGGTTTATTAAAAATGACAAAGAGTGGCCACTAACTGAAAACAAACTGGAAATAAATAAATAAAATCATTCTCTTACATTCAAAAGGCCAGTTTGGTGATACCTTCACAAAACTTTTCTATTTTTGCTGGTTTTACAGATGTAAAGCTTTTAATCTGCGAGACAACTTTGTCTCCTGCTGTGCAGAAATGGGCCACCTTCTAAAAAAGAAAGGAAAGGGGAAAGAGGAAAGGGGTTTTCTTAAGAGATATTTCACTGAAACTGTTGGTAGTCCTACATTTGGTGACACTTGTGTCTGGGAGAATAAATCAATGCTGGTAAAGCTGTCAACTGTTAGATGACATTTTTTCTTAGGTAAAAATATTAAAATGTGTCTCCTGGTATTATCATCTTTTTACTGACTTTGGGATAATAGATAAATGAGTGAAGACTGGATTTTGATCAGAACAAATAGAGGACAAAGGCAAGTGAATGAAAGTCTTCTACATGAACCTCTTCTTCCTCAAATCATCATTGTCTGCTTAGGCTGCAAGGATGTCAAATGGGGATGGCTTCCTGCTGGAGCTGCTTCAGGGCCCTGGTAGGTCTGGGCACCATCCCAACAGCCACTTACTCTCGCCACTCATCCTCTTCCACTCTGATAATCACAGCAGCAGGTTGATTATTGGGTTGTAAAATACAAGGGATTTAGTGCTGACTGCAGCACTGAGTGCTTCGTCAAATTCCTCACTGTAGATCGTTCTCATAAAGTTTGTCAAGGGCCTTGGCTGAGTTGTATTTTCAGGTGGTTAATCCTGTGTCTGTGCAGCAAGGTGGCCCCGTGCTGGTTGCACTGCAGAGTGTTCTGTGGCAGAGCTCTCCCTGCACAGCCCAGCCTGGAGCACGTCCTGCACCCACTGCACCCACACCTGGGCTGGGCAAGGAGCAAGGACAGACAGGGAGGCAAGGAAACAACCAGCAGGTGATGGGAGATCACTGCTGACAGCCTTCCCCAAAGCACACCCAAAGCAATGGGCAGGAGCACTGTGGAAAGGAACAAGAGATGTCTCTGACTTCAGGCCCTGAACTTTGGCTGAGCTCACAGAAAATTCTGTGATTCCCCAAGCTTAGCAGCTCATGATAAGGGTGAGTTAATAAAATGGAGAATGAACGTACCCAGTGCCCAGGAGGAATAGTGGAGCAAGGTCTGACTGAGAGAAAATGGAGTATTAAAAAACAAGCTATCTGCTTGACCGTAATACTAGAGAGAGAAATAGTTGGAACTTTCCCCATCCATTTTCTGATCCATTTCAGTTCATTTGGTTCATTCTGTTCTCCTTTCTTTCTTTTTAATTGTGGGTGATGAAAATCTTGCCACCTTTGATCCCACTTGTGACCATACTCAAGGTATTTAATCCCTGCAATTAAAAAAAGGGTTTTTTTTGGTTCTTCCTCCAATGCCTCACTATTTACATCGTTGAAAAGGACCACAAATATCTGCCTAGAAATAGGGACAGAACAAGCTCAGGACTGCATTGTGTTTCATCTTGACAAACAACAATACTCTTCTTAGGTCATGTTTCCACTCTGAAAATTAAATGCAGTGGAAAACAATGGAAGTCTTTCGTAAAAGAAACAAAGATTATATTATTTGAGGAGGAAAGGAAGTGGTACAAAAATAACTCAGGAGGAGACAAGAAACAAAATGTCAAGAACTTCAATATTTATTTTTGGAAGCTCCATAACTTTGTTTTTAATTAATATCTAGTAACTTTTCTCCAACAAACAATGCTTTCTTCCACACTCCCCTTCAAACACAGGCCATTCCCACCATGCCTGCATTTCCCTAAGTAGTTTTAACAGAAGTTTTCCTTAGTAAGATGATGGATTTGTGGGGAAAAAAAAAAAAAACAGAAAAAAAAAAAACAAAAAAAAAAAGANTGCTTTTTGAAAGGCACAAATAAGTTCTAGGATGTATAAGAGGTAAAAAACCAACCACACACAAAAAACAAAAAAAAAAACACCAAAAAAAACAGAAAAAAAGAAAGGAGCTTGCAGTACAGCTGAACTGAGAAACAGAACTTTGTTCCTCTCACTAATGGATCAACTGACAGTCAAAAATAGAAGTGTCCTTTTGCCTGATGGAAGCTGTTTAGTTGGCAGAATTCAGTGACGTTTTCAGGTGAACTCAACTATAGTTAATTGAAGTTTCTTATTTACAAAAGAATATAAAAATCTGTTGGGTTTCTTGGCTCAGAAGCTGAGAGAACTGTATGAACACAAACATGGGTCGAAAGGTATGAGAAATGTGTAAATATAGACCACTTTTATTCTGTAACAACATTAAGATGCTGATGACCCAAATTCAACAGCAGTGCAGCATATAGTCTTTTATACAGTAACATGGCCAAGTCTGCCTATTATTCCTGACACTTTTTTCTTTAAGTACATTTTAAATAGCCTCCATAAACTGAGAAGTAATACTGGTTGTTGCAAGCTTCTGTCAAGTGATACTGCAAAGGTACATTAAAATAATTTCTTTCCTGTGTTCACATCATTGCCTTGTGCTCACAGGAAATAGCTGCTGAAGAAGACACCTTCATGCTTACATTTATTCATTTTGCCTGAGTTGAAAAAAGGTCTCTCAGTAGACTTTTTGCACTGAAAATTATTACTTTGTCCCTAATGATCTGCGTTACCATATTTCTAATATTTTGCTACACATTCACAAGCCCATTCTCATTTCTGAACTACAGGCTTATTACTTGTGATAAAAATAAGATTATAATTCCACTTAAAACGAAGTGTATATGAAGTAATTCCAGTACCTTTCTGGGGTGCTACTCCAAACCTAAAGGCTCCAGTAATTAGTTTTTACCTCTTAAGGTTGTTACTAAGCATCTGAGAAGTGCACAGAGGAGAAAAGAAGAAGAAGAAAAAAGATCCCTGGTTCTCATTTTCTTAAGTTCAGAGTGTTTTGGTTTGGCAGTGTTGCACTGACAAAATACTGTAAGGAATAAAATCTTCATAAGCACTTTCTATTTAAAATTCAGTATTCCCTTTTTCTTCAGACAGTGGCTCCTGAAAACCCCCACCCTTCCAGATTGCAATGCCTGAGCCCCCAGGCACTGCCTGTGTCCTGAGCAGAGCCCACAGTCAAATACACCCCAAGTGTGACACAGGCACACAAACACACCCCAAGTGTGACACAGGCACAGTCAAACACACCCCAAGTGTGACACAGGCACACAAACACACCCCAAGTGTGACACAGGCACAGTCAAACACACCCCAAGTGTGACACAGGCACACAAACACACCCCAAGTGTGACACAGGCACATAGGTTCCTGTCAGTTAAAGCTTGCAGATAGATTAGAGACCTCATGATGTCCCTTCCAACCTGAATTATTCTGTGATTCCACCAGGCCAGAGCAGATTGCTCAAATTACAGGCCAACTGAATTGCATCTTCCCTCAGCTACAGCAGCATTAGATCATGTGAGAAAAAAGGGACTAAATTTATGCCAGCCATCAAGGGTAACTAGCTGGCAACAGAAACTTGTACAAAAGAGAGGGAGATGTAGAGCAATTCCTTCTCAAAGTACACCAGTACAAT
This sequence comes from Pachyramphus minor, assembly GCA_013397135.1. Lineage (NCBI taxonomy): Eukaryota > Metazoa > Chordata > Aves > Passeriformes > Tyrannidae > Pachyramphus > Pachyramphus minor. Next base: position 243,757 of record VYXB01003702.1, read on the forward strand.
ATGTTTGCTCTGTAGCTTTAGGCCAGGGCAGTTCAGGTGCTACAAGAGATTTGACGCTTTAGAATACAGCTAACATACACATCAGCAACAAAATTCACCCTAGCTTCAGGAAAAATCCCCTTACACTAAGAAAGTCAGAATCAAAAGCAAGAGCAATTCTTAGAACTGTGGCAGTACATTGTAACTGTGATACACAGAACCAGAGGCAGCAGCGAGCACAGGAGCAGTTCTGCAGCCCTCCAACCAGTGCTAGCAGTCATGATCCCTCACTCTTCACATCCAGCTTAAAACATTCTCCTCTCATTTATCCTCATTTATAAAACCCTCGGTTTATCCAAATGTTCTGCCTCTGAGAATCATTTCAAGGCAGGAGCTTGGAAAGTACTCCAGGACTTTCTACTCTCAGCTCTGAACCTTGCTCTGGGCCCTCAGCCAGGGAGCCAACAGCACCAATGTGCTCTGTAGAAAAACCCCAAACCCACAGGAAGAGCGTGGGGTTGGCACAGCCAGAGCACACTGTGTCCCTTCCCTGCACCCTGAGGGGAAGGCTGTGTGTGCAGTGACCTTCCAAGGGTGAGCAGCTCTCAAATCCCAGGGGCAGGGAGCAGCAAACCCAGGTGTGAGTGCCAGCCCACTGCTCCTGATTCCCAGCCTGCCCTTTTCTAACCTGCCATTAAGTGCTCAGAGGCTCTAAAACACTTCCAAAGGTTTCCCATTTCCCTTTGCTCTGCACTGGCATAAAGAAGCTGTGCTGTGCCCTCTAGAAGGAGTCTCAATGACTGAATCCCTCCTTTCGGGGATGAATCCCTGGATGTCTCCCTGCCTTCCCGATGTGAAATCTCTATGCTTGGAGTTGCATCCTGGCCCAGTTTCCCCACTGGTGACTGAACAATATTTTAAACAAACTGTTTCAATGGTCAGACTGTTAAACAGGCAGAACAAACAACATTCCCTCATTTTTGCTAGGACACTGCTTTCCTTTCCCAGGGAAGGATACTGTAAGCTGGTTGTATGGAACTCTTTATAACAGGAGTGCCCCCAAAGAAGATAACCGTGCTGATATCTTTTAAAAACTACCAATATGGAGTTCCATCCATAGATAAATATTTATGACAAAACAGCTGGTTTTAGTTGAAGACGTTTAACTTATGAGATCTCAATTTTATAATCAAGGCTAACAAGCAGAGACTGGAATGTAAACACCCATTTTGTTGATTCTGACTGAAGAATGCTCTACTACAAATTTCCAAATAAGAAGGAGGAGGGGGGAAAACAAGTAAGTGATAGGATGAGAAAAAGCACCAGTCATTTATTTATGTTGTTCAACCATTGGCATAACTAATGAAACATCAGTAATCTTTATTTACAGTTTATAAAAATTTTGCCAGTTGTGGCCATGAGGGTGATGATTCCTTCTTTGGTAACAGGCATTAGCATCATGTGCTTTCATTATAGTACCTGACCCTACTAAAATTGCACTTAAATTAAATATGTGAAAAATTTAGGCTTTTTTCAAGACTGGACCAGATTTCATATAATATATATTTACCTAGTTAGGCATCTATTTATTGATCTAATGTGTATGTTTACACAGAATACACAAATGTTATACAAAAAGTGTATGGTAGCAGATGCTTTAAACAGATTAAATGTTATTTTTATACATCTCTGAAGTCTGTGCCTCATATTAATAAAGTGGATTGTCAGAATTTTCCATTGTTCCACTTCAAAGCATGCAATTATATTACCTTAATTGGAAGCACTGATGTGTTTTTACCAAGGATGTTTATTTGTATTCTGACTACTGAGAAATAAATATGAGACCATTTGCTACATTTAGTTTTCTAATAGTTTTCTAGTTAGATGATTTTTTGTTCTTTGCATTTTATCCTGACAAACTATCATACTGAGTACATTTCCAAGGTAGGAACTATGAATTTAAGTTAAAATAATCTAAAAACCTTCTTTTTGAGATGGCAGATTGATTCTGTGTAGTCAAGGAACTTGTTAACTACAGAGTATATCAGTGAAAAGCAACAGAACTTTTTGACTTGTGCATTGCAGCAGAATCCAACAAGTTAGGAATTTATACACTGAAACATTGGCATCCATTAATCCAAAAGCAGAGTTTGTGTTATTTGTTATCAGAACAGTCAACTTGGATATCCAGAATTTTTTATAGCTTCAGCACTAATGAAAATATAGTGTATCTGAGGCTTCCTGAACTGTTGGGATGACAGTTAATACTGTCAGGAGTTTCCATGTAGACATTTACCAAATCACACTAATCTTTTTCTAACACCACAATACACTACTTTGCCTTGCTGTAATAAAAATACAATAAATACAATACAATAAAAATACACTACTTTGCCTACACTACTTTGTTTACTGTAATACAGTTCTGTTTATCCCAACAGAGAGAGCTGTGCTCATGTGGTCAATGGCAGAGAGAACTGTGTATTCATTACAGAAACAGCCTCACATTTCACTTAGTACAACATGACATCTAAGAGGTGTTTTTCCTCAGATAATTTGCTATTAACTGAAAAATTTGCCATTCAAGAGATCTCAAAATTACTTATCAGGTCACAGAATTCTAGATTTATTATCTAATTAAGGTTTAACTCCACAGAAGGGTATGTCTTTGGGCTTTGCTCTGACTGATCTAATGTGCAATAAATGTATTACTAAGGGTTTAGACTTGCTTGGGTTTCGGTCTCCTGGTGATTTACACTTGAATTTGCATAACAGCACCAACGAGACTGCTTCAGAAATGCAATTCCCAGCACAAGTCTAAGAAGTGCACATGAAGTACCTACCTGTAACCTTATACAGTCACATCTGCTCACCTCACAATTGTCTGATGTGACCTTTTGAATTTAGCTGCTTTTCTCGGTATTCACACAGCGTTCAGTCCAATGAGAAAAACGTTTAGGATTTCTCACAATGTACATGAAATGTCATTTCTCTGGGGGATGATCAGAAGGTGTTTATTGTTACACTTGCATTAGCTGACAGGCAAGTGCTGATTAGATGAAAAGGTCTGTGGCTGTCCTAAGCTGACAGTGTACAACAGCAGCACAGGTACTAATCACGCTTCCCCTTTAGTCCTGAGCACAGAGATAAGTGAAGAAGAATGCAATGAGAAGCAAACTGTCTAAATTCTGAAGGAGAACAAAATTCCATGGAGGTCCCTGACAGCCCCACAGCCCACAAATCAGTATGCCAATTCTCAGTACTGCCCTGACATTCTGGGGGGTTCTTTTCCAGAGGCAACAGGAATGGAACCAAAATCCTGAGAGCCAGTATTGTGGACTTTGCAGTGAAACTTCCCTACATGATCCCAAAGTCTACCTTCTAGGTGTGTTCAGAAGATTACAGCAAGTCCTGAGACTTTTACAAACTCGTCACACTGCCTCCCAGCTCTGTGCTTCCACAGGAAACAGAACCAGGCTCACAGGCAACAACAGAGCAGCTTTCACTCTTCACAAAACGTGCAAGGGAAGAAAACACTCCTTTTAATTTGGTTAGGACTGGACTGCCTTGAAAGCCACAACATTAGAACACCATTATTGAAAAGTCAGTTTTGCCACTATGCAGATAAATCAGAGGCTTTTTCACTGCACATTGATCTCCTTGTGTGGAATGAGCACACGTCTGCGAAGGAACTGGATAGCTTTGAATTCCACAAGTGGAATTCATCTAACTGAAATGCTCATGTGTTCCCCTACTTTTTCTCTCCCTGAGCTCACCAGTGTTGTCACACAAGGACTGCATGAAGAAGACAGATGACTCTGTCACAGACCAACCTGGCACATGAGCGTTTGGCTCCTCAGGATGCCACTAAAGTGCTGCAACCAAAAGCACTGGTAGCAGGTGTGGGAGAAGGGCTGTCATTGAGAAAAAGGAAAGAAAGGAAATGCCTTTTTTTAATCAGACTTAGACACAGCTAAGACTTGTCATAAGAAGCTCCTTCAGCCTTTGCCAAAGCTTTTATGGATGAGCAAACACAACTTACACTTGGCAGCTCAAAGGTCCATGTGCCAAAGTACAAAAGCATGTGCAGGGGGGTAGAAATGTGGCAGCCAGGTAAACAGGAGACATCTCTCTTCCAGTGTGACCCAAGCTGGCTCCACTGCACTGCTGGTCTCACTGCATGGGGTGCTCAGGCACCTCTTGTCTCCTCAAAAGTCTGTATTTTCAATAAATAAACAGACCTTCTCAAAGCACCTTTATCATGCCACATCTAAAGTGTTTGTGAACTGGAGGAGACACTGGAGCTGCCTTGTCTTTGCCAGCATTTATAGTGCTCTAACTCTCCTTTTAGCATGGAAGTTCCTCCCTTGGAAGAGCTTGTTCTCATTCTTTGTGCATCACTGATGGCTTCAGCTCACTGGAGAACTGATCCAATCCACTGGAATCAGCTTTCAATGATGCAAAATGCAATCAAATCAAGGTACTGCCCTAGGATATCAGCTACAGAACAGATTACAAAAAAGGTTTCAAATCTTAATTTTAGTGCAGGGTAGGTTTTTTTATAAGCATTTCTGTAGGTGCTCCTGCAGAAAACAGTTGATGTGAAATGATTACTGCCAATCTTGGCAACTTCCTACAAGAAAAGGCCACAATCAGACAAACACTGCAATGTCCTTTCACCAGCTGCAAAAGCTGAAAACACCAGAACACCCCAGATCTGTGACTCTGCTATTCCTTGAATATTCTAGGGAGCCAGGTTATTACACCCATATCTTTAAGAGAAAATGTACTGCAGGATTTCCTATTGAACATACAAAATACACTGTTTCAAGTAAGTATGAGATAAGGATTTTCTTTTTTTTTTTCTTTCCACTAAAGATCCTTTACTAGAAATTAAGACATGACAATGTGTTTGTGTGAGACTGCAAGACCTCCCATTTTGAGAATTCTAAACACTTAGCATTGCTTCACTTTAAATGAAACAAATGAAAAAAAAAAAGCCAATATTCCTCATGGAACAATAATATGAGCAAAGGTCTCTACAAGTTCCCTTAATGATGGAACAAATCTTTATATTGCACGCCATAAGGATGATTGAATGGTTCCTCAGTAACACAAGAAAAAATATACAGGGGGAAATATTTTAGAAGATGCCACACTAAATTAGGAGTTTCACTCCTGGGAAGAAAATACAAGGAAAATCTATCTACAGGACAGATTTTCACTTTATCACAGTGGAATTAATTACACATTCATTAAAAACAATGACTGCTTTATAAAACGAGATTCTTTCTGCTGCATTTTTCCCTCAATGAATCTGAACAGATCTCATGTTAACATCCTATTAAAAAAAACACAGCCTCCTTTTGTTTAAATTATTATATCTCACTCACAGATTCGGGACCTGTGTATGTTTTGATCATACAAATTAACTGAATACAAATTCAAATTCTTGAACATTTCCAGAAAACTATACCTCATAGTACCAGTATAATAGCTAAATTAATATTTCAATAAAGTTATTTGTCTGCTGATTTAAGTAGCAGTTCTTATTATTTAAGAATTCATCAAAGAAAGAGCTGTTCAAGAATTTCCTTTTTAGTTGTTTTGCAACTAAAATATTCTGGAGATTTTTTTTTAATATTACACAATTAAATAAAATTTTATACCTTAAGCATCTCATTTTCAGAAGGGAAATATTTAAATTGTGCATTTATTCGTGAATATTGTTCTATTTTTTAAATTGTTGTCAAACTGCATATATCTGGTAACTCCCTTTGAAGTAAATGAGTAACATTTATTCTCAATAAAGCTTTCATTTTAACTAGGCACATTAGATATCATTAGTACAAATTCATTATAAATTATACTTCAGATTTCATAGAGAGTTATTTACCCAGACCTTTTTTATATTTGAAAGTTAACTAAGATAATATTAGTTTTAGTAAATGCCCTGCAGTTACCCAGATTTTAATGTGAAATTATTTTCCTTGTTTTCTATTATATTCACAAGGCACAAATATATAACCTAGGTTTATTTCACAACTATTACATTAATTTGTATATTCATTTTCATCCTACTGATATATCTAAATTCATAAGTGCAATTTAAAATGATGCATTACAAACTACTATTTGGAATGTAATTAATTATTTTTAAAGTTACATGAACTCTAAATAATTGCCCAATTACCAACGAACTTAATGCTGTTTTATATGATCCATCTTTAAAAAGTGATTTCTGCTTAATGCTCTGCTTTCAGCTTCCCACGTTATTGTTGCAGCACCACATGTGTGCTCAGGGTAAATGTGGGCAGCACCTCAGGGCCTGTGTCCTCCCTGGCATGGCCAGGGGTGCCCGGGGGGCACAGGGAGCCAGAGAGCTGCAGGTTCTGGGGGCACTTGGGCACTGGCACAGCTGTCCCCAGGGCAGAGCAATGGCACAGGTGTCCCCAGGGCAGAGCACAGATGTCCCCAGGGCACTGGCACAGGTGTCCCCAGGGCAGAGCACAGATGTCCCCAGGGAAATGGCACAGAAGTCCCCAGGGCAGAGCAATGGCACAGGTGTCCCCAGGGCAATGGCACAGGTGTCCCCAGGGCACAGAGCACAGCTGTCCCCAGGGCACAGAGCAATGGCACAGATGTCCCCAGGGCAGAGCACAGATGTCCCCAGGGCGCAGAGCACAGGTGTCCCCAGGGCAGAGCACAGGTGTCCCCAGGGCAGAGCACAGGTGTCCCCAGGGCAGAGCACAGGTGTCCCCAGGGCAGAGCACAGGTGTCCCCAGGGCAGAGCACAGGTGTCCCCAGGGCACTGGCACAGCTGTCCCCAGGGCAGGGCACAGCTCACCCACAGGCCAGAGGGGGCAGTGCTGATGGCAGCCCTGGTGTCCCCCAGCCCTGGGCACAGCTGGCTCCCAGCCCTGGTGTCCCCCAGCCCTGGTGTCCCCCAGCCCTGGTGTCCCCCAGCCCTGGGCACAGCTGGCTCCCAGCCCTGGTGTCCCCCAGCCCTGGGCACAGCTGGCTCCCAGCCCTGGTGTCCCCCAGCCCTGGGCACAGCTGGCTCCCAGCCCCTGCCCTCCCCTGCCTGCACCCACCTGGGCCCCGCTGGGCAAAAGCACCCGCAGGGAGGGGGCAGGAGAAGGACCCGGGGCAGCCTCTGCATGGGCCACCCTCAGCACCCGGGGGTGAAACAAGGACCTGCAACTGAGGTGAAATTGCCCGAATTTTTCTGTCAGGAAGATTTATGACTTTTTTTGCCATGGAAATGCCAGGGATGAATTATATCACTGAAGCAGAAACAACAGAGCAGATAGGCAACATGATCCTTACAATTAAGTAAAGGATGCAAATGGCAAATCTAACGAGGGAACAAGTACATATATGATCACTTTACCTGTAAACTTTAAGCATTAAATATTTGTTTTCTCTGATTACATTTAGATAATTTTCCTTTCCTACCCACTCTAATTTAGATAGGAAAGAGGAGCCAGTGTTCAGGTAGGAAAGAACTCCAGCTGTGCCTGCAGCTCGAAAAGCAGTAAGAAAGGCAAAAAATTCTTGTGCTCCTAAGAACAGTAAAATAGAAAAAAGGATAAAATAACCTTTTCCTTTTGCCTCCTTTGTTATGTCTTTGTTTCAAATGGGCAAATCTCTTCAAAATGGCTGTTCTCCAACAATCACCAGATTTTTAACTGTCATCTGCAAACAGATGAAAATATATGGAAAAGCTCAATAAGAAACGGTCTCATTTTCAAAAGCTGTCAGCTGCCGGAATTTGAGATCTGCAGGTGTTTAGCAATCAAATATAAGACCTCACTCAGCTTTGTTAACCTAGTTGTTACATTTTTTAAAAAAGAATTTATAAAGAAATAAATTCAAAGAGCTAGAAATTCCAGGAATAAGGTGGGAAGACATAAGCAAAGCTTTTGTCGATTAACATTTTTTTTTCTGTTTGCACCAGTACTGCAGAATTTCTTACCCATCCTTAATACACACTTGGCCAATTTTGTTAAGCCTCTAAATACCACAAAAACATAAGTTTATATTTTCTCTGAGGCGAGTGTAATGAGAATAATTGTGTTTAAGTTCATCTGCTAGACAAGCTCAACAATTTTATTATTTTCACAAGAAATCACAATGTATCCAAATAACTCTTGATCATAATGTTTCACTTTTACCTGCATCACTATCATTTGGCATATTAGCACTTCCAAAAAAAAGGGTGTTCTCTGTTACAGAGTCATACAAGCCACAGGATTCTCCTCTGAGTGCCCTGAATTAGCTCTGGAAGAGCCCACAGCTGAGAACTGCCTCAGTCATGTGCTGCTGCCAACTCAGACACTCACTGCACATGTGGGGAGTCAAAGTTACCTGTGGTGGGAAAAGCCTCTGTGCTGCTGTGAGCCCAGCTCTAGGTGCTGTTTTCATGAAGTCCCTTCCATCAGCTCCTGCTTCACCACCTCCCTCGAGCTGACTGTGACTTTCAACATGGGCTGCTTCCTGTGACCTGGAATGGTGACACTGGGAGCTCATCCTCCTGAAAAACCTCTTTTATTTTTATAAAAATTCCCTCTGCCTATGAATTATTTAGTTTCTCAGACCTTTTTAATGTTGATTTGTTTTAAGAGGAAATTTAAGAGGTGCCCCAACAAAAGCATTCAGAAAATAACAACTTGGCTAATTTAAAGTGCCAGGATAACATTAACCTTACCATTACAAATTAACTTGATACCCATCTGAAAACACAACTGTGAAAATAATGTAAAAAAATACTGCAAGATAAAGTAAAAGCAATACATAATTAATGCCATAATAAAAGAGCAATATGATGGAAAACTGTAATGGAACTAAATACAGCACTGTGAAATGCAGCCCATAAATGTGCATAAAATATGCATAAAGGTGCAACTGCTCTCAGCCTGGTCGCACAAAGGAGGATTTCATGAAGTAAGTAATGACTCACTTGTTCCAACCTGTAGCCTCGAAAAGTACTGAGAGACAGGATTTTATTTGTCACTTGAACCATTGGTATTGACTGAAGGAAGAGAAAAGCACCAGGGAAGTGGGAAGGGGAGGGTGGGGGAAGAGGGGCTGCTGAGGAAGCTGAAAAAGCACAAAGTGTTGCAGTCAGCAGTGGAAAATTTTATTCCATCATCATTTATTCATACCATGGTAGTACCTAAGCACCATAATCAGGAATCAATGCCCTGTTGTGACAGGCTCTCTGGAAACATTTTTTTCAAAGGAGGTACCACCATCTAATTTAATTTGGTGCATTTTCAAAGCCATGCTAATTACTGTTCAATGTACCCATCATCTAACAGAAAGGACAAGAGGAGAGTTACATGGCAGTTTTTCCCTTTGGTATTTTAGGGTCATATATAAAAGTATTTAGGCATTTGTCTAAAATGATTTTTTTATGATTGCCCAACGCCACCAAAACACGATGAGGAAGGGTAAACACTGTGTTTTGAACTGTGGCCACTGCCCAGAGTCAGGGCTGCACACTGAGCACTGTGTCCTGCAGCACATGGCAGCCCTGGACACCCTTTCACACAGGGAGCACGAGACCAACCAGAGCTGAGTTTTACTCCGTGAGGAGAACGAAATTTCTCAGACTGAAGCTGCTGAATTGCCTGTGTTATGCTGGGCTTTTCAGTATTGAAAAGATAACTCAAGACCCCCCCTTTTTAAGCTGCATCCATCTTCCTTCTCTTTGGTTATTTGCCCACTGGCAAGGACAGATACCTGACTTCAAACACATAAAATTGGCAGGCACAGCTATCTGCCTAAATTACTGATCTTAAATAATTTTGAAAATTAATACGTGCAGTGAAGGGCAATTTCTAGTTTAGAGAGCTTCTGTTCCAAGCTAAGACAATGCTACACTGAATCATTTATTCCTGTTTTATGTTCTAAAGAAAATATTTATATTTTTCTGAGTAATATGACATCTTCCCAGGCAACTCAACACACAAGCCATGTGTGAGATACCTTTGCTGAAGCCAGTGTATAAACAGAAGCAGATTTTGTTTCAGGATGAATTACAGGAGAGTGGGCACTTAAAAGAAATGTGGACAGAAAAGCTTTCTTGAGCACTAGAAAAACAAAGTCCTATCACTGAAGAGGGTACAACACATTTCCTTCCTATTACTTTACAAATACACTGCAGCACCACGAGGAAAGAAAAAAGCAATAATTTCAAAGAAAGAAGACTGTATTGTATAGAATAATATGATAAAAAAAGAAAATCTGGCCCTGTGTAGGATGAGCTACGCTTCTCACACCCACTGTGATTATTTGGAATAGTAAACAAAACAATGGATAAAGAAGCAGCAATGAAAATTATATCCTTATGACTTTTGAAAGTCTTTTGATAAAGTTCCTCACAAGAGACTATTAAGGAAATTTAGTAACCACATGGTAAGAGGCAAATTCTTGTCAGTGATTAAATGCTGCTTAATAGGAAGAAAGCAAGGGGTGGGAATAAATAGCACATTCTCAGTATAGGAAAGATTAATAGTGGGATACTCTAGGGACTGGCAACAAGGCTAATATTGTTTAATATATTTAATTATGATGAGAAATGGGCCAAAAAGCTCCCACAGTTCTGAATATTTCTGAACAGAGAAGGTTTACAATCAGGATCTGGCACTCAAAACTTGCAGCTCAGATCTCTTTCAACAATGTGGTCAGAAGAAAATTGGGAGGAACATCACAGAAACACAGAAACTCAATGCACCTGGTCCAGAAAAAGACACCAGTACATGAAATACACTGTCCAAAAAGTCTGTATTTCAGCAGTGGCTAATATGATTTAAATACAGGGGGTAAAGGGCTTCAGTCATTCAGAATGGTATTCACTAAAGATAAGGAACATATTGTGTCCTAATACATAATAATTCAGAGATGAATTAAAATAATGAGGTAAACCTAATTCTTCACAGCTCAAGAGAGCTCACTGGCATTAGGAATTTAATTTGGCTGCATGACTGGGAGGAACGAGGGAAAACTGCAGGGCAGTATTTGGAAGTGTAAGGGAAAAAGAAATCCAGTCCCCTGCCCTGTGCACACAGCTCAGAAGTTAGAGGGCTGTGTGAGCCACTATCAAAAAGCAGCAGGGAGTGGGAGCAGATTATAGTTGGTGAAATTGTTACACATTTCTTTGCTTGTTGTTTTTTTTTTTTTTTTTCAATCAGAGCTGAGAGAAAGATGATAAAGAAAAAAACCAGGGCCTGCATCCATAGCCATGGAGATCTATCCAAAAAAGCTGTTAAAAAGTATTTGCTGCATTTTAGTTTTTAATAGAGTATTCTGCATAATAAAGACCCCTTTGCAGATTAGCAATGCAAGGAAAATTTGCAGGGAATTCTGCTGTTCTAGAGAGGTCAGTGAGTGGATATGCTGGATGGTACATTACATTCACCTGTGCCTGTGCTCAGCTGCAGTGACAAAGAAAATGCTGCTTTTTTCCAATACAGACTAAAATAGACCAAGGAAGACCAAGAAGAGCAACAGTCTGCAAAGCTGCCTCTTTAGATTTTGCATTGCTGTCCTACAGAAGCAGTTAATAAGAGCACGTTAACCCACTCACAACACTACAAATTCAAATTGTCAAGCAAAGGACCGAAATACTTCTGAAACATTGGTTTGGGGCATTCATGGACAAGTAAATGTAAGGAGTCATCTGCCACCATGCAAGTATTGGAACAGTCTCTAGGACCAAACTGCTCCCTGAATGATTATAAAACCCCAGTGCACAATACAGCTTTCGTGGTGAGAAAATCAATCAAAGACACATTTCAAAGAAATACTTATCTACCTGGACATGGAAAAATAAATTTTTACTACTTTTCACAAATTCCTGTTACCCCTACAGGAACAACACAGAGAAGAGCATTTGGGATGGTATTTATTCTTTGTATTTGCCTCATTCCTCCATGGGCCATGGGGAAGCAGATTATTCCAAACCTCCTGCTGACACTTGTCCTGCTATATCAAGTCTATTGATTACATCCTGGATTTCTACCTGCAATAAAGGCCAGCAAGGATCTGGTGCACAAGCCATCACAGAAAAAGGCCAAAGAAGTTTGTCTCTTGTGCAGTGTTTCATTTTGTGCCTCCAGAATTACGGTACCTCTTCACGGGTGTTCATGCAGAGAACACTGGCAGTGTCCCTGCAATGGCACCTTGGGAGCCACCAGAGCTCCCAGTGTCCCAGCTTCCTTGGGTACTGCCCTGTCCTGCCAGCTGGGCTGCTGGCACCAACACTCTCTGTGGCATGGAGATGTACAACTAGTGAGAGACACAGTGCCACATACAGTCCATCTATCAACAAAGTATTTTTCCTTTGCTTGGTACTATACCAAGAAAAAAGCAGCTCTCAGATCTTGTTTTGGTACATAATAGTACTTAGTTCAGTGCAAATTAAATTGGTAATTTATATCAGTTTAGCAATTTTTGCGTTTGAGTAGGAAGAATATGTTACATCATAAACAAAAGAACTACTTTACTTCAAAAGTGTATTACAATTACCTGTAATAGCTCCCCATTTTATGAAATGAAAGACAAAGCACTAAGATCTGTGTTAAGTCTGCAGGGAAATGAAATACAAGCTTTCAGCACCTTATGAGAAATTAATTACATGGACTATAACAGACCAAATGGTCAAGCATAAGGAGCAGCATCACTCCTCTTGACAAGCTGCTGTACAGCTAAAGTCTCCCATTGCCTGTTCAACCAACTCCTCCATGTAGTTACAACAAGCTCTCTTTAATGTTATCACTGCATGTTGAGCTGCTTAAGGTACCTTACTAATTGCAAGTCACTGCCATGGATCTGATGAGGGGGGACATCACTTCTGAGTGAAGGACACTGGGGTACAGCCATGGACTCATGCTGTTCCTCTACATTTCTAATACTGCTGTCGATTTGAAGTTGCTACTTAGAACAATTGATGCTTTCAGCTGTTATTAAGGGTTTAATGGATTCTCTTCTCTCTGTTGATCACACTTGAGGTAAGATGCAGGAGGTTCTCAGGAGAAGATTTGGTACTCAAAAGCTCTCCATCATTAGCTGATGAAAACCTTCACACCTCATTTTTTAGCATGTAGTTCAGTGTTTTCTGTTTTCTGTTCAAGTTTGAAACTCAGCCATTGCTTAGAAAAATACTTTTAAATTTTACATCTGTTATCTTCATAAACAGTAATTGCTGTTCTAACTTCTTTGGAAATCGTGCATCTGCTGAGAACACTGTGTCAGCAATAATCCTTATGGGTTATCCTTTTGATGGGTCTGGATCCACAGTACTAAAAAGTTTATAAGCACAGATTCTAAATATTTTAAAATTTAAAATTTTTAGAATCTCTTGATCTGCATCTGTAGATAAAATTTTAGCAAGTAAATGTTATGCCTTTACCTGTATGGACATACATGCTCCCATTTCTGATCATATGGAACAAGTTTTAAAAGGAAGATTTTTTGTAGTTTTGCATCTGGTTCTTCTTGAGTCAAAAAATAATTTTGATACATTTTAAATGCAGCTCTCATGGTTGCAGTGAGCTTTATTAATAAACAGTCAGGCCTGTCATCAAAAGAACCAACTCAGACTGAAGTATGCTCCCTTTAACTCAACAAGAATCTGACTGCAAATAAATAAAAGGTAACTGGTAGCACTAGCCTGGGTTAGAAGCCAGAAGATGAATTAAATTAACCTGTTACTGTACTTAAAAGTCAATCTCAAATTTTTCAGTGTTATCTTGTGAGTCTTGACTACTTACATCACTCATGACTCTGGAGTCACCCGGGAATCTGACATATAAGAGATCCAACTGTGGATCTTTTCCTCTAGAAAATCACCTGTTTCTGCAGGGACTGGTGGAGAGCTGCAGGTGTCCCAGCTGCTGGTTGCTGTGTTCCCCACCCTCACTCTGTCCCAGCAGTGTTTTTGCTGCAGTGCCAGTTCTGCTCACTGGCCTTGCCTTGGCACCACTCTGCACCCCTGTGCCCTGCCAGCTGCTGTGCCCTGCCCTGGCAGCCCTGTCTTACAGATGTGCCCAGCTGGAAGGGACCCCAAGGTCCAGCTGCCACAGGGATCAGCCCCTGACCCCGTTAGCCCCCTGCTCCAACCCCCTGTGCTCAGCCCAGACACCTTCGTGTGTCACAACACAACACAACACAAGGATTCTCGGGGGCCTTCACTTCTCCAGCTCACTCCAAAGCTGCCAGGTGAGAAAGAAGGATGCACCTTACACTGGCCAAGCACTAGGAGCCCTGCAGGTGTAATTCCTAATAGCTCTATACAGCTCTATAATCTTCTCTAATCCAGGCAGAAACTCCTACAGCTTTTCCTGGAACACGGAGCTAAACAAATGTTATAAGGAAAATAAAAGCCTCTGAAAATTATTATTTCATTAGGGAAAAATGTAAATATAGCGTTAGTGTTCCTGGTATGATTTATTGCTACTGTGTATCTTTTATATAGCACAAGTCCATTCTGTTGTTCTACTTGATGGCAGTTTTTTTCATGTATGGTTGAGCATAGAATAAACAGGCTCATAACTGTCAGCACATAAGTTACTGCCAATGTTGCCTTAGGGTCACATTAACTTATATACCTAATTTTTCTTCTTTTTCAGGTTTTGTTTTTTCTTAATTAATAGATTTTCTTACATGTATACATTTAGCATTTTCTTGTTTAGCTGACATAGTATCCTTTTGGGGTTTCCCCTGTGGATGTGGGAGAAAGAGATGGATGAATTCTAATTTGATGAAGGTAGTTATGGTAGCAGAAAGAGAGAAATGGAATATTTGCAAAATGCCAGAGGTGAAGGAATAAGATACACATGATTAAAGTTGCCATAAAATCAAAGCTGTCAAAGCAACAATAGCAGTAAAAGAGAAATATTCAAGGCATGTTGCCATCCCCAGAACATCCAGTGGTGCCATGAAGCATCTTCTTTAGGCAAGTCTGTTGGGAATACAGGGGGACTGCACTGGTTGTTTTTCTCACTGACTACAACAAACATGTTGTACTGTGAACATTGTTTGCCCCAGGAATTTTGTCCAGGACAACAGGGGATTGCAACTTCCTAAGAGCATTCACGGTACAAACATTCCCAGCAGCCCATACAACCAAACAGAAGAAAGGCAAAGAACCTGGAGATCACACCTGGAAGGATAAAGTGCAGCAGAAGAACCTGAGAGAAACTGCCTTAGCAAAAGCAGTGTGCAAAGGCTGTCTTTAATACAAAGTACTTTTCCTTGTGGTCAAACACAAATAGTCAGACTTTTGCCATCTTGGTATCTGAGTCTCCAGGCCCCCACATTAGTAGGGGCAAAGGAGAACTAGAAAGCTATTTGGCTCTTTAATATAGTCTAAAATTATTTTTTATATATATATATTTATCTCCTTTGTAACTTCATTTCCAAATTTGCTGACAAGTATTTAATTCTTTGCTAGAAGTTTATTTTCACCTTTAACATTAGGAATGACAGGGGAATGTGTCCAAAATACACTATTTCTTTGAAGACAAAAAGCCCCCAAAAACTAAATGAAACTGTGTGTGCAGACAAAACCCTGTGGGAAACTTCAAGAGTGGAGAATCTCAGGAGATACATGTGTTGTTACATATCAGCTGGCAGGCATCCCTCTGGCAGAAGGTGGGTAAGCAATGGGGAACAGTTCCTACAGCAGATAAACTCATGTTGTTCCTATTCTCTGTCTGCCTCAAATAACTATTGAGAAAGAGCTGAACTATATTTTATATATTGCCTTCAGAAAAGAACTAAAGGGAATAGCAAAAGAGGATAATGACTGCAAGAGGAAGCAAAGAAAAATATTAGAAGTGAAATTATTAAATAGGAGTGGTAGAAAGAAAAGCATGGTGAAAACTGCTTTATAGACTTACTTAAAGATGTCAGTATAAAGCAGGGGCTACAGAAGAATAAACCAGACATGTTTTCAAAAAGAGAGCACAGAATTTGCTGAACACTTCTGACCTGTTCTTGTTCAGACTGAGCAGCTTTATCTGCTAGCCCAGGGAAGCAACACGTTCCTCACATGGAAAACCTCCAAAGGTGCAGGACAAAGCTGCAGAGCACTAATGAGGAACAGATTTGCTGCCTAATGTCACACATTGTTGAGGGATCCTCGTGCTCCGGGTGCAGATCTCTGACAGTGCTAAAGCTCACACTGTTGCCAATGGTTTCAAGAAGCCTCTGAGAAAACTGACAAAAAAATTCCGGCAGAACCAGCTGAGATTTTACATGACTCCTGCTTCTGTGGTGAACCTGCAACTCAGACCACGTTTGTCCCAAAACGTTTTCAGTGACTCATGCCAAATGTTCACCTCACACTTCCTGTCAGTGCAACAGGTAACATATGGGCTTGATTCTGCACGGACTGAGGAACAGCTTCAGTTTGACTCAGAGATTCAAAAGCAAAACCAAAAAGTGCAAAACCAGAGCAAATACAAAACCTGCAGCTGCATTCAGAGCCTCTCTAAGACAGGACTCATACCAAGGAGCACAAAGCAAAGACTTCCCTCCTCTGTGTCATTTTCTAAAAGATGTTGACTAAGCACTGGAGACACATTTAAACACAGGTTTTACTGGTTTATATTCTGCTTTTTCTCTCTCTGAAGTGGATGGCAGGTTTAGCCCTGGAACCAGCACGTTGCATAAATTCCAGTCACACTGCCAGGTTAATGGTTTACCTGTTTCCCCTCAGTGCAGAAATTATAGCAAGGGTTTTGTTTCCACAGTGACAGGATGATGTTATGGAGGCTGGAGGTTTCCCTGCTTCAAGGAGAGTTGGGATGCAATGGAGAAAGCCCTCAGCTAATGACAGTGAAAGGCCTTCAGGGAATTACCAGGTGCTACAACTTCTCCATGAGTGAATGTTTTGCTTTTGTCCTGCATTAAAGCTGAGATTTCAAAGCTGTCTAGAAACACCTAATCCCAGTGGGACTTTGGGCACCACAATTATTAGGGTTCGTTTTTCAGTTTACCTAAACAGAAAATAAAAGATGCCAAATACTAAGTTTTTCATGGAGACATATACATTTAATTAAGCAAGTACCTTTGGCTTTGTATTAAATGAAGGTTTTATGAACACAGTGAAGTTACATTCCTAAACACAATGTGCTAGCACTTTTGATATATGCTAGACTATTTATGTCCCCATCTGTTCAAAAGACTGTCTGATGCTCTATTCCTTCACGTTCTTTATTGTGTCCTCATTATGTATCCCTGGCAGTACCAGCTGAACTTAGACACGAAATATTTCTCACATTTTAATGCAGTCTTCATGTTACCTTATTTTGCTTTCATTTTCCCTGAAGCCTTTAGCAGACACAGAGGCCATCTCACTGAAAGCATGGTCTGCTACTAGCAAAGGAGCTTCAAAAGCTATTTGAAAACAAAGAAGTGCTTATTGTTCATCTCCTGTGTTCAAGCTCATTGAGACTTATTCACTAGAGTGCAGTGATTTCAATGAGGAAATTAAAGTAAAACTGCTCTGACAAACTAATCTTAAAAAGGAAATACTAAAGCAAAATCAAGTTGAGTTGGTCTTGGTTCCATCCAGTCCCCAAATCTGAGCTTCTATTTTGTTCTGTAGCCTCTGAGAGCAGGTTAGTTAAAGGATCAGCACCCACCCAGCTGCAGCAGAAATCTTCCCAGTGTCAAGAGGAACAGGCAGAACTACACAAACCACCAAATCTGGGCAAGGTATTGTACTGATTTTGTATTTATAAACCCAAAGCCCTTTCCAGTTTACAGCAGACAAGGTTTTGAGTAACACAGTGTATATTAAATGCCTCCAGCAGTATTTCTGATGACCAAAAGCACAGCTATAGACTCTTGTTCCAGAACACAATTTCTTGCTTTTTTTACTTACTAAAATCCAATATCAAAGGGCAAGAGCTGAAGAAACAAGGATCTCAAGTGAGACACAAGATAATGCCCAGTGATGCAATCCTGCAAACATGGTAATTATATGTGTATACAGGTGAAAGTTTAAAAACTGTTATTCTAGAATCCACCACACACGGAGACACTGATCTCCTGTGCTTGTTATCCAGAAATTCCCTCCTGTATGGCATCATCTAAGATATTTCATATGAGAAAAGAGTATAGTAGATACTCTTCTGTGTTTGCAGACACCTGTAACTCAAAGCACAGCACAAAAGAGACATTAGCCATGAAGAAAATACGTCACAAAATGCTAGTTCCCAGTACCTGTGCTGTGGATTACAGCATCCATTCTCTGCCAAAACAAATAGGATACTTCAAACTAAGCCTCTAAGTTATACTCTGAACTGCAGATAATGTGTTAAATTGGAAAGCCACCAGCCATTCTAATGGAACACAGTGTTTTAAGTAACTTCAAAGACCCAAATCGTACTTTGAATACTTATTCCACAAAAGGAAGAGATGAATTTTAAAGTGTGATTTAATGTTTCTGTTATAAAATATATTTTTCTTAATTACTGAAGGTTTACATGTGCAAAGAAACATAACTTTGAAGTCTTTTCTGGACTCTAGATCCTATTAAATTCTGATATCTGTTTTATCTTTCCAAGCAGAATCTTTTTGCTGTTCAAAGGGAGTAATCTCAGGATGAAAACTCTCCAAATGGAAATGAATTCAAACTGTGCATGACACTGGTTTCTACAAAACTGACCAGTTTTGCAATATCTTTAGGTCACTGTAGATCTGACATGATATGAAATTCCATCTGAAATAACACTATAAATAAATTCCAAAGCCTGTTATTTTTGTAGTTCTTAGTACTTCTGCAGTACTGAGGCTGTTCTTAGACAAAAGAGAGAGCACAGCACGAAACAAATCTTCCTTCTACCAACTCACCTTCACCAGAAGCTCTTTAGTAAAGAGTCAGTCCAAGCATTTAACTACAGTTCTATCTATCCCAGTGTTCCTGCCTAGCAGCTGGAATGCACTGACAATTACAAGCTAGCTCTAAAACTGAAAACTTGGCTTTTATATTTTAAGAGAAAATTTTGGGGGTTTTCTTCAGGCATTCTAGTTTTGCCTTCATACATGCATAAAAGTTCAGAATGTCAGTGCATAGAATACAAGTGCTCCTTTTGCAGGAGAGACACAATCCTTACACGAAACCATTTTAAAGAGCACACAGTAAGGAGAGCACAGACAATTATTCCTTACAAATGAACTTCACAACTATTCTAAAAATTTGTAAGGAAATCAAATTTGCTCTATTTTCCACTCATTATTTTTGTATTGTTGCACATCCTGGATCTAATCAGGGCTGGAAGTAGATTTAGTGAATACTGGGAAAAAAAGCCAAAGAAGAGGGTTGAAGTCCAGTCAGAAATACAAAGAGCCAGGTTCTAAAAATCAAGCTAACTCTGAAAAAACAGTGAATGCAATAATGGAGACCCAGTAAGGTTCTGAGATGAGTGACCTGTTGTCAGCTACAGCAAACAGGTTTGCTGACAGCTACCGAGGTTTACAATGGAGGCAGGAAACCTCCCAGATGAAAAAGCATTCTTTAGTTCAGCTTTGCTTTCAGTGAAGCTATTCCAGCTCATGAAATGTGCTTTCCCCAGCGTGGAAACAGGAGGATCCCACACAGGAGGATCCTGGGAATGATCTTTGTTCCACGTGGGTAAGGCAGGAAAGTCCCAGCCACCCGCCCTTCCAGCTCCACCAGGCTCACTCTGGAGCACTTTCTTTCCAGAGAAGCAGATCATTTGGTGTCTTTGTTTGTCTAAAAAGCTTGTCTGACCACAAGGTAATTCTGTTGGATTGATGACAGCACCACAGAGATTAATTATGGAAGCTCTCAAAGCAGTGATTCACATTAACTGTGTAAAACCTTACATACAGGGTGCAGAGGGTACCTTTATGGAAAATTACAAATAAAAGTTAAGCTAAATGCACAATGATATGAAAAACTGGCTTGTATTTTTACAGAGGAAAAGTAGTAAAAAGGCAGCTCTTCAAAGGTTCTAAAGTTATTATAACTATTACAGTTTGTCCTCAACCTAAGACTACATTTTTATAACGTAAGGAGACATTATTTGTGGTTTGGCAGCTGAACTGAGAGAGAAAAATGTTTCTCAAAAAATAGTTCAGAGCAAACAAAATTTAAAGTGATTAGGGCTCTTGTTGCTAAAATGAAAAAAAAAAACCAAACAACAACAACAACAAAAAAACCACCCACACCAAAAAGCTCTCTTTTTCTTGTGTAAAATTGCAAAGGAAATGAAAGGACAGATTCCCATAACAGAAGACAACCTCTTTTTAATAAATAGACCAGCTGGTAACAACCTCCACCTGACACATGGGAAATATGGTTTCAACATCTACCTCCAGCTAAAGAGATCCTAACCCACGTTTCTAAAGCACATTTCCCAACCAACAGGCTAGAGGGGAATCCTTCACCTTAGATTCTCAGAGTAAACAACAACTAGAAATGTTTCTATATCACTTGTAAGATATGAGAAAGATGACTTTCCAACTGCACTTTTATTTCCATTACTCAGATACTCATCTGAGAGTTTGGTAGATTTGCTTGTATAATCACACACTGTGCCAAAGCAGAAAAAGATTAGGTTTGAACTTGAGTCTTGTAGCTTTGTAAATTAAAAAAAACCCAGGAGTTTGAAGCTGCATCCCTTCTCTTTGACTTTCTATAGAGTATTTAGCGTTTAAGACAACAAAAGAATGAGAACAATCTTCTGAAGTGCCCTAACAATGGCACTGGGCTGTGCAACCAAAGGCACTTCATCCTGCCCCTGATCCTTTGAATGTTCAGCTACATCAGGTATGAATAAAATAGTTTCAGTATTAGAATGTGGTGAGTGTGCATCTTAAACATCACAGCATCTTCTTGAGTTCTTATCCCCTTAGACAGGTGTGACTACAGAACACACACACACATTTACAAATATCTACATAAATAACAACTGACCTTCCATTTTCCACACCTTGAACAAACGTGCACTTCTGAACCATTCAGTGAAAAGGCAACAGCAATCTGGCAACTAAATAAAAATGATCCTCACAGATAATTTTTTATTTTGATAATTCCAAGCAGATGTTGTTACAACATGAATGCTCGGAATTCTCCACTCCAGTGGAAAGCAAGGGAGGAGTCAGAGGAAGCTGCTCCAACCCTTCACGGGTTGTTATGATTGTCTTTGCAGCCCCTTGAACCCTGCAGGCTGTGATGCAGAGCAGACCCTGGCTCTCAGCCTTTGTGTTTTCAGCAGCACAAAATCCAGTGCTCAACAATCACAATGAACTTCATAGTCATGCAAGCTTCTCAGAGTTTGGGCCAAGCAGTTTAATGGAAAGCCACACATTTCTGTGCAGTGTGTAGATCCATACAGCAGGTCTTTGCAGAAATTTAATGCTGACAGATAGGATGGAATGCTTTCATGTATTTAATGTCTCCTGCCCTGCTAAATGAGAATTGTAGTGCCACAGTTTAATGTGCTTGTAAAGAAAACTACCTTATCAAAAATTTAAGATCAGCTCTATTTTTAAAAATGCAGGAAGAAATGTTAAATAAACATAAACCAATGTTATCTGAAGTATTCAAAGTTATAACAGCCTCAGTGTTTTTTTGCTGTCTATTCTCTGCATTTATAACTGAAGTTGTTTGAAATGCAATTAGTGAGAGAAGTTTGAAAGGAAATCTTGACAATTCTGTTCAATAAAAATATTTGTTGCTACTTCTGGTCTGAGAATGTCATGATTTTTCCTTTGGGGCTCAGAATTGCACTTTAATACCTTGATAGATCATAACTGTTAGGTTATTATAAAATGTTGACAGATGAGGCTGTGATTTGTGAAAGCTCCATATGAATTTTACCTTTAATTTCTGTTAACATTTGACAGAGCTTCATGACATTAGAACCACGAAGTTCATTGAAATTCAGCTCTAGTTGTACCAGCACTGTACCTTGCATACATTTCTCATTTACAGATAACACTTGTACATCTCCTGACACAAAGATTCAAAATTAATCTCATCAAAAGCTGTAAGAAATGCACACAGTTTTATTTCACAATAAAACTGAATGCATCAAAGGGCCTCTGTGTTGGTAAATTACTCCACTTGGGCACAGAGAGGATTTTTAATTGGTTTGCATCTTTCCTGTTTTGACAATATTATATCAAACACATCAAAAAGTAAATAAATGACTGAGGTTGCCCCCAAGGTGGCATGTCAGCAGCAGTGTTCCTGAAAATTATTACCAAAGTCATGAATGGTTCATACAGACTAACAGCTTCTGGAATTTTTCGATTATTTGTGTAATAAAGTATCAACAAGCTTTGTGAATTATGAATCAATATTTAATGAAGTCTAGCTTTCATAACTGACATTATTTACTTATTAACATAATCAGCTATTTGAAGAAAAATATACTAAGATAAAGTAAGAAGTAATAAATAACTACACAATAAAATAATAGCAATATAATCACTTTGGTTTTCTCAGATCTTGTGCATTAGTCCTACTGTCCTGATTAGAGTGAAATACTACTCAAAACTTCTTCTCTATCAGTGGTTGGAGTGATGGAGTGGTAGCCTGAGCAAACATTATGGGCTGTTTTCAGGAACTGCATCATATCAGGGCAGTTCTTCAGAAGCCCCTCAGAGGGAAGGCAACACCTCAGGGGGAACAACACTCCCAACAACAAACGAGCTGCAGCAGCTGAAGTTTACAGAGCCTCCCCTGGCAATCTGCAACACAGACTGGATAACCCAGATGACTTCTGGAGTATTCTTTCAGCCCTAAACAGACCTTTTCCACATTCTTGCTCAAGAGCTACTGCAGAGTTTAGGAATGTTCTGATTTACTTCAGTGAATAAACCAAGGTGTAACTCCCCAGGTATTTCTTTGTGAAACCCTTGAGATATTTCACAAGGATTAAGAGCATAAGAAAATGTCTAATAAGATTCAATTTTTCTCCATCTCATGGACCCTATTGACTTTAAACTACCATCGATTTCAGCAGATCATGCACACTAATGACAGGTTTATAATTTCACATAATAGTTGCCTCATCTTTGGTATTTTGTTTCTAGTTAATTATCACCTGAACAGAACTGAAAGTGAGAACACCATTTTCACCTTTCTAGGTGGGATAAAGTTAATCCAACTCCATAACCTGCTTCATACTTGAAAATACCAGACAGCTGGTACTCAGATCATAGCAGAAGGTATTTAGTGGAAACAACTGTCAGATTTAATTTATTTAGCATTATTCAGATTTGCAACCAAAGGCTTTTAACTGATGTGTGAATTCTAGAGAGACATTTAAATGCCTTTTTGCTACTTCCATTGTTTGTTAAAACTTTTTGTCTTTGACAAATCCACAGAGGTGCATCACTTTTTATCATCATGACCAGGGTTCTATAGGTTTTGGTGTGATGTACAGAACTTGGGTTCAGTTTATTTAAACTAGAGGTATATGAGACATTCCTTCTAGAGCCCACACTTTACTGAGGACTTCCAACACACTCCTGAGCTTTCTATCCCTCTGCACCAATATTCCATAAGACAGCAGGTAGCTAGGTTCATTCTGGTGATGAATATACAGAATAATTCAACCAAGTACTGAATGTGGATTTTCAAATGGTAAAAGTGTGGACCTCTTTCATTTCCCTAAATGAATAGTTTGATTGGTTACTTTCATGTAGGAAGTACCTTGTTCTGGGACAGGAATGCAGCTGATGAGATGCAGCCAATGTATTCCAAATGAAATGCAACAGCTCGAGAGATGGAGCGAGATTTCAGTTTCTTGGATGCTGATCCAGCTTGATCTTCAAACCTCCTAAACTTCTGTTCCCAGTATGAGACAGAATGTTGTGTAAAAATAGGCATGCTTGGTAAAAAAAGAAGCAAAATGGAGTGGGCAGCTGCATTCAAATGCTACTCTCTGATAACAAACACTTTGGCACAGGGAAATCGTGGTGAATGCGCACAAATGGAACAGCTCTTTGCAGCAATATATGAATGAGTGCTGTGAAATAAGAACTTCTCTCTCTTTGACTTTATCCTGAACTATTTCAGAGGCAAGTGTTATACTCCTTGATGTTTTCTGCTGGAATAACAGCATGCCAAAGAGGAAAAAAACCCGGATACTTATGGACACGATCAACTGGAGGATCCTTCAAATAAGGCATCACAGGGATAAGAAAAAGGAGAAACACTGCTCACTTCTGACAGAGCTGCATGTACAACTCTAAGTGATTTATCTCCAGATAATCTGTTTCAGATAGAAAACTAGTAAGACCTTTCTTTGAAGCATAGTGTAGTCAGATAGAGATGAAACCATAAAGGTCAGGATACATTCTGGAATTCAGATATACACTGAGGTGCCAAACACATTCAATTGGAGAAATTTATCCTTAATGTAATTCCCATGTTCCCAAGACCTTTGTGAGGGGGAGTGGAGTGATTCTTGTAATTTCTTATGCAACCAGACAGGAAAACAAGAAAAATCTGCAAAGGTGTCTAAGTCCAAGAAATGCTCTTGAACTGGGAATTAAGTCACAATTACAGAATAAAGAGACTCAGAATAAATATATGGCTGAATTAAGGCCATCAAACTACCTCTACTCTGGAATCAGATGCATCATATGCAAATCATTAGAGATGCAGTCAAGTAAGAATGTATAACCTTCTATAACATGCCCAATAAATTTTAAACTGGGCACATTACACACAGATTAAATGCTTTTTCTACATGAATGATTTTTAAGTCTAAATAAAGGAATTAAATTAGGATTGTACCATGCTCTATTCACAGGATTTTCAGAAGATATAAAAGTCACTGCAGTAGCATAGATTCCAGCAACTAGAAGTAGTCTAAACATATTCAGGGTCTATATTCAGTATATTCTGTCATTAAACCCTTCCAAGAACGATGTCTTCTCAAGCATTGTGAGAAGAAGAAAAGTGATGCAGGTATCCAGTTATGGCTACTCACCAATAAAACCACTAAATACACACAAGCATAAAATCCAACTGTACAAACAGAAACAACTTCTGACAGTGATCTATAGCTCCACTTCAAAAAGGAAATCTTAGTTGAGTGACACATCAAGAATTGTAATAAAAAATTAGCTCAATACCACAGTCACAGGCTACATCAATCTTTGTTTCCAATGACAGTTTCTGATTTTGAGTCAAACTCTCACTAGAAAAATCAAGATAAGTTCTTTTGCTCACCAATGTCAGAGAATCAATATTCATACAAGGCATAATTTTCTGAAGAGAAAAAAAAGAAGAGGAAAAACCTAGTATTTTTCCCAACAGTGATCAAAGGGTTAGTCTCACCCAGTTTTTGAAAAGACCTGGATATGACTCTTTCTATATGTCAAAAATGTGGATCTGAGTTCAGTCAAAGAGGATTAAAACAACATCATGCATTGTGTTCCATAACATCCCGAGCTTTTCTAGTCCCTCTCAGCACCTACCAATGGAGCACTAAACTATCTAAACTATAGCACTAAAAATCACTGCATGGTACTCTCATGTTCCCCTGAATTTCCACTGGGATCTGAAAAGCCAGGCAGATGTTATTTGCCTCTAATTTAAACAATAAGATGGTATTGTTTAGCTGTTATATTTCCTTACAAGTTGATTATCACCACAATATCCAGACTCCAACAAGAATGTAAAAATAATGCCTCTCCCTTCTCCAGATAACAGAAAAAACGAGACAGAAAAGTGAGTGTCTGCATGTGAAATGTAATGAGGGGAAGCCAGCTCAATGAGCTGGGGTTTGCTGAACACTGTGAGGGTGAGAGTAATTTTTATTTATTCCTGTGCTAAGTTTCATAAGCTCAGTCCTCCTCTCTGTTAGTGAGATTTCTTCTTCTGGTCACAGTTTAGTGATTCCAGTGGAATGTAGCTGTCAGAGCTTGTAGCAAGGAGTATATTTAAAATATATAGGGCTCTGAATATCAGGGAATAAAACAATCTCTAACATATTCACTAGAGAGACTGAGCGGAATGCAGAGCAGAGAAATGATGTTTCTGTTGCTTGCAATTCCTACCACTTTGAACTTTCATCATTATTTGCAGTTTCCTTATGAAGAATGGATTATAATAAACACATCTGGGGGTCAGAAACCATCATTGCAACATCTGTGCTCAGGAGGCCAAATTTTACAGTTCTGGAATACTCTGTCCCAAATATAATAGAGATTTTGAAGCCATAATCAATCAGAAATCTGCAGTAATGTTAAGAGAACTATGAGAGCCATATAATATAGCTATAAAATATATACATTTTAACATGCTATTTAAGGATTCCCCAAAAGAGAGTAAGGCTGCTGAGGGCACAGAGACACATGAGGGAGAAAGTTTTCTAAGACTGGTTCACCAGCACTCCTCTGATCTCTCCATCTTCACCTGGCAGGTAACAGTGTGTTCTTTTTCATTAGAATTGTCTTTCCTTTCGTGCCTTGGTTCTAATCTACAGGCCCAGAGGAAGAGTCCTTTTCACTTAGCACAGCCCAGACTCAGGGCTGCAAAGGACAGAGAGGGACTGGGAGACCATTCAAGCCACTGGATCATTGCCACCAAACCCTAAATGGGAACAGAAATTGGGGTATGCTCAGAAGGCAAGAAACAAGATCCTCTCCTGAAAACCAGTACCTCCTGCCTCTCACTTTCTACCAAGGTCTGAGCTACACAGAGTGCAACACTTCTATAAAGAGCATTATTTGCTTGGTGAAAACCAGCTACCTGTGGCTTTTAAATGCTATAGAGCCCTGTTGTAGCTGAAGGACACTGCTCTAGAGCTCTGCTGTTTAAGGCAGAAGTCTAAATGTCCCAAGCCCTTGATATTCAGTTTTAAAGACCCTCCAAAATACAATAGTGAATTCTAGGTTTGCCAGATACAAGGCATTACTCAACATAATATTTTAATCTGGGCAAGATTCAACAATTTGACAGGCTTGAGCCAGAAACTACACTGCTTAATAGCAAATACTAAAGCAGAAATCTACCTAAGCAGAGAGAGCCCAGAACCCAAGACTCCTCTCCTTCTGGCAAGTGTCCTGATCACTGAACTCCAGGTTTGTGTTTCTCTGCTCCCCAGCTTTCTGCAGAATGGCACAGCTGCACCAGGACAGGGATGCACGTGGCTGATGCCTCACTGCTTTGCTTGGCATATTCCCAAGAGGCAGAAATACCAACGTAAATCTGCTTTCTAGTCAAAAAACCCCCAGACTGCAACTTGTGGATTCACAGTGATGTCAAACAAGTGAAAGTCAGAGAGCACAACTCATGCCTCCCAGGGAATTTAGCCTTTTACAGTGCATGCCTCAGTACTTGCTGTAAATTGAATAATATTACTCAATGTCTAAATATGGATAAATCTAAATATGAGGAAGCTTATACACAAGTAACCTGAAAGATGGTGGTGCAGCTTACAGGTGCTTCAAATACACTTCTGTTAAGACTATGATTTGAATTTTAATTAATAGAATAAACTCAAATGTCTGACTTCAGACCTCAATAACTCTTGAAGATCAAGAAGCATCAAAATTCAACTATCACTCTTCAAGCTGCCCCTACAGTTGCCCTTAATTACCAATAAGTCAAATGAATATTAGGTTATGGCCTTTTCTGAAACTAGCTGGGATTTGAAATTCCAGTCAGCACCTTCCACATTTTCCATGCCTGCTTCACACGTTCCAAATGCTTTGTGATCTTCCATTGGGTTAATACTGTTATTCTTTTTGGTGAATGTCATCTGTTTGGTAAACACCACCAAATGTCATGTGTTTGGTAAATAACGTTAATTGTGTGCCTCAGCTCAATAAAGAGGTCAGACTATTTACATGGGTCTTAAATTGTTTATCACTTGTAGCCCATCAGAGCCCAACTGTGCTGCAAGAGGGGAGGACAGACACAGGAGTAATAAACAGTTATGGTCTGTCTGAAAGCATCAGAATTCTCATGGATACTGTCATAACTCCAAATATTTAATGATCACAGGTAACTTTTGTTCAGCAGTCCCCCAGTTCAGCATATTAAAAGAATTAAAAGTTACTACTCTTCTCCAGTAAAAGTCAGATAACAGCTGTAGTGAACAACAACACTTTTGTTTAATCTGCTTATTATTGGTTTAGCTAAGTATTCTGTAGGTGCTTGGCCAAGAAAATATAGCAATATATTCAGGTGTCATTGGATGTAATTTGGAAGTTTACACACTTCTTTAGCCTGGCAAGCAAAAATATTTCACCCAGGATATTATGCATGCACAGGGCTGCCAAAAATATGTTTAAATGTTACAGATCTACAGTGCCATCTGGCCAAGCAGCTTTTCAGATATGGTCTAGAGACATAAGAGAGAAGCACTGCTGGATGTCTCCTAAGGGGCATCTATTAGATCTATTTCCAGGGTATCAGAGATCTCCTCTAAAATACAGCACACCACCATCAACAGCAGCTACTGTATTTGCCACGAGAATTAAGGAAACAAAGCATGAAGAAGAAACTTTATAAGCTCTCAATAGTCTAATGTGTTCACATGTTATTATGGATATATACAACTACATCCAGACCCACCCACACACGTGATTTGTAGTGGTTTGTCACTATTTATACGACTAATATTACAACTAACTGTACAATGCAGAAGATAAGAAATAAATACCAGCTATTTCTTAAAGGAAGAGACAAAAAATACTTAAAGAAACCCCAAACAAACCAGAAATCTCTCTGCTGATTCTATTTCTAATTTATTTTCGTGATGCTCTAGATTCCTCTGATGACTCTCCCTGTTTTACACAAGGAATTTGGGAAGCATTTCCCAGCTTTACATCTGAGGCTCTTCAATAATGTGGCCTCTCCCTATTCTTCTTCTTTCACCAACATCCATGACCTTTGCAAAAATAATTTTCTAATAAAGAGGAGATAATATGTATTTCAAACTAAGAAAGTCTGAAAGGGAAANTTATTTTCGTGATGCTCTAGATTCCTCTGATGACTCTCCCTGTTTTACACAAGGAATTTGGGAAGCATTTCCCAGCTTTACATCTGAGGCTCTTCAATAATGTGGCCTCTCCCTATTCTTCTTCTTTCACCAACATCCATGACCTTTGCAAAAATAATTTTCTAATAAAGAGGAGATAATATGTATTTCAAACTAAGAAAGTCTGAAAGGGAAAACTAACAACTTGCTAACAAATACAAATGCTGCATAACAGCAGATATTAAGAATGCAATTGATAGAAACTCATGAAGATTTAATACAATCATTTAATATTATAACAGAGGGGGAGAGAAAAAGACCGCAAAACAACCATAGCAACATCCTCAGCAAATGGAGTTTTCCTGATTCCAGAGATTGTCAGCAGACCATGTTTTCACAAATGTATTCATATTTTGTCAATGGATTTTCACTTTTCTTGATTTAAAGATAATTATTTTCATTAAAAGCCTGAGTTTTATTAAAAACTGTTAATACTCAGCATGAAACATTCTGAATGACTAAGGGTTAAGTAGTGTCATGCCACTTCATTAGCAACTGTTTATAATTTTGAACCTTTTTTGAAGATCCCTGATTTTAAGTCTCTAGAAGAGACAAACCTGAGGGAGATTTAGCTGGTAAATAGTATCAGGGATTTTTGAATCACTATAAACCATGGAGGGTTTACTATATCACTATAGGTATCACTATAAGCCATGGAGGGAAAATCAAATTTGTCTGTGTCATTGTACAAAAGTGAGACAGACGACTCTAAACTCGACTGGCTAAGGGTAGAATCAGTTTTAGAAGCAATTTTAGAATAAATTGACAAAATTCACTGCACAGGGTATGATTTTGGACAATACAAACAGGTCCCTTCCCAGCCTACATCCCCCGAAAGTCTGATTTTTGGGGGAGAAGCATTAAGAACCTGGTATCTCTGCTGCACTAGGAATAATGTAATTAATTAAACTAACTAACTATCCCTACATTCTGATCCCCTGTCCCCAGCACAGACTGACTGAGGAGCAGGCAGTTCTCCCCTTGTCTGGCTTGCTGAGCTGGGCCTGTGCCAGCGTGGCACAGAGTGGCACAGAGTGGCACAGAGTGGCACAGAGTGGCACAGGGACAGTCCCCCCTGGCACACACCCATGAACAGGCACAGGTGTGGATGTGAGGCATGGCCATGTCTCAGGGCAGTTCCTTTCCTAGTGCAACCACACAAGCACATTGAAAATCCCCCCCTGAACTTCTCCAACTATTCATTTTTGGCAATTTTCAAACAACACCAGGGCAGTGGAATGTACAGCCTGTATTCTATTCACAAGAATATAACCTGAATGCATCCCATCCCCTTGTTTCCCATTTTCCTGTTTCAGGTACACCTGGCTGCTGGGTACTCCCTGCCCAACTTACTCCAACCCAGTGAATGGGGTTCATGTTTTTCAAGCTCCCACCTTGAGTGGTAGAAAGAAATGCTATATGTGCTCACCACAGATATATATATGAAGTTATATCTTTATCTATAGAAGTCAATACAGAATATAAATTCCTAATCCAACACAATTAATAAAAAAATTAAAATAAAACACATCCAAAAAACCCCCCAAGTCCACAATTAAGAAAAGTTATGTCTCCACATGAAGCATTAACCAAACAAATCTATAAACCCAACAAAAGAATTCAGAATCTCTTCTCAGCTATCCTTTCCACAGATGCAGTAACAGAAGCAACTCAGTATTGATCCACAAACCCTCCCTCCCAAGTCAGAGGTGGAAAATTCAGCTGCAACAGCCACTTGGGCCTCTACACTTGATGACTCTTCCTCCTTTCTGTAACTACCCTAGCAGAAGAATCTTGCCTGCAGCTCTTCCTAAGGGGTCAAACACAAATTTAATGTGATTATACTGGGGCAAACACAGCCCCTGCAACCTTTCACATCAGCCAGGAAGCTCTTCCATTGCTTATGGCAGCATCTCTCTTACTGTGCCAGCAAGAAAGCCTTTGTCAGGCACCATAACGGAGCAGTAATCTAAGGGAAAAGCCTCTTCTCCCCTGTCAGGATTAATAAGAAATGAAGCTGAAGTGTTCTGCTGACAAGGATG
Organism: Pachyramphus minor; assembly: GCA_013397135.1. NCBI lineage: Eukaryota > Metazoa > Chordata > Aves > Passeriformes > Tyrannidae > Pachyramphus > Pachyramphus minor. Next base: position 274,832 of record VYXB01003702.1, read on the forward strand.
AGAAGACAACATTTAAATTAGAGCAAACCCAGCACACAGTGTGTGTAATTTGATTAACCAGAAATCTAAGCGACCACTGTTAACAAGGGTCACTTTGTTTTCTGATAAACAGAGGAATGTTAAACAAACTCTTCCCAATGAAAAGTGTGGCCAGGCTGGCTGCTGCTGTGTTTGGTGGCACGAGGGTGGCCCAGGGGAGCTGGCAGCAGGCTGGCAGCTGCCCAGGGCACAGCTACTCCTGGACAGGTCCAGCGCCGCACCCCGGAGCCACAGACCCACCTGCCTGAAACATAGCCACAAACACACAGAGCCTGGGCAAAGAGTCAGCCCTGGGAAGGGATAAAGCATCTCCTGGAGGAGAGACAGGGATTAAATCAAGTCCAGCAAATGATGCCAATAAACAAGTTTGCAATTATCAAAGGACGCCCAGGCAGCCGAAGAGAGGCTGCTAAAAGCTGTAATCACACTATTCTACAGTACCCACTTCAAAAAGTAGAGAAACATAATATATTTTGCCTGGAAAAGAACACGTACCATAGCAGACTATTTAAGAAAATTGCAACCTGCTAGAAAAACAAGCTCGAGTGCCTTATATTTAAGAGAGTGGGGCTGCATTTCACATCCCATTTCTTACTTCAGGTGAATTATGTCTCTGAATCACACAGCAGCTATCTGACTGCATCTGTTTTTCTTTGACACCATTATATCCTCCTGTCCTTGACCCCAGCTGAGACTGAAGAGCTCTGGGGACTGCTAAAGGAGCTATGTTTTACATGAATATTTGCTTGTATTTATAAATTGATTTACTTAAGCCACATTAATGTAATTTGTGTATTTGCTTTCTGAAAAAAACCTGTTCATTTGGGCTTTGCTGGCATGAATGTTTACTAAAGTAAATTCCAAAGATGTAGCCAGAAGTATTAGGATCAGAAAAAGGCTTTTAAAGTGTATTGAAGTGTGTCAGTGCATTTCTATTTGCACAAGACAAATAATTCTCACTCAGTAAGCCAAGGAAGAGAAAGAAAATTTGGAGGTTCCCTGGCCAGTCCTAATTAACCAATACAGCACTAGGACTAAGCACTGAAAGGAGAACACTGTTCCCAGGTGGTGTTCCCATAGTTCTGCAGACTAGACTGACTCCGAGGTGATGTGGTCACAGCTGACTGTGTACAGAGAGGATGCCTGGGTTAGACACAGAGTCTGTGGCCAGGTGTTCCAGAGTGTTTCACCACTGGCTCACTCGTGTGTACTGCAGACGTGTGTGTGCCTCTCCAACCCGGCAATGAGCAGCAATTTCATGTCACAGTGTGTCTGCTCAATGGCTTATCAGATACAGCCAAGGTCCTGAAAACAGCCTTGCATCATAATGGCACCTGTTGTAATTGATATTTCCAGTTAAGCTTATAGACTACCTTGGTACTCATGCTGTTCAATATACACTCTCTCCTTTACATTTTATTTTTAGGCCTATAACTGAGTTATGGTTAGCAACAGGTTCCTAAGCATAACTGTTGGTGAGAGTCTGTTAAATGTAGTGCATCCTGATCTCTGGGTACAAGCCATGGCCATGTCATAAGGGGAATCACAGCTCTGACCATTTATATTTTGCAACCTTTTTTAATTTCTTCAGAAAATTAACCAAACACAAACAAACAAAACAAACAAAAACAAACAAAAAGGTCTCTACAAACCTGTAATTGATAATAATACACTGATGGTGTTTAAGCTCCTTTACTCACTCTACATGAAATGTTCTCTTTCTTTCTCCATACAATCCTCTCACTGTCTTTCAAGTCTTCATAATTCCTCATCATTCAGAAAAAATCCCAGTACTGTTATTCTCAGCTGCCACCAAACACAAGTAGATGTATTCTCCACCTCTCCTAATAGACCTTCTAGAAGTCTCCTAGGATAGGAGCTCAGAATCCATAAGGTATTGTTTTGAAAGGCCAATCTATATTTGCACATACACTGTGCTACACCACCAAAACTTTTTATCTGGCCTGTATCTCCCTGCTAAGTTGTCTCACAGTATCAGGTCCCTGGGAAGACCAAATCTGAATGTGGGTTTAAGCATAAAGCATAGGGAAGTCTGAACAACTAATTTTTCTAATCAAAGTACTGTTCCATTCTTAAATTATTTTGCTTTTAATTCCATGTTCATGCAATAGCAGACTAATGGTAAATTACTTTATTTGGTTTGCTCTTCTAGTAATTTGCCACATTGAAAGAAAAAAAGTGCATGTCAACTCAACAAATTAAAGTCAAATGTGGTTTAATCATTTTCCCTTTAGCCAAGACCATTAACATGGCACAATTAAGTGAATGCTAAAAGCTGGAAGAGGAGTGTGAGAGGCAGAGCTGCCACTCCTGCTGCTGAACAGCAACGGGGGAACTGCTGGGAAACTGAGGCACCAGGACCCTCTCCCAGAGCTGGCTCTGCCCACAGCAGCAGCAGCACCTTCCCCTGACAGCCCAGGAGCCCCTGGATGCTCCCCCCAGCCTGACCCTGCCCTGCACCAGGCAAGGAGCTGTCTGGAGTACTTATGTCTGCAGCAGCCACAGCAAATGAAAACCCCCTCCTGCTGTACATTAGCAGCTTCTCCTGGACTCCCATTAAAGGAGGCCAGGGCATCAAAAACGTAAAACCTTGCAGAAATCAAAGAGACCAGGGTTTTAGCCAATTTTTGTCAGCATCATGGCCATTTAAAGCATTGAAATCTGGTTTAAGTGTGCTTTGTATTACACGATGCTGATTTGAACCTCTCCAGTCTGAAAATGAGTCTGAATTCTTCCAGGTCAAGTTTTAAAGTACTTCTTATGTGAAGGCAGGATACACAACATTACAGATTCTCTTATACACCTCCACTGTATTTTTTCAGGTCATTTGTGAGCTAAGCTTTGAGGAAAGTCTTTAGTTCTTCCTTAGATTATTAAAATCGATTTGCACTTCACTGCTCTTTTAGACCTTCAGGGGCATTAGCATGAGACTCTACCATCATTCCAGGTATTATATGATCTTGATGTAATATGCTGTGATTCCCATAGCTAGTGAATTGTATTTAGCAGGACTACAGTGGATTAACTAACAGGTTAATTTAAATGGCATATGTTCTCCTTTGAACTATTTGTATAACTAAAGCATGAATTTAGGCATGATTAAACTCAAAGCACATACTGATGGTAATGTATCTGGCAACTAGAGTAACCATCCTCAGCATTTTACTTTATCAAACCAATCTGTATAAGGAATAAGAAAGTTCCCAACAGGCACAAATAATGACAGTATTTCCATGGGGATTTTTGTGCCCATTTGAAAAACAGCCTCTCCTCACATCAATGTGCATAGGAGTCCATCCAAAGGCATATGCACTCATGCTAAAAAAATTTGGACATAGTGAGCAAAACCTTTTCTGGTGTACAGCCCAAAAACTGCTGTGACATGTTAGTGTTGAACAACTGCAACCAGCCTCACAAGGATTTCCTCGGTGCCAAGTTCTGCAATCAGATTCTTTCCTATTCACACACCTATTCTGATGTATGCTGACAGTCAGACTGGCTACAGTGCCAACCTAACTTAGCTAAGACCTGTATTTTAAAGATCTGAACTATGCTAAGAATTATGTTTAACTATATCCAAAGTACTAGTTTTCTAAAATATGACCTTTCAGAATGGATACAGCAAAGTTTCTACCTCTCACAGTCCCATGTGCATGGTGAGACAAGGCCTGAATGTGAGTCTGGGGCAGCTCCAATGGAAAATGCCCTCAGACATTCAGACAGACTCTTGTCCATATTTCCCAGGTAACAGTGGGGAAAGGAGCTCCACGTTTGTGCCCTGACTCCCAGCTCTCCTGGGCTTACTGGAAGGGAAGCAGACACAGGCTGACCTGGGAGGGCTGAACTGTCTGCCTGGACAGCCCAGCCCCAGCAAAGCCCTTCTGAAAGCCTGTGGTCTTCACTGCACTCACTCAGTGCCCTCCCCTCAGCTTCAGTTCTCTCCTTCCTGAAGGCTGAAGGTAAAAGGCAATTCTGCCTTTTGTTTTATTTCCAAATGTTCTGGGTTTGAGTTTGACACCTTGCACAGTTATCCTTTTCTGTGCTGACCAGTGCCAAGTTTATAAATCACAGATTTATTCCTAAACTCTTACATGACACTGTAGTTCCTAATAGTTATAAACAGATTTGTAAAATACATTAGTTACAGGTAAAGGAAAAAGTTAAAATTCAGGGCCCAAATATATAACTCTGCAACAGTTTGTACTTATCAAAGCCTAGGAAGTTTGAGCTCCATTCTCTGTGTTAAACAAAGCAGTATACCTGCAGAATTTACAATTTAAACTTTTTTTTTTTGTAGACCAAAGCAGATTTAAAATGTGATCTTGGAATTTTGTGAGCTGATTGGAACTTGAGCTACTTTAAAAATATGACCATAAATGTTATAATTCCTGAGGGAAATGTGATAGTACTAGACAACTTTGAAGATCATCTGTCCTCCTTTGGAGTCCTAAAATGGGATCAGAATTCACCTGAAAATCCATTCCAGTTGTGTGTGCTGGTTACCTGAAAAACTAGGATGTTATTGAAATTTTCTTCTCGTGCGCTTCCCTGCCTGATTCATGCACAGAATTCCTGTCCATCAGCATGGGTTGTGTCGTGCCATGGGACTCCTGCTTATTATCCAGCTGTGAGAAATGCACAGGCTGTAAAATAACTTAGCAAAGGAGTGAAAGGGACTGAAACCAATGCACTGAACACAGAAACAAAGGAACAAGAGTTTTCCAAAAGGAAACTGGAGAATTCATGGATAACTTGGGTCAGAATCTAATAATCATGTCCCTTCCAAAAATCTTGACCTCTTGGTGTAGATGGTACCTTCTCAGTTGTGCAAATTTGACTTTTTTTCAAGGATACTTCTCTGTGAGAAGTCTTTCCTCTGGGTTATTGTACAAGTTCTTCCCTTCAGCTCAACAATTTTGTTGTTTCTTTCCTTGTACAGAGTAGTTTCAATATTGATACAAAAGATGTTCCTATCCTTATCTTAGGTTATTAGCATTTTACCTATACTTTATTCTTTTGATCCTTTCAAGGTAATAGATTTTACATGTTTATAGTAAGTACTTATTTATTTAATGAAATGAAGGATAGAAAATTCCCAGAGTTAAGGAAATTCCCAGAGTTTGCTAAATTCCAGTGTTTGCTAAGGAACTGCTAACACCAAAAGTATCAAACAGTCACTCAAGAATTCTTGAAACCCATTAGAAATACGCTACATTCACAAATACAGAGCAGAATTCTTGTAACTGAAAAATGTTTCCAGCACATTTTCATCCTCAAAAAATAAAAAACACCCCAATTTTGCTGCCTCTTAAATGCTTTAATGTTTCTTTTTGGTGTTGGCTGAAAATACTGGCTGCCCCCTAATGCTGTTCTGTGAATTGTGAGAAGTCTGTATCCCATAAATAAAATGTAAACAAGTGAGCTTTCATCAGATCACCTTAGCACACAGATAAAGCAATGAACATTAAGTGTATTTCAGTTAATTCTCAATATTTCGGTCTCACAATTGTTCTTTAAATGTTTACTTTGAACTAAGTTGACCATTTTTCAGCTTTAAAATCTAAATTATATTTCTTCCCAATAATAAACTGATATATTATAGGCTCATAACAAATAAATTGGTAACCCACCACTCATCAGCACTCAAATTACATTTCTTTGCCCATACAGAAGCTTTAGAAAGTCCACATAAGGTCCACATTTAGAAATACCCCATATGTAAGTTTTAGAAATCTCTGCATTTTGCAGCAGTAGAGTTTTATCTAGAAACAGTGACCCCATCAGGTACAATCTCTTTTATAAATTTGAAATAAACAAAAAAACCAAACCAAAATCATGTATAAGACATTGTAACTTAAGATACCATCACTGATCTCTTAACAATATAATGTTCTATTTAACTTGTGTTATTTCTTCTAGTAATAATAAAATATTCTTACATAGCAATTGTATCTATTTTTTTTTGTTTAAATACAGGGCTCCCTTAAGGTGCAGACACAAACCCATGTGGCTAAAGCACTGAGAGCAGTTACCCTAGATAATCACTGATGAATGATCTGGCAGTCTTTGTGTACGTTTGAAATATTTTTGTTAATTACTTGGAAAGCAGTACCTTGAGCTCTCTTCCTTATTCTCTCTCCAGATAATTGTACTGAATAATAAGAAGCATTATTACTATAAATAAAAATCTACCTTCCCTTGACACCCTTAAATGTCTGCATTTCTTTTGTGCTGAAAACTAGGGCGGTGGTAGGCTATGATATTTTTCTTGTTCCAGACCAGAGTCTTATTTTTAGATACGTTATTACTGCTGAGGAAACAGAGGAGCTCTGCAAAGAGTGTTTGTGTACCACACTTACATATTTTTTCCATCTGGGGGAAAAAAAAGATTTTCCTCGGCCTCCTTAACATATGGAGTTTGTCACATCAATCATTGGTGGAGAACATGTAGTGGCATCCATGTCATCTGGGTGACAGGGCTGTTTTACATACTCTCAGTATTTTAGATTCATGCCTTCCCAAGCTACAAAGCACAGACATTCTACTTAGCAATAGCACAGTTCTTCCAAGGAGGAGCTGTCTTTTGTCAAGTGTTTCCTTCAGAGATGTAAAAACGCTACAAATGATCCCAAAGTAGTAGCCTAGGTACTTGAGCATGCAGTCCTTCTCTAGCTTGTATAATCAGTTCAAACTGGGTGCTTTAATACTCATGGGGATCATCACTAGGAGAACCTTTCCCCTGCTACCCACACTCACACAGAAACCTCGGTGGGTGTCAAGAGGATGGTGCCAGACTCCATTCAGTGGTGCCTGGTGACAGGATGAGGAGCAATGGCCATAAACTAAAGCACAAGAAATCCCACCTCAACGTGAGGAAAACCTTCTTTAAACTGAGGATGGCAGAGCACTGGAACAGGCTGCTCAGGGAGGCCCTGGAGTCTCCCTCTCTGAAGACATCAACCCCCCCTGAACATTTCCCGTGTAAGAGGCTCTAGGTGACCCTGCCTTGGCAAGGGGGGCAGGACTAGATGATCTCCAGAGGTCCCTCCAACACCAACTATTCTGTGATTCTGTGAAGGATTATAAAAAGTCTTGCCTCATTTATCTGTCCTTCAACTTTAAGAAGTAAGTGGCATTTCTGTCATATCTCAAGCCCCAAACGTATCAAAATGGGCCTGTTGTGTTCTGCCACCTTCCTGCTAGAGATCACCTCCCACCACCCTTCTCATGGCTCCTTTCCTACACTAAAATCATGACAGCTCTGTAGTATCCCTGTTCCCTTGTCTACAGGCACCACAATATCATCAGCAATTATAATTTACCCTGGTAAGGCACTTACTGCCAGTCACTGTTCAGTACATTGGCTTCTTGACCTCTCTGCAAATAGCTAGATAACTAATTTAGGGTATAAATGGCTGTGATAATTATAATTCAATTTAATTTCCTTTCAGTAATTCACACACAGATGTTTTGGTATCACTGAAAGTATTAGCTGAAGAGACCACACACTGTAGAGTGTCTAAAAATTTAGCACTGTGTCCTAGAGGACTTAGGCAGGATATGAATGCAAAACTGCAGTTTCTGGAGATTATTATTTCTTAAGTGTGGAATCCTAAGAAATCCTTAGACCTCATCCACTCAGCCTGGAAAACCTAAATTTTGGCATTTAATTTTGGCAAATTAAACAGCACAAATACCTATTAGGCATGGCAGTGCCCAGCATAACATAACAGTACAATGTGATAGCATAACAGGTAAGCAAACCTGTCTGGTTGTCTCTCTTGTGAGAAACCTGCCAGGACAATTTTCTGGCTATGTCAACTCCCTGCTCTGTTCTAGTCAGCGTTTTCTAGGTCAGATAGCCTTCAAAATATAATCCCATAGGCAAAATTAGCAGTGTTTGTCATTCCCTTCATGGTTTTTAACTACGAATTCAGTAAATAAAACATTACATTAGGGCAACGTGATTTAATGTTGTCTTGCTCATAGGAATTCAAGTAATTTCTCTGAAAAAATGCTCACATGGGCTTAAACAGTTATTCAGAAAGAGAAAATCTCCCAGTTTATGACTAATGGTGAGTGTGAGGTGCTCCTGGCTGTTTTGGTGCGATGGTCTCTTTGAAACAGGTCTATGTGTGTGAAGTTCTCCTGCCTCAGTGCACTGTGTGTCAGCCCTTCCTTTGGAATGGGTCTCAAGGTCCAGCACCTTTGCAAATAAACACCCAGCAACAGCAATCCTTACAATAACAATAACAAATTCCCAGCCAGCCAGTAGGAGCAACAAATCATTCTGTTTGTCTCACAGAACTCCAAATGCTAAAGGAAAGCAGAAATATCCTTTGTCACTCCCAGAGACACAAGCAAAAATTAAGAAGTCATTGTCATCTGGGTCCCTGGTGAGCCTGATGACAACACTTGACAAAGCACATATGTCATTAATGTCCAGGATAAGGAATGTATTCCTGTCACAGGCCTTACTGGCATTAATGCCCCTGTAGGACCTAGTCCAGAAAAGCAAGTTGTCACTGCTGCCTCTGAGTGGCCCTCTCAAAGGAAATGTATCACTTTGCTTTTAGAACGAGACACATAAAATAAAGCATCGAGCAGGACACAGAAAAAACCAGGGAACCTCTAAAGCATGCACAGCTTCCTGTCCCTTCCATGGGACTGGTACAACAAGGGACAACATGACAGAGATGTCTGATAAACAGCAAGGCAAAGAAACTGTGAAGAACACGCCTAAGACTGTCAGGAGAGGGGAGCACCTTTTGTCCAGTGCCTTGCAAGTTTTGCAAGCACACAAGCACATGAATGTAGAAATTTCAAGCGTGTCACATAATGTATTTGAGATGGTTTTCCCTGCTTGAAGAAACTGTAAGTAAACTGCCTGCAAAGGTGATTTGTATCCCTGGGTAGAACTGTTTCACTGGGCTTCTGGCAGCAAGCAATTGTTTGGCAGATGTGATGCTCATAAGACCTTTAACTATAGTGATACTTGCAATTGCCTCTATGATACTTAACACATAAAACAAATTATAACAATATCCTTAAGATTAGCATATAAGTAATAGTGCTATATAAAAACTCATAAAAACAAAATGTATGGCTACAATAACTGTATTAAAACAACCATTGTTCTGCTTTAAATAACCATATGAGCCACGTTTGGAAGATATTATAGTATTTACTGATTAAGAATAAGGAAAAGTCTACAGCTGTCATCTCAGAAAAAAGAAATTCATTCCAGTTTCTGTCTTTCCTGTAGGTATTGGAAGGTCAGCTCATGGCAAAAACCCAACAGAGCCATCTAAAGAGCTTCAATAATCCTTTCATAGTTTTAAAAGAATAAAACCACATCCTTTTTATGTATCCTTTTTGGTTTTGGGGGGGGGGTGTGTGTTTGGTTTCTTTGTTTGTTTGGGCTTTTTTCCAAAAGGGCACCATCATGTTACAGGCAACATAAGAACATGATGCATATCATTAACTACTGAGCAGCTCTGCACATCACAAACTGAACAGTATTAAAAGTGAACCTCTGCACTGCACTGGTGACTTAAGTCAAATTGACACTAATGCTAAAATGTCAAATTTATACCAATGCTAAACTGGCATAAAAAAAATGAATTAGGACAGTGTATCTCTCTTAAAAAGTGACAACATTTAGAGCCTGGGAAAAGTTGGATGCAGAATGGGCTTGTCTGAATGAGTGCTAGACAAGACTGCACCTCCACATTGAGCAGATTTTTCCCTGTGAGGACACGTGAGGAGAAAACCCTCGCTTTGTCACAGAACTGGTACTTCCAGTCTCTTTAGCAGCTTCACTTCTCCCTTGGCAGCTGAAGGGCTGCAAATGAAAACAATCAGTCCCATCATGTTTCTGAGACTCATACAAGCTAAAGGAAAGAAGATTATCCCCCTAGATGGGGACCAATAAAGTCCTTTTATGCCTGCACAGAGGTGCTCAGGTGTAGGAGGTGTGTGGACAGGAGCTGTAGTGTTGGCAGTGGTGCAGCCCACTGTCCCCTGTGCCCGTCCTTCCCACAGCAGGGCAGCTGTCCTGAGCCCAGCACAGGACCAGGAGGGTGTCCTGAGCCCAGCACAGGACCAGGAGGGTGTCCTGAGCCCAGCACAGGACCAGGAGGGTGTCCTGAGCCCAGCACAGGACCAGGAGGGTGTCCTGAGCCCAGCACAGGACCAGGAGGGTGTCCTGAGCCCAGCACAGGACCAGGAGGGTGTCCTGAGCCCAGCACAGGACCAGGAGGGTGTCCTGAGCCCAGCACAGGACCAGGAGGGTGTCCTGAGCCCAGCACAGGACCAGGAGGGTGTCCTGAGCCCAGCACAGGACCAGGAGGGTGTCCTGAGCCCAGCACAGGACCAGGAGGGTGTCCTGAGCCCAGCACAGGACCAGGAGGGTGTCCTGAGCCCAGCACAGGACCAGGAGGGTGTCCTGAGCCCAGCACAGGACCAGGAGGGTGTCCTGAGCCCAGCACAGGACCAGGAGGGTGTCCTGAGCCCAGCACAGGACCAGNGAGGGTGTCCTGAGCCCAGCACAGAACCAGGAGGGTGTCCTGAGCCCAGCACAGAACCAGGAGGGTGTCCTGAGCCCTGCACAGAACCAGGAGGGTGTCCTGAGCCCTGCACACAGCCAGGAGGGTGTCCTGAGCCCTGCACACAGCCAGGAGGGTGTCCTGAGCCCTGGGCTCCACCACTGACCCACTAACAAACAACCAGGCAGAGCAGAGCCATCAAAAGGAACACCAGTCATTTTTCATTTGCCTATGGACAGGCAACTATGCTGATACTCTGATGATTACCTTCTATTGAATGAATCACCTTCTGACCCATTCTTCTCAGTCATTTTCATTGTACACTAAATTCCGTTTGCCATGTCAGACCCTCAATTTTATCAGAGCCACTAACACAATTTTCCAGAGCAGCAGCATTAGCTCAGCTTCCTCATTTTGTCTCTGGTGCCTTGTAGTTCAATTTATAGGCGGAAATAAAGACTTGTTGGAACTTGCCTCCTGCCCCCGAGGGTAATCTTAGTCCAAACCCAAGAGCAGAATCTGGGCCTAACCTCCAGGCTTTTTCTCCCAAGAGGTGATACATCAGCAGATGATCCATATAAGTCATATCACTATCACTGAATAAAAAGCAATTTGCACTATCAAAAGAAGAATTCCAGCACTGAGATTCACAAATACCTGAAAAGGGAACACACTGTTTTTCTTTCTGATAAAAATAGGAGGAGAAAACACACACAAAAACCCCTCAAAGCACCCAATGAACAGAAAATTACAAACCAGCACAATGCAAATTAAAATATGTTTGCATTAATTTATTTCTGAACGCTTTTGCATTCATTTTTGGCAACTATATATGTCTTACAAAATCAATAATATACCAAATATTATAACAAAAACTAGAAAATATTCTTTGTTCACAATAAAAGAATATTATGTGAAAGAAAAAAAATGTGTCAATTTTGTATAGAATAGGGGATTCATAAATTTTATTTTCCTCCCTCCATTGTGTGGAAGTTTTAGATTTGCTTAACACCAATGGTAGCCTGACCTGGCACAGCACTCCTTTAGTCAGAATGTCTGCCTCAGCACTGCTTAAAACAACTTCATTGAGAATTAACCATTGCCAAGCTCTCCGAAATACTGGCAGGGCAGTTTCAAGTTCAGTTAGCAACTAGAAGCTCAGGTCATGACTGTGTCATCAGAATAAAAATGAGCACTGCACTCAGTGCACTGGCTTGTCAGTTCATTTACAGAGATCATAAATAACAATGGTCCAAGGATAGATCCCTGAGGTACTTCTGTAATGACATCCATTAAACCTGACATGATGCTGTTTAATAACACAAGCTGTATGTGCCCTCCTAAGTAGCTAGCACCCAGTTAATTACACATGATTCCATACCTAATCCACTCAATTTATCCTGTAAAGGAATATAATTTACAAAATAGACAATAAAAACAAATTTAAATGCACTCCAAACACATTCCCTGGAAACAACTTGCACTTAATCTGCAGTGTTTAAAAGCATCTGATTTTCTCATTCTAAATGAACCATAAACATTCAGAAGCTATTCTGCTCCAGAGTCCCTTTTCATTGCAGTGGCTGTTCTTGCTGCAGTAACAGGGGGTGCAGCAAGGGGTCTGTGTGGGGACAGCCCCACCTGAGGTCCCTGCTGTTCAGCCCCCCAGGCCTGGGACACAGCTGCTGGGGTCTGCAGGTCCCAGCAGGACACACCTGGCTCCAGGCTCTGTGCTGCCACACTCCTCATCAGCACCAGGGAAAAGTGCTGAGCCAACACACTGCTCTGAGAGGGCATCAGCCTCCTTTGGGACACCAAGAGAAGGAGCTGATGTGATTCCCAGTGACAACCAGAAGGTGGGAGAGAGGGAGAAAGGTGAGAAAGAGAGGGAGATGGGAGACAGTGCTTTGGCTTGCTCTCCCACTTAAGAATGAAGGGAGACTAGGATGTCTCCATAGCAACCAGCAAAAAGCACGGAAAAGGAGAGAGCAACAATGATTATAATAAGATTAGAAGAGGTCACACAGATCATCAGATAGACCACCAAAATCTCAGGCAATCATGTAATAATAGTTGCTTAGTCTGGAGGTGCTCCACCAAACAAGCGCTCCACATCCACATGTCATAACCTTCTTCCCTGACTTCTGACTAATTTTTGTACTTAAAAATAAAATAAAATTGAAAATTATATGCTCTGAAGGAAAGGAGAGTCAGAGAACAGGTATCCTATATTCCTGTAACAGGAAGGAGTCTATTGGATCTCCTGGGTGCTTTTAGGACAAGCATCTCACCTCCTGCTATCAAGCAAGGCTGTCACAACAGACCCACACATCTGCCCTGAACAGTTTGATCTCCAGGAGAATTACTTCATGATAACAAAATTAGGAACAATGTTAACCCTCAGGTTGTGAGCAAGACACATCAGTGAGCTTTCTGAACACTAAATGAACATCAGGTCAGCCCCTTCTGCAGGAATCTTGTCTCTGACAAAGTAACAGTATGGCCTGATACAGAACATACATGTTCCTTAAAGAGCCACCCGAAAATGAAAACAGGCCCCACACACCAGGCTTCAGTTGCAACACTTAATTTACTTCCAGAAAGTAGCCAGACACCACAGTGGTAAGATATAAGGCTTCCAAGAGAAGGAACAATTTATTTCTCTCACTAGTGGGTGAGATTTTTTCAGAGGGCAGAGAAGGAACACATTCACATGCTCTGCCATTAGGCCAGGGCACAGGAGATAAATCTCACTGCAACTGGCTAGGCAGAATAAAATAAAGATACTCAGTCTGAAACTAAATGATGCTCCATACCTTCAGAAATATGCTCAGCCTTATCATTTCCCTTTGATACAGGAAGGAAACATGGGATGACAAGACAGCTTGTACTCTAATGCACCTACACTGGTTATTTAGAGACCAGTGACTTTTCATTTTCAAATACAGTCCCATGTTTATCTTGCTTTTAATCACACTGATGAAAAATCAGACAATGCACAGGATAAGTCTCCCCCAAACTGACACTGACCTGAGCTGCAGCTCAGGGGGAAAATCTATAACTGATGCCTGAGTGCTCCATGTGACTGGGGAGAGGAAATAAAGACACTTTTCTTGTCTACATTCCTATCCATCACACCTTAGTAGAAAGGATTCTTTCTGTTTCAGAACTGCATGTTTCACGAGAACCAGAAGAATTCCAGTGTCCCAATAAATAAACATAAATAAAATAAATAAAAGTATATTATATATGCATTTGTAGGGTAGATTTTGAATTGGCCTTCTTACATTGCATGATGGTTTGTGCTGCATTTTGTTGCTGTTGCAACTGCTTCTTCAATAGTAAGTGACATCTAATTGGGCAATTTGCATTCCCTTTATGCCTGTCACATTGCTACCTCTGACACTTCCTGCAGGAGTGACTTGAAAGTGCAGACTGTACTCCCATTGTAATTCCTGACTACAGGGCACTCTGGCAAGGCAGCTCAGTGGAAAGTCTGAAGCCAATATGCACAGGACACAGTTTCCCACTCTTGTGTGAGGTGCAGCTACACCTCATGGCTGCTTTACTCCACAATGAGAGAATCCACACGGCAAAATCAATTGCAGTTGACTTGCCTTAACCCTCAAGTCCTTCTACAGACACGGACTTCATTTGTGTTTTCCCAACTCTGCCCTTCCTTCCCCTGCAGGAAGTGTCTCAGGCTGTTCCAAGTCAGCTCTCTGAATCTCCATTCCTATGGCTGTTTTCCTTCTCCTGACCCGTTCTGCAGCTGTGGCACACTGTATTGTTTTCCTTTCCTATGGAAGGGAGGTGAGATCCCACACGTGAGCTTCTCTTCACCCTGCCTGGCAGAGGGCAGACGTGCCTCTGCCTCCCACACCGCTTTCTCCATCCCCTGTATTCCTGCTTGTAACAGATGTTGGCTCTGGCCTTTGCTCCTTCCTGTCGCAGAGCCCCTGCTTCCAGGGGGACATTTCTACCCTGTCCTTGTGAAGTCTCTGACAGCTTCTTCTGCCAATCATCGTGCCAATAATGTGCCAACAGATATGCCACACACACATCCTGGCATGTAGGATACATGTCCCAGCCACTATCATTGCACCAAAGGCCCATGAGCAGCCCTGGGGTAGGGCCAGGGAAGTCCAACCAGCGCATCTTTGTCCCGTTCATCTTCATCCCATCAGGGACATGCAGTCCCTGGCACTGCACCTGAGTGTTCACCTTGTTAGACTTCTTAATCAATCCTACAATGTTTATTAAGCAGGAACCCTTTTTTCCCCCCCCTTTTCACTTTTTTTTTTCCGAAGTAAGAAGGAAATATTTCCAGTTCCTCAGTGGCTAAGCAAGTGATAAGTCCACTAATGAGGGGCAAAAGCAGGAGACATAGCATGCCTGGATAACGAGAGAAGTGCTGTTGCCTTATCTTTCCCTTACTTTAATAATCTCTCTTTAACAGAAAAGCACATAGTTCAATACACAGCCTTGAGCTTTAAACTTCTGCTTGTCCTACAGGGGATTTCCTGCCCTGTCGGGTGAATTCCACTTAATAATACTGAATTCCTCTAACAGAACAATCCCTTCCTGTGGGAATTCAAAGACTTCAAGACTGTTTATTATATTTTAACTGGTGATTTTCCCTGTAGCTTCAATTGTATTTGGTTTAATTTCATGGAAAATGTTTATTCCCTTCCTATATTTTAGTTTCCCAGTCTCAGCTCACTCCTACCTTGCCCACAAAGAGAAGCAAAGTTCCTTTTAGTTTGCATTATCTAACCAATATGTAGGATGCACTTAAGCCCCCCCACAGAGAGGTGTTATTTGCAAAATGTATTACCTTTTCTGTTCTTCAAACACTGTGTGTAATCTCTCCCTCGCTCAGGTCTCCAGTGTGACATAGGTAAATTCCACAGTAACAAAGCAAGTTCAAACACCTCCTCACTGGAGGAGAATTTACTCATATAGGTTCTTTTGGACCCCTAACAAAAAAACCATCTCAGTCCCACAGAAATAAACGTGTACCAGTTAAATAATATTTTGCTTATACCTAAAATAAGAGATCTGGAGGTATTTTAATATTAAATTATTATTTCCATGTAGCCTAAGTAGCAGAGCAGGGTTAGTAAGCCCATGGCACTTGAGTTGTGCACAGTTTACAAGGGGTTCACATGGTCCCAGCCCAGACCTCATGGATCAGCAGCAGAACCAGGAGCTGCTGGGAAATGCACGGGGATGACTGAGTCCAGGGCAGCCACTGCACCGGGGGCCTCCCTGGGCACAGAGCACGGAGCCAGTGCTGACACAGCCACCACCATCCCCCCTTCTGGAGCCCTGAAAGGGGCTGTGTCTGGCTCCCAGCTCCCACACACTCAGGCTGGACCTGTGTCCCTGCAGGCACAGCACCCAGAACCCGGGCAGGTGCCACCAGCACTGAGCCCAGAGCACAGCAGGACAGCACACAGCACCCAGAACCCAGGTAGGTGCCACCAGCACTGAGCCCAGAGCAGCACAGCAGGACAGCACACAGCACCCAGAACCTGGACAGGTGCCACCAGCACTGAGCCCAGGGCACAGCAGGACAGCACACAGCACCCAGAACCCGGGCAGGTGCCACCAGCACTGAGCCCAGGGCACAGCAGGACAGCACACAGCACCCAGAACCCGGGCAGGGGCCACCAGCACTGAGCCCAGGGCAGAGCAGGACAGGACACAGCACCCAGAGGAGCTGCTCTGGCACATTCCCCAGTGGGGCTGGGACAGGGCACACCAGCAGATCTTCCTGCAGGGCTTTCTGGATCACACTCTTATCTGGTTCTCATTTCATTTTGGAAATGTTTTGTCTCCATAAGAAGTGTTAATTCAGGGAAAATATTTGTGCAACATAAAGTAGCGTATTACAAACGTGATTAGAGTTGTAATGCAAAATGCAAAAGGTCCTCATTCTCTTTTTCATTCCACATGAAGTCTGAAGTAACTGAGTTACATTAAAGAAATTTCTTTGGCAGTGGTAATATTAAAGAGAACCATAAATAGTTTGCATACCCCTAGAAATATCTATGATAAAACCAAGTGTATCACAATATTAATGTTTTACTTATGCTGCACTTAATGATAAAGTTTTCTATTTAAAATACATTCAGATGATAAAAAATATCTACTGAGTAATAAATATGTAGGTTATCTGATGAAACATATTTGAATTTCTACTTAAACATTTTAACTTTTAGTTGAGACATCAACCAAGGCCAAAGATCTAAAATACCACGTACTTCAAAAGAGACTGATTTTTGATACTGATTCTGTAGCCTGGGACTATCTTTGAGGTATGTAACTGAGTTCTCTGATGATATCTGTTAAAATGCTGTTTGCAGCAAAACATTTACACAATGTACATCATGAAATGGATTTTTTTTCTATCAAATACATTTTTATGCCCTGGCAGTTTGTTAAAAAGAAAAAGAAAACTAGGCCTTAATAGAGTTGATTACAAAATCACAGCAATCTTACAACACAGATTAACACATAAGCTGTTATAGTACGTTTTTTCTTTTCATCTCAGTGTAAGTACAGAGTAATATGGACCACCTTGCTGTTATACAACATTACTGTTTTAACAGGGAGATGTGCTCTGTGATATAATAGTTTTTCCATCTGTCCCCTCTTTGATTTGAACAAAACCAATCATTTTAATTAAATGCTACAAGTAATAGCACAGTATAACACTTCAAATTGAAGAAGTTATTTTCAACATATGGCATAAGGTTTTGTATTTGGTCCAGACCAACAAAAAAAAAAAAAAGTGTTTTATTTAATATTTGAGGTTGTAAGACATTTTTATTACCATGTAAAGTTTCAGAAACATTTCTGAACTATAGAAACCAGTTTCAAGTTAACAACTGAGGTTCTGGATCCACTTCAAGGCCAGCAAAAATAAAATAACACTTGAAGTTTAGATCTCTCTGAAGGCTGTGAAAAACCCTTTGATATTTTAACTTTGAAAATAGTTCCCTTACAAATTTTAACTACAGCACAGATAACCATCTGACGGCTGCTCAGTGGATGCTGTGAAATAAAATCAGCTTCAGTCTCTAATATTGAGGTGGCACTCAGAAGCAACATTAGCAGGAAAACAACAACCATTCTGTGCATCTTCCATGGAATGGCTCAGGTTCTGCAAGCATTTCCTTTCTATATTAGTCAAGGCCACACCCTTCCAAACTATTAGCAGTCTAGACTGAGAAACACAACTTCACTTTACATATCCATCCCCACACTTTAAAATTGCTCCCTTAGTAAATGGATCCTGACAGAAAATCCAGACTTCCTAGTCTCAGACCAAAAAAGAAAACAGAGCAGTTGCCTACTACAGATATCACTGCCTACAAGATACATGTAGGTTACAGAAAAGAATAAATTTGGCAGTCAAACATGAGAAACAAAGATATTGGCAGGTGTTCTGCTATTGATGTTGTTGTCCCACATGGTAAAAAAGTCCCCTTTTCTATCAATAACTATAAATACGAAGTTCAGAAAAATAGATTATGATTCTGGAGGGAGGGAAGAAAGTAAAAAAACATTGTGCTCATTCTAAGATAATGTACCAAAAATAAACTTTATTTATGTTTTAATGTCTCTGGATGCATTGGTAATTACTTTTTTCTTTTTTTTTTATGTGCAGGTTATGCCAATATTGTTCAAAGAGTAAAGGTATTTGCACCCAATCTAAAGTCCCTTTACTGCCAGGTAATATAAAGGAGTCCAAATTTAAATGAGAGTTGGGTCACTGCCCTCTAACATTTTATTACCTTCTAAACTATGGAGTCAATTTACATTTGTAGAGGAAGAAGTGCAGTGCAGTCAGATTGGAGTAGAAATGCTTTATGCTCACGAAAGCACCGACACAACAGACCAGAGTGGTGACGCAGAACCTCTGACCCCCAAACTTTAAAGTTTTGAATTTGCTGGTGACACTGAACTGGAGGAGCTGTCAAACCCTGTGAGGGCAGAGGGGCCCTGCAGAGAGACCTCCCCAAGCTCCCGGGCTGGGCAATCACCACCCATATGAAGAGGAACAATTGCAAGTGCTGGATCTGCCCCTGGGATGGGACATCCCTGCTGGTGTGGATGGACTGGGAATGAGAGGCTGGGGAGCAGCTGTGGGAAGGGACTGGGGCTCCTGGGCAAGCTGCACATGAGGCAGCAGTGCCATTATTGCAACATTTTTAGCTACCATGAACACAAAGACTGTAAAACTACGCTGAACTGTTGGCATTCATGACAGCCTTCTGCAACCATAAAGGCTGGAAATCGTTTGAGGACAGAAAACCAGAAAAGGGGTGTAACCACACCATTTTCCATCTCCAATAGCAGCTAAGTTGATTATTTCACATGCTAGAGGTAAGGCTTGATTTACTGTTCCCAAGTTTCAGCTGATTTCTCCATTATCAAATCTGGTGTGATACTGGATGAGTAACTGAAGGATTCTGTGTGCCTGACACATCTGACAGATGACACAGATAAGTCACTGCTCCCATCAAATCCAGCATCAGCTCTTTGGAGACTACAGTCACTCTAAGGGATCCTGAATTTAACAATTGCAAACATTACATTTCTAAAAAAGTCAAGTAATAAAAGGGGGCAGAGTAACCTTAACAAGAGTTTCTTTTCATGCTGAAGATACACTGATGTATCAGCACGAAAGAAAAGACAGACAAGGCAAGTTGGCAGGAACACTGACTTGTTTTCAAAAGTACATTTTCACATTTGCCTCTGCAGGAGAAACCTTTTCAGCATTCATGTGTTAAGCTTCATTTAGAGTCTGGATGGTTGTGTCCATGTACACTTGCAAATAAAATATTATTTATGGGCTGATCTAACAAATATTTACTACTGAACATATGGGTGAATGTTCAGCTGGTGTAAATCAGCAGAGCCACCAATCTCATTTCCATTAGCTGAGGCTCCAGCATGTTATGTTTATTACATTAGGGACCCATTCATATGGATAGGATTTACCCTGCTAACCACCTATAGGTTGCTTAACCCAATCTCCATATTGACAGGGACAGCAGAATCCCTTTCCTACTTATGCTTCGTGCAATGCAGAGCCTTCAACTGCTGTCTAATGAATATTTGGTTGTAGCTCCTATACAGATAAAAGATCAGTCTAGAGTTCCTGATATTTTCATAGAAACCAGCTGAAAAGTTGTATTAGTTTCTAAACCCTTAATTCTACAAACAGTCCCATGAAGTGCTCAGCAATGCACACCCCAGGCCATAAAGGTGTGAGCCACAGCACAACCCTGAGCACTCCCTGTCAAGGGCAGTAATCCTTTGGCTGCTGTTCAGGACATTCAACACCTCATAGGATTTACTCAGCAGCCTCAGTGTGCCATCAACAACTTGTCAGAATATTATACCAAAAATCACGTGGGTTTCTGCAGAACAGAGCCTGGAAGCACTTTTTCCTTACAGACCCTCTTTGTCAAAAGAGGGAAGTGTTTGCTTTGTGTGAAGCCCTTCTACCATACCACACTGATCCATTCCTATATGAGAACTACCTTCATTGTTTAAAAAAACCACAAAACCAAACCCAAGGTGAAACCCAGTACCTTAACTTGCCTTTCAGCTCTGGCTAAAGCACAAAGGTAAATCTAAAAACTACTAATGCAATTTGAAACAGAAGCTATGCAACAATGGAAACGTCACATATTTTTGCCACTGGTTGTTTATATAACCACAAATAGCAATATTTTATTGGCAGATTTGCCTATCCACTAGACAAAGAGGCTCCTACATAGCATGCAGGATACCCAGAGGTAAAACTGAACATTCTCCTCTCCACTCCAGCCTATCTTTTCCCATTTTCTCTCAATTACTGTATTTTCCATATTGCTTCCTGCAGCATTTACAGCTTACATTTTGAACCAAGGATCAAGTACTTAAAAAACATATTTCCCTCCAGGTTTTAACCTTCTTTACTAATTCTTTCTGTTTCCAGACAACTGTTCAAAGCTATTGCTCAAGTAGTAATAAAAGGTAACAGACAACTGACCTCCTCTATATTTTTGGAAAAGTAATCAGTGAAATTCTCTAGAGACCCAGAGACATGGGTGATATATTACCACCTGCAGGTGGTTTAGAAAGGCATATGTTACAACACCCACACAGTTATAATCCACTTCCAGATTTTAATGTAAATGCAGTATAACAAAGTTAGAGGGAAACGTGTTTTTTAAGCTACCTATTTCAGTTTCCTTAGACCAATACTGTCTCCTTTAAAACATCTGTTATTACAGACCTGGTGTCACAAAGACAACTGATGGTGGAGGCAGACATAATCAACTAAAGTTTTCAACACTCCTTATCTCATCCAACAACCAATAACTATCTCTCTGCTAGGATTCTGCAACAGAAGAAACAATGTAAACTAGGCACACTCATTTTTCATCTTCTCCTTTGGGGATTTTTGCTTGTCATCATCACTGCATGCATTTACTCCTTCATAAGTGAGACCTAGAAACTGCCATCAAGAAAATATTTCAGGCAAAATGTTGAAAAGCGTGATTGCCAGTCAGTGATTTCAACAAAGACATCTTATTTCCTCTTCTAAGACTAAAACTAAATCTTAAGTATCCTTGAAATCACATTCCTTTCAGTACATACAGATTTCTAATAATGGCAAGGATTTCAGATTTGCCTCTTTTTCCACTTTAAATTGAAAAAAGTGAGTTTTCATCTCAATGACCTCATTTTTACATACTTGAAGTGCTACATATAGCAGTGCTACACATATGACTTCCAGTGAAAATGTTCCAAAAGACTACAAAAACCAAAAGACCCAAAGGAAATAAATCTACCACACAATACTTTTCAAATTACTGAGTGAGCCAGTCACCTGAAAAACAAGCAAAGGGAGTAGGTGCTGGTTTTTGTTGGGACAGAATTTATGTCCCAGCAGTCGCTGGGATGGGCTGTGTTTGGACTGTGCTGAAAACAGTGCTGGTAACTCAGGGATGTTTTATCTTTGGCTGAGCAGTGCTTGCACAGAGCCAAGGCCTTCCCTGGTCCTTTCCTGCCCAGGGATGAACAGGACACTGGCAGGGACACAGCTGGGACAGCTGATCCCAAGTGACCAAAGCAATATTCACACCATGGAACACCATGCTCAGAGGGTGAAGATGGAGGAAAGGGGGATGTTTGGAGTGATGGCTTTTGCCTTTCCAGGCACCCATCCCGTGGGAGGGGGCCCTGCTTTCCTGGAGATGCCTCAACACCTGCCTGCCCCAGGAAGCAGTCACTGCCTGCTCTGCCCTGCTCTGCGTGCGAGCACAACGTTCAGGGAACTGTCTCCTTGGTTAGCCCTGAGCTTCCCACTGTCACTCAGGTGCCTGTGGGGGGACAGCAGCAGCTGTGTGGGGCTAAACCATGACAAGTCCCTGTACAGTGACCCAAGGGGAAAAAGCAGTGGATATAACTGAGCTAATAAAGGAGAATATGATAAAGCAGAGCACTGACAGTTCCTCATGACACTGAGGAAGGTAAAGCAGTGTTCAGAAGGCATTTCTTTATAGGTACATCTTTTGTATTGCTCATGTCAGAGTCTCCACAGGGAAAAAGAAGAGTGGTTGCATTCTCACTCCCTCTGTATTCCAAGAACAACTGAAAACGAGAAGTTGCAATTGCCAAACCTTTCTAGTTCCCTATATCTGTTGTTACACCTACTGGTGCATTAACAGGAACATGAGGATACAGCCTTCACAGTATTGCTCACTTCTTAGTTTTAGGGCAGAGGGGAGATTGAAATTTCTGGCATATGTCAGGTCCAAGATTTCATTCAGCATGCTGTTCTGCTCTCACAGATCCCTGGATTTACACTCAGTATACTTTCCTAGTGATTTACTGCAACAGAATAACTTGTATGAGATTTTGGTTTTATTTTAATCAGAAATGGAGCAAGGAATGCAGGAAAAAAACCACCAGCAATTCAAAGCTCAGTTCCAGAGAAGTACAAATCAATTTCTGATTGCATGAACACAGGACAAAGCTTGGAAATAGTTCTTGATTAATAACGACCAAGTTATGAATAGATTTACCCAAAGGAGGAATGCAAATCAACGATCCCATAATGATTTCTAGTAGAAACCTTCATGACTAGAATCCACACTGAGATGATTTGGAATTCATACAAAGATATTGGTCTACTCTTTGGAATCTGTGAGAGCAATCAGTTTCCTGGCATTAATTATATAAAGGCTTCTCTTGATGTATCTTTTTCTGCTTCTAGCTGACATTATTTTTTAATTAAGAACTAAACAGGATATCCCCAGAAGCAAGACAGCAAGGAAGATTTCTTCACACTGGTGCAAATGTCTATTTTGCCCAAAGTTTGAAGTGACATGAGTTAATTCCTGATCCAAAAGGCTTTATACCAAACACAGTATAGTTGACCTGACTCATTACATTTGTCAGAGTGCCATATTGGAGCAGCTACAGAGGTTTGGGATTGGGGCTGATTAGGGCCTTACCAAGAGAGACTAAGTCATCTCTCAGACAAAGGAGCCTTCCCTTAATTATGTTTGTCCACCTAGACATACACAGACAAAAGCAAGAGCTGAACTGTAATAACAGGACTTGAAACCAGACCAGGTGTCAGTGAAGTCAAGAACTTTCAGCTATTTTAATCGTGAAGTTAAGCTGCTTAAGTCATTGGTATTTTGTTTGATTTTACAGTATTTTTGTTTGGTTTTTTGTTTGGTTTAGGTGCTTTGTTTGTTTGCCTTAATTTTTGATATTTTGAGGGGGTTTGTTTGTTTGTTCGTGGGGTTTTTATGTAGTGTGCTTGCATTTAAAATTGACTGCAATGTTTATAGCCATATAGCCCATTGTGGATTAAAGACCCTCAATAGATCTCTGTGCATCATATGTTGCATTTTCTGATTTAGCTGCCTTCTAGGATCATAGAATCACCAAGGTTGGAAAAGACTTTTAAGATCATCCAGTCCAACCATCCACCTGGCACTGCCACTGTAACCCCTAAACCAGATCACCCAGAGCCAGAGCCAGATGCCTCTTGAACACCTCCAGTGGCTCCACCACTTCCCTGGGCAACCTGTTCCAATGCTTGTTACAAGATAATAGGAAAAAAAAGTGTGTGTGGGGGGGGGTATTTTCAAAGGAAAATGTAAAATGAATTTACCACTGATAAAACTAATTTCTAGAAAGAAAGAGGGTATAAGAGGATACAGCATATCTGTAGGTAACCCGAGAATAAAACCCAGGGTTTTCCCTTCTCCCAGCATGTGTATCCTGTGACTGTACACTTCCAGCAGCAGCATAGCCCAGAACTCAGCAAAGGATAAAAGATCCAGGTTAGTTAAGCTTTCACAAAAGAAATTTGATGATCCTGCAAGCATGTAATTACAGAGGCACCTACTTTTAGCCCTGTCTCAGCACATCAATGTCTCTCTTCATCTACTCTGTGTGCTTTCTAACCTTGCAGATCTATAACCCCAGCGCTCAAAGGTAAGTGTGCAATGACACAGCTGAAAGTTTAAACCATCCCTTCTATCAGCACTCTGATTTCCCCCCGGGCTGATGCCCTCCCAGCAGTTTGGTGCCAGCCTTGCTCTGTGACATGGTCTCCCCCAGGCGAGCGCTCATCCCCGGTGCCGCAGTGCGAGGAGAAATCTGTCACCTCACAAACATCTCCACGTAAAAATAACTATTTTCTACCTGTGAAAACTGCTCCGAGTTCTCTTTATAAGCCCAAAGCGAGAAGAAAAACGTCTTGTTTTTTCACAAAACTAAGAAAATAGGATTTCCCTGTGTAGCTGAGAAGACATTTCTGTTCAGCTGTCACACTGCTCAACTGAATAACTATAAGCCAAATTTTTCATTTGGATTGTACATAACTCTTGCTCTTTTTAAATAGGTGCTATCCAGGAGTAGAGTTTGACCTAGTTTTTCCTCAAGAGTATGCACAGAGAAAAGAAACAGGAAGAAGTGATGAGATAATTCACAGCTGATTGAAATTTCTGTGGAGCCACTAAATCCAGAACAGTCTCACAAACAGTTTCTTGACAATCTCTAGTGAAACAAGCTATCAGAAATGCCAAATATTGTTAGTTAATTCTGGAACAGTGACAGTTTTGCTTTGGTTCTACATCTCATGAATTTATCATGACTTTATATTATGTGCCTAAATAGACCTTCTCCTATAATTTTGCCAAACACTGCTAGAAGGAACTGTATGTTACTGCTATTCAAACCAACAGACATATTCAAAGAACTGAACATAAAGGTGCGTTAACTGAACGTGAGTTTTGACTGTGGCCAGAGTCAAAACTCTGGAGATCTTGTTTTGATTTTTGTCAGAGACAGAGCACAACAGATGCATCTCTTTGCTCATGGGTTTCCCTAAACAACTGCCTTGAGCCATGGGAGCCATCAGAAGTTAAGCATTTGCTGACGTGGAATAACCTCCATTCACACACAGTTCTGGGACCAGCACAGAGTCTGAGCAGAGTTCATAGCACTCTTTAATCTTCCAGTCACTGCTTGCTCTATCACACCAGTAGTTTGGTTGAGGCTGTTCTTTCCATTTCACCCATACTCCTGCTCTGGTATGTCCTGGGGACAAAGCAGAAATGCACCCTGAACCCACCCATGCAGCAATCAACTGCTGAAGAGAGACTTCAGGATTCACTGAGTTTTTCATCTCTTTGTTTCTGTTAAACAGCTCCTGAAACCTCCCAATAACATGAGGAAAACCAAGTAGTTAACTAACATAACAATGGTTTTAAGTACCCAGTTTTATTCTGCACTGCTAAAATTATGCACCGTTAAATAGATTTTTGAGGCAATAAGTATCAATGTTTCTAATAATATCTACATTCTTACTGAACATAATTTTCCTACTCAGTGCCTTTTCCAGAATCATTCTTGGTTTCTTACACGTGTAGGGGAATGATTTCCACCCCTTTCAGCTCTTCATTGCTAACCTGCCTGAAGTGAGTTCTCAGAAGGGCTCACCAAAGACCCTACTATTTCAAACCTCGCTATCTACATCCAAACTCTGGAATCTAATGCATTTAAGGCTGGTGCTCTGTCAAAGTTAATAGTCATAATTGCCTAATTATCGGCTCCAGGATGATGGTAAAACCTTTTAACATTTCACTTTTCCCCAAGGAGTGCGTATTGCAGTTTCTGGAACGCTGCCTTACCCTTCTTTTGGGAATACTTAGCAAAGAATTCATTTTGCTCTCAGCTAAATGAACCTTATGCTCTCCCTCTGTAGCCATAGTGTCTCTTTGCCTGGCTGTGTTACATGAAGTGTATACATCTATATTGAGATATACAGTAAATTCTCCAGCTTGTTCTGTTTGCCAAATTCCCATCTCAGTTACAGGGAAGCAAATCACACTGGGAGTAATTTTGTTGAGCTAATCAGAATTAGTTTAGCCGTGCAGTGTCATAATACTTTAAATTCCCTCTGATTTAGTCCCTGTACATGCTGCAGTTGTTCAGGCTTAAATCAGGAGTCCTGTGATGGCTCTAAACCACCAGAAGATAACTTCTGTTCTAAGTGAGCAAGAAGGATCACTAAATAAAACAGTCCTTGGCTCTTACTGGCCAAGTTTCAAGCTGTGTCCCCATGACTGCAGAATTCTACTTCTGCCCCTCCATCATACTGAAGGACTCCCCTCTGCCACTGGAGCAGGAAGTCGATTCCCTGGGACTGGGATATCTGCCCTACCACCCAACACCTCTGAGAAACTGCCTGCCCCATAAAAGGCCTCCATAAACAAAAAAAGTGTAGCAAGGGGTCACACATGGATCACTTTTATTGGGCTAATAGAGAAACGACCTTGTGGGAGGACATCCTTTGAAAAGTAGCTAAATCTGCTGATGACACAGAGCTGAGAAGCAGTAAATACAGAGGAACAGAGCAAACAAAGTCATAATGATTTGGATAGAATTAGGCTTATGGGATGCTAAGTAGTTTATGCAGTTCCATGTAAAGAAGTAAAAGGTAATGAGGCTAGGGACCAAAAATAATCACAGAGACCCAAGTCTAAATTAAAGCACAATGCAGAATACAGACCAGGAAAAGGAAGTGGGAATAAGATAGTTTAAAGTGTTTTCCATGATCATACACAATATTTGGCCACAATAAAAATGCAAACAAAAGTTCAGAGCAAGAAATTGGATAAGGTAGAAGGGAATTAAATTCTTTCAAGGGAAGGCGTTCTGGCACCACATGAAAGAATACTGGGGCCACATGTCAAATATTGTGTGCAATTCTGATCACCACATTACACTTCAGAAGGGACCTCAACAGGATGAAATAAAGCACTAGATGGACATCAACATGTCTTATGATTTGGGAGGTTATTCCCTCTGAAGAATGATAAGTCAGCTTCAGCATTTGCAGATTTTCAGAAATGATTTACAAATCATTGTAGTGTTACATCTCATCCTAAGAGAAAGGGCATGGATTGATGACAGTCTGATCGCAAATTCGTGCAAAATGTTAAATTAGATATTAGAAAGTACAAACAGTAATTCAGTTAGACATTACAAACAGTAATTCAGCTAGACATTACAAACAGTAATTCAGCTAGACACTGAAATACTTTTCCAAGGCACACTGCAGCAGTTCTGTGTATTTTAGTCCTCAAAAGCAGGCTTTACTGATTCAGTCTGATTCTGCAACTTCTAACAGGCAAACATCCTCCTAACTTAGCAAGAGTCCGGTGTGAAAAATACTTACTATGGTACCCATAATTCATTAGATTTTTAAGGGGCTGAAAACAGTCTAGAGATACAGTTCATACTGACATCAAGGAAAAATTCCTCAATTCATCAGGCTAAAATTCCTGCACAAATTGTTAGAAATGGTGTTGTAGGAAGCATAACTCTGAGTCAATTATATAAGTACCTGCTCTAATTTGATAGTCAGTACCCCTTTGAGATAGTAGTGAAACCACTCATTTATTAAAGATAAGCTCACGTTTAGGCCCCAGGAAGACTCAGGGTAAATGCATAAGAGATTGGCAACTATTCAAGAAGCCTTTATAGGTTTGCAGTCTACAGACTTCTGTATCCTACAACATGCATAGGCTCATGTACAGAAAGACAGAACAGAAATACCCAGAAGTTCCTGTGTGCAACTAATTCCAGTGTTTAAGCTGAAAATGTGCCAAAATTTGTGTGACATCTTGACTGGGTCTGAACAGTCAAGTTGTCTGACTAGGTTTGAAAAGACTGATTTTTAAGCATTCTAAATATTAAAACTGGCACCTGGCAAGGATCTACCATGGAAATCAATGAGTATTTAAATATTTAACATTTCAAGAAAAAAGTCATCATTATAAAAAAGAAATCACTTAAATACATTTGAACATTTGAAAAGTGTACCCAATTTAATTTACTTCATATCACTAGATGTCTTTTAACCTCTGGACACTACAAACTAAAATATTTCAAAAAATCTGAAAACACATCTTGATGATGAGATGTTATATATATATATATATCATTGCAACCTATAAAACGTTCTGTCCTCTAATATTAATTCTAAAAAACTACACTGGAAGTTGCTGAAGGAACTTAGATCACACCTTCAGTAGACATGAATTAATTTATTTTTAGGATTGTTAACTAGTTCCTGCTCAGTCAGGGCATACCAAAATCTTCTGTCAATAATGCCTGGGTTAAAAACCAGCACCATTTGATAGATTTGGCACTTGGACCAGAAGAAATTTTATGAGAACAGCAGAACAGAGACATCATAAAGATGCATGGAAAAATTAACCCATAAAAACTCCTAAAATCAACTGTAGGAAAAACCCCCACCAAACAACAACCTCCAAAGACTAAGAAGCTGAAGTGAAGCATATGCAGGACACATAAGGGAAGAGAGAATCAAAGGAAAGGGATGCAAATGAAAGGGAACAGAACTTTCCAGAGAGATGAGGGGTAGCCTGGGGGAAGCCTCCAGAAAGAGAACTGCATGAAAGTGTTACAAAACAAGAGGAGAGGTGGAAGAAGAAAGCAGTGAGTAATGGGGAAGTAGAGAGTTCACAAACGCATAAAAGATGAAAAACAAAAGCACAAAGATGAGAAATGTAACAAAAGCTTTTCTTTCCTGTAAGAGTATCACAACTGAGTTGTCTGATGTTAGCCATATGAAGTCACAGTGTTTTATGGAAGGAAGGAAACCTATCAGAGGGACCAGAGTCCCTCATCAGACAGATCCACTGAGGTTTTTGTCTGGCTCAGAATTACTTAAGAGGCTAAAAGGAGAAAAAAAAGAAAATACACATTTTGCAGTCTGTAAAATTTAACAACCTAAATAGCTATTTAGACCTGGAGCTCATGAAGTAGCAGAGCTGATGAGGATTTAAACATTTTCTCTCCTAAATTTAAATCAGAATACAATGTATTCAGCACCTATATTAAAATAAAATGCAATAATATGCAGATAATATACTTTTCTTCAGTTTACTTTCCTTCTAGATCTCCTGAAACCAAAATGCTTTATGTCCACTCCTGGGAGAAAAATGCACCAAAACTAACAGCACAAAGGAGGACTATTTCAGCTGTAAATTTGTCATCTGGATTTGATGTGTTCATTGGAGCTATTCATTACATCACTTTGAATCTCCATGGTGCCAGACATTTTGAGCCATTTCTAAGTGACACAACAAATTTTTACTGTGTGTCGTTCTCCACACACTTCCTTCAGAAACTCTAGATTTCAAAGTTTAATTTTTTAAGGTCTGCAAGACAGATAGTGTGACAGGAAAAAGGCACTTTGAACACACTATTAGGATCCCAAGGCCTCTAAAATGAATGGTCAGTGTCCCAGAAGGATGAAAGAGTACATTTGATGGTGGATGTTCTGTATATTATATGAAAAAAATACTCCTCCTCTAAGACTTCACAAGCTGGAAATACAGTTCCTCTGCTGTCTGTTACACTTGGGTACTTCTGCTTAAATTATCCATTCCAGAGATTCCTTCTTGTCTTAACTTCCAGCTTGTCACATTAGGACATGATGGAACACTAATGCCAGCAGCTTTTAGCTAACAGATACAAATGGTATTGACTGCTTCTCCCTAAACTTCCTTTTCTATCAGCTTAATGTAAGCATTTTTACTTAAAACCTCTAGGAAGTCATAGACATAAAACACACTTCTGAAGTTAATACACAGACCATTTTCATTCCTACATATTAAAAGCAAAGAGGATACTGCAATCTCACAATATTAATATCTACATAAAATAGGTCACTGAATTTCCTGCAGAAAATGTTGCATTGAGGGTTTGTGCAGCTCACTCTACTCCTGCCCCTGAATTAGGAACAGGAATCATTACACAGATAATGCAAGGCAGCAGTGATCCTCAGTAAACAGAGGTAGATCAGCCAGTAAAAAATCCCTCCTGGTAGCCAGGATGGCTAAGGGAGAAACTGCACATTATTAAAACTTGTGCCACAGCACAGGACAGCTGTTGTGGCCTAGAATCCCACAGATGGGGACAAAGCTGGATTCCCTCTTACAGATATTAGAGGAACATGTTCCTCTTGGCAAGTGGACTTGGGAAGTTTTGAGGCATCTCACATTGGTGAAAGAACATTCCCATCTCAAATCTCAGTCTCAAAGACATCCCCAGCTCAGCCTTGCAGTTTGTCTGCTACAGAAACCCTCTGGATTCCTGGAGGGAAATGACTGCATCAAAGGGCATATGCATAAAGGTGCTGTCTTTTGACCTAAATTTTACAAAAATATCATTCAAAAGCACTTTTCATTGCATGAAAAAGTGCTTTGGTATAAACACAGTGCTCTTTCTAAACCTCCTGTATTTTCAAACCAAGATAAAAATTTGTGTTAGTGTAAGTGGAATAATTAAAAGCATAACATAAACTTATATAGTCTTTTTTCCCCTCAAAAGAATAATATGACAGAATTTCCTTAGCCCATGTGTTTCAACTAGACCAGCACTTCTATGTGAAGTCAGTTTTACCCAACTGGCCTACTCTTTACTGATCCTACAGGACTTATGTAGTACCTCTTTTTAGGACAGGACTATTCCATTTCTCTCCAAACCACTTTCTCTTTCCCCATTGCCCTGGTTTTGGCTGGTAAAGAATGGAACAGAAACTGTGCAGTTATATGAGAAATAAACACAGACTCAGATGCTAATTGTAAGAACAAGGTTATATATTAACAACTTCTGTTTTCAAAACTGCTGTAAAATACATTATGCTTTACATTAGAAGAGATACTTAGCTAAAAGTACCACTACACTGCCAGTACTTTCCCATCTGGAGAGATGAAAAAGTTTAGAAATACTCAGTCAGGCAAAAGTCTAATTCAGACTTTACTGCTAAAACTGCCAGCCAGCACAAAGTACTTAAAGCTACTATTTATATTTTTAACAACTCTTTTCTGAGTAAGTGGGTAAAATACTTGCATGAAATAAGTTGCACAGAACAGAACACTTCAATGTGACTAGTATGACTGGCTTTTTACTTGGAAAAGAGCTGGCACTTTAGCACTGGCTCAGAGAGCACGCTTCTTGATTCTGGTGCTGGTCCCTTTTTGGCCCTAATTAAACAAGACAGTGCTGTAAAGTGTCTTTCTACTTTGTGCACATACATTCACTGATGTTTGCACGTGTAACAGCAGCTGATGGCTCAACAGCAAGATATTCCAGACTGGAACATGCATACAATTCCTGATATCAAAGTTAGCTTTAGTTTGACTTTGTGAGACACTAAAAGCAGCTGTGCTTTGTTGCACTTCCTTAGATCCCAATAGTGATTTAGTTCTGAGGATTATATATTTGTCTCTTATGTGTCAAAAGTCCTATCCCTAGTGACATTACAACTCTGTTTTTGTATTTAATGTAAAAGCACGATAGCTCCACATTGATGATTGTCAGCAGTTGCTATTTATCATCTGTCAAAAGTTTTCCTCATGGGAAGACAGAAAATCAAATGGATTATGGCTGGTTTTTTAGTTGCTTAAAGGAATCTTACATGACACAGGCTAAAAAGAATGGTGAAAGCTGCTCCTGACAAGCAAGTTAGCATTCACAGCAATATGCCATTTTATGTACAGAGCAGGAGAAGTGTCAGCTCTTGGCAAAGCAGCACATTTAAAAATGCTCTGTCAGTTCTCTCCTCTGACCTCCTGGTTGCAAGACCACCTGACACTGGTGCCTATTCCTAAACCTACTTACTGTATTCCTCAGAACAAAAACCAAAAAGAATAGGAAAAAGCAGGACTTTGAATAAGCAAGACAGATGAAATATGTCATAGTAGATGTAAAAATGTCCAATAATTACATCTCTCCAATATCTTTTGGTCAAGGTTTTTAGAACTAAGAGGGATATACTGGAGAGGAAATTAATGAGAAGATACTCATTTAGACTTAGGTACCTCCCTACTTGTACCAACAAAAACACACACTGAAAATAGATACAGCTATGAATTTTACATCAAACTTACAAAAATCTTTCTGGTTACCTCTAAAAAAGTTCAGCTACAAAAATTGAGGGAGACTTAGAAGTTTATAAACCTTTTGCTTCTTTAACACATTACAACATGTCAATTTATACAGCAGTGGAAGGGAGCAAAGTGACACGTACTGTCTCTGTTATTCACTCAGACTGCCTGGAAACAGAAGGTACCCAAGAGGTGGAGTTAAAGCTCCTAGAGGCACGATGGGTGAATCTCAATAGCTTGTAAAGCCATGAAATGGAGGAGTTAACAGCATTATCAATAGATTCTGCATTCAGCCTGTGTTCTGGGACAACCATGGGCCTGTTACTGTTGTAGTGCTGTGCAAAAGGCTATTTTAATGACACTTCATTTGGAATCCAAACTACAAAGGAAGTTTGCTGGTCCAACATTCTCCATTATCTCCTTAAACTATTTCAAATTTTATATCTTTTTATTTTTAATAAACCTACTGAAAGGGATTCAGTGTTTCACAGATAATTATGCCCCACCTTTAATTTTGGTATATTATAAGAGATAGATTAAGGAAAATTCAGGGAAGCAATAGGGATTTAAATGAATAAAATAGAATAAAAGATTTTAAATTCACTCTTTCTAGTTTCACCTTACATTGCCAGATAGAGAAAGCAGCTTTATTTCAACCTTAATGGTCGTGTGGAGATTACTGGTCAAAGTGCAGAGAACACAAAGCTCCTGTTATAGAAATACTTCTGAAAAACCTGAAGCTTAGATCTGGGCTTCCACCTTCTTTGAAGCTGATTATGAAAATCTGTTCTATGACAAATGTCCAGATAATGATATACTGTAACAATACCTTGGGTTTTCATGATCCACCTTACAGACTGTGCTGCACTGTACCACCATTGGAATTACACCTTTTAAAATATTTTATGTCCTTCTAGAGCTGTTAAACAGTGACAGGAGTCAGAATATCTCTAACAAATCTCAGTTTGAAAACATGTTGTATCCTGCAAGTAACCACAGAGACACAGTACCAATATTAGGTTAGTGAACAACAAAACCCCAATGATGAAGCTCATTACAAACAAAAGGATGTATATCAGCAGTGAAAATTTAAGTAATAATTTGGAATCATAATAACATCAAAAAAAAAAACCCTCAAAAGCTGAAAAACATCCAAACACACAGGTAGGATGGGTCAAAACTAGTTAGGATGTACTAGCAGGTCTAAGCCAGTTTCAGAGTTAGGCTTCCTTTACATTTAACTCCCACAGTGTGGAGAGGAAAATGGATTTTTAGACAAGATAAAAGGATCCTGCTCAGAAAGGCAGCCCTTTTTTCCCAACTTTAGCATAGATGTTCTGCATTATTTAAGGATACATTAATTTTACTTCTCTGTGAAGCCTTGGTAAATGTGTTCTCTTTCTCTACAGACACATTCTGAGGACTCAGTGGTAATACATGAGGTATATAAATACTATGGCTATGAGTAACAAAGAAATGCAAGAAAATGGTGTTGACTTTATGCTTTGCCTGAATTTACTAAACGAGTTGGAGAAATTTGGTTTCCCTGTTAGATAATCTAATACTTGCAAAGGAAGAATGAGAACAGATGTTTCCAATCACCTGTGAATCCACCTGGGTGCCAGTGACAGAAAAGTATTTTAAGGGTGAAAACACAGCCAGACCAGGACTTTCTAGGTTTTTCTAATTATTTCCTTTGTAGGGACCAAATTCAGTGCTCTATTGAAAATTCTAGTTTTTGAGCTCTTCTGGACTATCAGAACCAACTTTGCTAGCTGTCTAGACTGTATTGTCACTATTCCCCTCATCACATTTGCAGAGGTAACTGCACATGTGCACACAGTTGTATACAATGCACAGACTCACACACACTGGGAGCCACAAAGTGCACTGCAGCTGTGCACTGAGGCACAAAATATCATTACACATAAGGTCACATTCAACACATGCACGGATGAAATCCAGTGATCACCATCTGAACATTAAACAGTGACTGCTGAAAGCTGTGGTTGCCCACCTATGCTCAATGCTCATTTGCAGGGTTCCCTCAGCTCACGTGGCTCTCTCCATAGTGCCTTTCCTCAGTAAGCCAGAGGGCAGAGAGCACTTGTGCCACCCTCACTGTGGGCTTCCTGCACAGCAGTAACACTGGGCTGAGCACTGCACAGAAGGCAGTGCCCGTGGGTGTCTGTGGGAAACAGTCCATTAAGAGAGCTGCCCCCAGGCAACTTTGTTTTCCAAGCTCTGCTTTTCATACTGAACAGCTCCTTTTAATGAGCACTAATGTCCACTCTGATCTATATCTGCAGCAGAAAGTGGTACTCACTTTCTCTGCTCATACCCAAACTAAAAGAGAATTTCCAGTGGTTTTTAGAGCAGCACAGGAATACCACCTAACCACTTCTTGACAGTGAACTATGGAGAAGGAGAATGAACATAAACACTCATGGATCTTTCTCCTTGTGATGGCCCTTCTTAATTTCCTGACAGCCCTGTGACTGAGACTGTCAGTACCCATGACACAAGCCACTTGTCCCCATTTGTCAAACTCCAGCAGAGCAGCTTCAAACTGCTGGGAACACACATGATGTTATCTGTAAGTCCTACTCAGCACAATGGATGCTGAAAGCATTTTTACACCAACAGGCAAAAAAAGGGGAAGAAAGTTTACCCTTAGGCCTTGCCTTTCTTGTATGCTGGCATTTCAGTAGGAATTCATGCACAATCATATCCCTTGCTAAGAAATAACTGATACTTATTTTCTAGTTCCTGCAAGATTTTTCTGGTTTTTCTCAGACAGGGGTGTTGAGAGCAGTGGGATGTGATTCCCTGTCATGAAAAATCAGCTGCCACATGCAGCAAGGGAAGCAGGACCACCATAATTCAGAAACTTGGACAATGAAGTAATGAATCCCCTCCCTGTTTCAGCACCACCCTGCCAATTGTGACAGGCTCCATTGATCACAGCATTACACACTTTTGATCCTGTACCACTTCTCAAGTGTTGATCCTACTGAAGAAAAATGGGCATCTGAAGAGCTGCTTAAAGTCAGCTCAGCACTGAGTGAATGAGGGAAGTGAACTACTTCATATGACAACTAAGAACCTCAAACTTCTACTGAATGCCATTTGTTGACAAAGTTCTGCCATGATCCTGCTATTTCCCACACAGTTCATCCATTTCCAAGGCAGCAGCTTCTTCCCCAGGAAGTCTCTGACACTCATAACATTATCACAAACATAACCCAAATCAGCACAACTAGAGAGAAAGAAGCTTGGTCTTACCCTGAAAATCTGCCTTAGATTTATCTAGGCCCCTCTTTAGCTAATTTATCTTCATCCAATACAGTCCCACTTATTTTAAAGTCCTCAAATCCATTCAAATTAAAGAGTTAAAACATGGGACAGAGATGGAGGGTCCTTGAATCCCTCAGTTCCAGCAGCAAGGACATGACTTACAACAAAAGGAGGGAGTATGAAAGCAAACAACATTCCTCTTGCAGGCTTTCTTACATTTTGGGCACATCAGAAATTAATATCCCAGCTGCATTTGGGGGAATGGGAAAAATAAAATCCATGCTCAAAACCTGGGATAGCATTGTCTGAATTCAGACCTACTCTACGTGTTTCTAAATTTAAATTTAAAGCATGTCAAAGGTGGCAGCTTTTATACTTTTGCTTACAAAAAGAAAGGAGAAAGGGAAAGTTTAGCAGCTATCATAGCAGTTTCAGAGATCAACAGCATACTCCTGTGCTAAATAAAGCATGTAACTGCCTTTAGCTACTGGACAGCTTTAACACATACAAGCTCTCTGTGCTCAGTCTCTTTCCCAGCAATAATGACATTCCCACCCTTGTAGCCACCAGTGAAGGCCAGTAAAGTTACATGTTAATCCTCAACACTAAATTCATTCACTTGCAAAAGTAGACTCAATTCCAAAAATTTTCATGTGCCCTGTCTGCAAAGAATTTAAATTAATGTAGTTTGCATAAACAAATACGAATGTCAAGGATTCCAGGGAAGGTCTGGAATAGTTTTATGTGTTGCAATATGTTCATACTCGTTACTGGTACATTGAGAATATAGACTGGTTTCCATTGTTTCATCCAAGATCAATTTTTTTTCTCTATTGTCATCTGTACCATCTCTACCTTTTAAAGTGTCTCTCTTGCAATATCTAGTGGTCTAACAGGAAAAACCTGCAGCCTTCCTCAAAGGCTGCTTTCCTGCATTGTTTCAAAGAGAGAAGCAGCACATGGATTCTACAATCGCTCCTCCTCTAACACCTCTGTCTGTTCCACCTCTAACAGCCCTGAGGTGCTCTGTGGCCCAGGCTCCTCAGCACTTCTGCTGGTGTGGCAGAGCAGAGACAGCTGCCTGCAGTCTGGGCCTGCAGCAATGCAGGATGGATTGCTCACCACAATCCTGTTCTCTCCACAGACAGGGACACAACCAATTCTGATTTTTAGGCTCAGGTTTAAAGTTCTTAACTCTCTGCTTTCCCAGCTGCAGTGGGTTTACTCTGAGGTGGCTCATAAGGCAGAGGTTCCTGTTACCAGTTCAAATGGCACCACAGAAAGAAAATCTGAATCCAGTGCCCATTGAACTTCTGCCACATGGGCAACAACACCCTGTGGCACAGATTCAGTGTTTTGTTGTCACTGAATCTGAAGCTTTGTTCTCTTACCTATCAGCAATCTGGTCACAGTCCTCATGGGAACATACTTAAACATGAGTATTTGAATAGTGCCACCAAAACCAGTAAAACCATTTAACCTTTGTATTATTAAACACACACATTAGCATTTGCAACACTCCCTACTCTAACGTGCTCATTTGGCTCATCTCTACTGAAAACTTCATATGTATCATTTGTCTGACAAACAATTCTGACTGCAGAGTATCTATACATAGAATTAACTCCTTGTGTGAATTGCTTACAACAAAGCTAAATAATTCTTAAAATGTTTTAAACATACAGTCAACCAAAACATAAGTATTTGTGCACAGCACTCCTCAAAACTGCATAACACAGAAAATAGGAAAATCACAATTGAAGGGCCTCGGAAGGTGACTGGGTCTCCTCAATGCATTCTAAGTACTGAGTCTCCCAAAGCTGTTTTCATTAATTATTGCTGATCATTTAAATCACAATATTCTTACTGATCCTGTGACTTAGCAGATATTTCTGGCTAGAACAGTCCCCCGAGTGAATTTAGATTTGCTTTTTCTGATTCAATTTGAATAGAGATAACTTTGATAGAAAGTAGGTTACTATTTTCAAAACTGTATTTTTATGGTTATAATTTATTAGAAGCAGTAGGGAATTCAAATTTATGGATCAGTTATATCAAGTATTTAGCTAAACCCACGAGACTACTGAACAGTATACTGCTAATCCCAAGATAAATATTTTAATCCACTTTTCAGCAGAGTCTTAAAATAACGCTTCTTTCAATATGTATAATTTTATCATTTATTTTTCTCTGAATAGAGTTCCACGGATGAATTAGTAAAAAAGCACAGCTTAGAAAGAAAATCAATAGTTCTCAACTGAAGACCACTTACAAAATACAATTGGGTAGTAATTGATTTGTAGCAAAATTTGCTGCTTAATTCTAGCCACATGTAACTGAACTAAAAGAATGCATGAGAGATTATAATTTGTCTGTGTACTAATGCTCCCAAGTGGATCACCTCTGCAATGCTCATGTAACTCCAATAAATTAAATAAAATTTGAAATGAGCTCAGAGCTTGCCAAATGCACCTTTTGCTAGTGACAGGAAGTTGCATTTTGGCTGGGATTTACTACTGCTGTTCACTGAAGAGCCATTCCACAGCATACAGGGAGTGAAGGGCGAGAACACGGATATAAATTGGGTTCAGCAGGTGTGTGTGTACAATCAGAATGATTTACAGTTGCCTCACAAACAAACGAGTCCTATCCTGCATAAGCTGATGTTAGCCATTCATCCAGAGGAGAAATCCTCCGTGGGAATTCTAGAGGGAAGCAGATGCAGGAAACCAGTATTTGAAATTAAAAAAAAAAAAAAAAAAAAAAAAAAAAAAAAAAAAAAAAATTAAAAAAAAAAAAAAAAAAAAAAAAAAAAAAAAAAAAAAAAAAAAAAAATAAAAAAAAAAAAAAAAAAAAAAAAAAAAAAGGAAAAAAAAACCACACCAAAACCAATGTTTTACTTGCAGTTGTTTCTTGTAATGTCCACAGCCAAAGCACAGCACCTGACAAAGGGGTTTCTGTTGGAATGAGTTAGGTACAAGCTTCTCTACGTGACGTGCCCTGGCAGAGGCTTTGGACAAGATGATCTCCAGAGGTCCCTTCCAACCCTAATGATTCTGTGAAACTTAAGGTCACTGGGTTTTTAAATTGTTTCATTTACCTAAGGCACCTAAAACACTCCAAGACCCATTCATTTAGAGTAGTATTACATTAAGTTATAATCTTTTGACCTTACACCTGCACATCTTCTATTTATACTTTGTGGCTCAAAAGATGCAGTGAATCATTAAGGTCACTTGATGGCTTTAACTCAGGTTGCTATTTACAATAAACTAAAAGCTGCAGTGGCATGACAAACACCACCCCTGTAAATCCTGAAGGAACCAATACTTCTGCATGTTTCAGTACAGACTGTTCTTTCTGATATATAGCACTGGCAAACACTGGCTGTTAGCATTTCAGTGTTTCTGAAATCAAGCACTCAAAGATAGGACATACCAGAAGTCATTTGGATTCAGATATTTGGTGTCTAAGCACTGCTTTTAATTATCTAAGCATATACTGTTTCTTTCTAAGAATCCTGCCCCCATATTTACCATAAGTTAATTTAGAAAAGTGTGTATTCTATTTTTTTTTCATCTTTATTTCTCCATGTTAGGACTCTGGGCTAGCTAGACGTCACTAATTTATTCCCTTCATCAACCTTTTGGTTCTTTCCATCACTCTAGAATCTAAGTTCTTCCCATTTTCACTCAATGTCTTGACAAAGTGGGAGATGGTACTGCCCTGTTATGGTTGGTAAAACAGGGCCCAGGGGCACCCAGTTTAACATTTTGTTACCACTGTTCAGTCTGATGGGAATCACATATATTTGGGGGCTGCAGCATGGGCTCTCACACCACCTGTCTGACATCATGAACCATTCTGCCAGACTGTGTTCAAAAAACATGGAAATTAATAGATTCTTCCAGAAAAAGCTGCAGTTTTAAAAATATAAGAATATTTCCTCTGTAACTACTTCTTTCAGAAGCAATTATTTTTACTGAAAGAGTTGTTAGTAATCATTAGAAGATACATCATGAGAGCCACAGAGAGGATCCCAAGTTAAATTACCAAAACAGGATATTAACATGAAAGTATTTGGTAACCTTGACTCTAGTTATAACCAGAAGAGAAAGAGCATAGAGACATATGGGAAGAGGCATAAGGAGGGTAAGAAAGGTTCAGTTTGGAGATCAGAGCTCCCAGGAAGCAGTTTGGATTTAAATACCAGCCCCCAGATACTTATTCGTATTTTCCAAAATTAAGACTTGAGTTATGGTAAATAAAAGATGTTGGTCATTTCCACACAGGAAAAAATATT
This sequence comes from Pachyramphus minor, assembly GCA_013397135.1. Taxonomy (NCBI): domain Eukaryota; kingdom Metazoa; phylum Chordata; class Aves; order Passeriformes; family Tyrannidae; genus Pachyramphus; species Pachyramphus minor. The sequence continues at coordinate 314,557 of VYXB01003702.1, forward strand.
TTATATATATATATATATTTATGAAGGTCCAGCATTTTTCTCTTTCAAACCTATAATACTACCAAGCTCCCAGGAAGGAGTGACATTTCTTCTATTGAGAAGCAGCTTGTATTTTCACTTGGCCATAAGACCTGTGTAAGCCATGGAACCCATGCAGCAAGTGTAACACTCCAAGTTATGAAACCAAAAATGACATTCACTTCAATACCAAGAGTCCATGCAAGGTTTCACTGCGAGTTTCACACACATTCAAAGATAAGGAAGTTACCTATAAGAGAGAATGCAACCTCTTTGAACAGTCTGTATATTCACACCCACAACCTCCCAAATGATAGAAAGTACTGAATTTACAAAGGCATTCTGTATTCCTAGACAAGGGAAAGTGAAAAACACTTTTACATCAGGGATTTTGGGAGCCTCTCAGTGTAGCTACAATAAGGATTTTACAAGGGGCTCCCTGCATCAGTTCAATCAAGTTATCCTGTGCTAAAATTCCTCATTCTATGAGATGAAGGACTAAAAAAGACATAACAGTTTTTCAGTCACACAGAAATATGCTTTCTCAACCAGTGGTAGAGAGGCTTAGAGGGAAGTGAAGGGAAGGGACAAGATGGCAGTGTTCAAGGAATAACTACCAAATTCAGTCCATTTTCTGGAAACACAGCCTTTTACTGCACAGAAGTACTGCTTTCAACGTGTATAATTTGAAATGTGTTGCCCAGTGTGCACGTTCCTGTGCATGAGGGAAAACATGAGTAATGAGAAGCAGTTTGAGCTCCTATCCCAGGAACTCACAAGAGTCGGTGCATTTGCTCCACTTTGTTCAGTGAGCTACATCCTGCAGGCAAAAAGCATCTCTTCAGATAATGCCAGGCCAGGGGGATTTTTACAGTCAGAGGGAGGGGTGACCTCTCCAGAAACAGCCTCTTCTGAGCCTTAAAGCAGGCTAAGTAACCACTGAGCCCTGCTGCAGCACATCACTGGGAGGCTGCACTCCACTGCACTGGGGCTCCAAGTCCAAGCTGAGCTTTCTGAATTGCAAAGAGGTTCCTCTGTAAAGAATATTTCACATATGTATCCAGTCAGGGTGGTAATGTTGTTATTATAGCACTGTCTGCAATAACTCAGCTGTCACATTCACTTCAGGCTCAAACTCAGTCTACATGGGCTCAGCTGGTCAGCATTTTTTTTTCATATACAGTATGTTCAAAATTTATGCAGACTGTTATGAGCCATGAGGTGGCCAGTAAAAAAGGGGGGGAAATACATTTATTTATTTAAGAAGAAAAAAGGTGTTAGGAAATTTTAAAGAGGGTGGTATCACTTTTTGCACCATTGGAATATTACATTAGAAGAATAATTTTGTGGCATTACATTCTTCACGTCCAAACTTCTTTTCATGAAACATTTGTTTATGTTTCCCTTTCTGTTAAGCTACTTCCTCCCTTAACACAGTGTTAGCAAAGCCTGGGTTCTAGTCTATCCACAGCAGACAGACAAATTGTGATCTCTGGACACCCTAATAAATACACTGACAGCAGTTTGAGACCAAGCAAAAAAACCAACCAAACAAACAAAAAAAACCCCAAAAATAGTTTGTTGCACTGAGTCCATACAAAATTCCTTTCAGCCTGTAGCTACCCCATTTCCCTTAGCAAGCACCTACCAGGAAGAACTATTAGTGAATCAACAGCAACACTTCACTCAACACTCTTTGTTCAGGTTCTTCTTTGCTTTAAGAATATGCCACTTTAATATATATCAACAGAACAATACCCAAATGCAGAGACTTCAAACAGCACTCAGTATCAGTGTTTAGTTCTTAGGTGACATTATGTCCTGCTAAGATCACCAGGAGCTTTACAGAGCACAGTCAAAAGCTGCACTCACAGAGAGACCCATGCAGTGCCTCCCACGGCAAACAGAAGGTTGGAACTTCACTACATTAGAGACAAGACAGGAGAATAGTTTTACTTAAATAGCCTTAAAACTGAGCATATTGTGCCTCAGCAGTAAGAGAAGTTCTTGGATGAAAATGATGAACATCAGAGAATGTAATACATTCTAAATAATATATTTAAATTTTTAAATACTTACATTATTTAAACTACTAAATAATGAAGGGAAAATTAATAGCTAAATCTTATAAAATAAAGGTTAGGAAGTAGTCACTGACTGCCCTATGTGATAATAACAAATATGGCTGTCCCAAAAGGAAATGGCTCAAAGATAAAAAAACCCCAGCAAAATAAAGCACCAAACCACATCTTGGGAACAGGGGTTAAATGAAGAAGATTTCAAAGGCATAACACAAGATGGGAACTTCCTGTTCAAACCAAAGCATTTGAAGGAAAAGCTCCAATTTTGATGCCAGTGACAGACACTGATGTCTGTACCAAGATGTGATGCCCCTCACATCTTGGTCCCTTCAGCACAGTGGTGTTAAGTGTTTGCTTTGCTCAGGGGTCACTGCTGAGCTTTGTTACAGCTTTGTATACGAGGCAGAAGAGCCCTCCAGCTCCTTTTCTTTCCTCTCTATAATAGTGTGCAGGAGGTTGACAATTAAGGCCCACTTGTCATCATGCTGCAGCAGCACTGCCTTGTCTGCTGTAATGTTTTCTCACTGCAAGAATGAGATGCTGCACCTTTATGTTGTTACCTCTCCCATTAATTCAGCAGCATAAGAGCAACAATCAGATGAACAGCAGATGAGAACAAGTTATTGTCCATGACATGACATGACTGGAATGGCAACCTGGAATTGCTTCCAGGTATGGAAGCAAATTCTTCATATTTTACTGTACTGAAATAAAGGGGGAAGAACTATTATTATTATTCTATGAGAAGAAATATCAGGTGTCAGTGGAGTATAGCAGTCCCCACATCTCCTGCCAGACTTTTACAGCAGCTGGCAGTCTGTATAACTTTGCCATGTTACCTTGGTCACCTGTAAAATGTTTAAAATTGTCCTTTAATATTCAGTGCAGGAATTTTATAGCACTGTTAACTACCTGTAAGTCACATATGCCAACATTGGGTTATTACATTGCTTTACAATTGTGCTGCTTATCTTTTGTCATTCTGAGAGCTTTCTAGGCTTGCTCTTTGAGCAGAACTGACCATCAAAACCTACCTGTGTTCTGCACCAAGGACAATTCACAGACAGTGCCAGAAAGATTGTGAGAGGCCTCAAGGATGACAAACTACTTAAGAAGGATAACTGAAATTTTAAAAGGAGGGGGGAAGAAAAAGCTCCACCTGTGACCTTTTTACATAGTTTCCATACAGCCAAAGAGAAAAACAACAATCCAGTACCTACAGAAACTGGCACTGTAATAGAGAGTAAGAAACATGTATTTAAAAGACAAACACTTTAATTTGTTCTTTTTAAGAACAAATAAGTCAAGAGCTCTCCAGTCCTTAGATTAAACCTGGCCTGAGTGTGCAGGTTCATGAAAGTTTGAGTTCTTTGGAAAGCCAGTTAGTTGGAAAAGAAAAAAAGCCATCAAGATAGATGCATACACAGTTTGGATGGGAGAATTCTGTCTAAATGGCAATTCAGTGCCCTTTGTACATTTACACAGCTTCAGGAAATACACAACCATACTAATTATTATAATGAGTAGTATAACATATTGAGATCACAATCCTTTACTGGCTACCCCAAATAATTTTTTTGATATAGATGTAGATCTTAAAACTGAATGTTGCTTGAGTCTGTTTAAATCCTTTAGCAATTGCCGAGAAGATCATCAACACCCATTTTTTCCATCAGTAGAAAAAGATACTGACAGTGAATTCATAAGTCCACCAGAGACTTTAAACCTCTGACTGCAGACTAAAGTAGTTAGACTCCCTCTTTGGCACCATCTAAGCTGAAGGAGAGTAATGAGTGTTGAAAAAAAAATTAAACAAATCAATAGGAGTATTGAACATATATTAAAATATTATTGAATTTCTGTCTTTGGCCTAAGCTTTTATGAAGGTTGACATAATGCAGTTGGACAAGTAGGCCCTTGGCCAATTGTCCATTGGAGCCTTCCTACTGACTGCACTAAACTTCTGAACACACACAGTGGAAATAAAAATATTCAAATACATGCCTGAAGATTCAGCATTATTTTTTGTTTCAGCCACCCTATCTACACTCTCATTAATATTTCCAGGAAGCTATATAAATTCATATATATATATCTATATTAAGTACACATCTACACTTCATATAGTACCTTTGTGAGGATTTGAACAGGCACACAAGCGAAACCAACCAATTTTCTGAGGTTTTCTTCTGCTTCTTGTTTGATATATCAAACACTTCAAAAGCACAATCAGAGTGCACAATAATCAAGACTCTACTTGCTGCAAACAATTCATAAACACTGCCTAACATTAAATGTTCACCAAACTGTTTTAAAACTAGAGCAGATAGCAAAGTAATTCACAATCTTAGTTAGGAAAAAACCCTCTTTCTAAGGAGTAGCAAAAAATCCTGAAACATAATGGCAAATGCTTTTGGGTTTGGAGTACCAAACTCTAAAATAGATCATGAATTAAATGAATTTCAAAGTATCTTTCATGCTAAATATATGTAAATGAGCAGATTATTCAGGCAACATTTAAATAGGATTATAGAAGGAAAGGCATAATCCTTTTAATGTACTATTTTTTTAATGTCTGTGTGTCTTCCATTTTCCAATTGGAGTGAACTATTTTTAGGCAGCTTCACAGTAAATATTAACCACTATCTTCCTTACCATAACCATCAAAAGCCTGCATTGATTTACCTGTATAATAAGCAGGTTTTTGTATATTCTACAGATCATGGTCTATTATTTTTGACTACAAATTAAGTTCTCAATTAATTGATAGGTTATTTGAAATACAGCATATGTTTGAAATCTTTCACAGTCTTTATAATCGATTGCTTTTGACTTTGTCTTTCCATTCTTTTATGTATGTCTCCTCCTATGAAGATATTTCTAAAGGGCTAAAATCCACTTGAGATGTCCCTTTAAAACAGTCTTTTGTGCCTTATCTCAGCAGCAGTAATGAGTCAGGAATACTAAAGCTGCTGAGGAAAAGGAAGTGCTGCTGTGCAGGGACAGAGGTGCAGTGGGATCTCCCAGTCCGTAGGAGCAAGGGCAGCAGGGAACTGCACTGTCACTGTGCCCCGTGAGGCACCCCAGGGCAGCTGCCAGGAGCACACCAGAGAGGCAGCATGCAGGGACACAAAGCATCCCTCCACGGGATATCCCTTCCTTCCCCAGGACCAGCCCTGCTGGAAGGCCAGCAGGTGCTCAGGTTAGAGAGGCAGAGGTGGCCTGCAAAGTAACACATTCAACAACAACTGCTTTTAACTCCGTATTGGGGGTATTGAAGAACAATGTTGCCAGTGGGGCAAAAAGGAGAACATAGAACGTCCTGCTTTTCCTTAATTTCTGTGGTAACTGAGGAAAAAGGTTATTGTGCAGATGCAATTGTGGCCAGAGACGAGGGGAGAGAGAATGTGTGAGGGGAAGAACTGCAGACAGACACCAGGGGCAGGGCAGAAGGAGGGGCAGGAGGTGCCCCAGGCAGCAGAGCTGAGGTTCCCCTCAGCCCCTGGGGCAGACCATGGTGAGGCAGCTGTGCCCCTGAGCCCACGATCTGTGTAGTCCTTCCCTGGCAGAGTGTGCATGCAAAGCAGGAACCTGCTCCACAAATTGTCTCTTCTCAAGGCTGCAACTTAGTACCTCCAGTCCAACAGAAACACAGCCCTGAAAGATGGGATACGAGGCTATTTCCATCAGAAACTACAAATCTCTGATAACTACCTTTCAGCTTAGAGATTTCTGTTCAATGCCCCTGAATTAATTTATTATACTCATTCTGAATTGCATTTGTTTGATTTTTGTTTAGAGTCATTTCTCAAAAGATGAATAAGTATTGATGAGTGAACAATTATTCACAGGACTAAGGAGAATGCTACAATGATTTGCTTTAGATGTCTGTTCTGAAAGCACTGGAGGAAAACAGTAATGTGAGTTGTTTAATAGACTGCTGCAAAAGAACATTTGAATCAGATGCAGTTAAGCTACAACTGAGAAAGTCTTATGCAATGTTTTTATTGACCTAACGTTTACAAATACTATTTCAAAAAAACCATGTCTGGGATACACTGGTAGAGAAATGAAACATGGCTCAGGTCAGGGGGATACAAAATTAGTAGGATCATTGTGTATAATCCCTCTTCACTCATCCATTTCATTAATTTCATTTTATAGTGTTTTTACACAAGGAGTATCTTGGGTCTGTATGGTCAAAGTCACTTAAATTCTACAGAATGTGAACACAAACACTTTGGGGAATGACTGGGTGGCTGCACTGCAGCCAATCATTTAAGATGTTTTAAACACATCATCACCATATTAGTTGGGTCCTGCAAATGTAATCTGGCAGAAGAAATTGTGTTTCCACAAGAATTGAATGCTTTAATTTGAGCACACTAGAGGAGCCCATCTGGCCACTTAAAACCACTATCAGCTGTAGATTCTGTCTGAGGCCTACTGGTTTCAAGACATTATTTTCCTTCTGACAGTTAGCTGTATGAACCACATAGTTCTGGAAATATTTGAATTGTAAATACTGAAAATCAGCTACTGTTCATGCATTGCAACTCTTCATATATTTTAATATGCATATTAACACCATGAAGGCTCCACATTCGTAAAGCTGATCTTGACAGATAATAATAATTGTTGAATATAATTGATAATACTACTTATTGAAAGTGACCAACCATTTAATAGTTTCTCTCTCTTTCACTTGCTTTCATTCTGGAGAAACATGATGATATTAAATGTTCAGTATGGTAAGTTCAAGATTAATAATTCAATTATCATTAAGCACAGATTGAAACAATAGTGTTGCCTTGCCTTACAATGTCAAGAGCTTTAGTGAATCATTTAATAATGTCGGTATTCCTCCTGACATGAATTGTCTGGGCTGACAACACCATGCAATGGTTTCAAAACTAACATTTTGGCACAGTTACAAAGGAGCTGTGAACCACAGGTGTTTTAGAGTTATTTTAGTGGGGTTTTTTCCCAATCCATAACCACACACACCTTCTCAGTGTTTAAAAAATGGGCCAAACTCACAGCACAGGGAAAGAAGTTGCTTTCAATGACTTGGTCTGAACACCAACTGCTGGCAAAGGAAGTATGATGGACAAGTGACAGTAGTTTCAGCTCTCCTGCCTGCTGTTTGCCATGGGGCAATATTCAAACAAACTCCTTTTGCCTCACAGTAAAACCAATGAAATTATCTTCCTGTTATCTTTGATTACACCTGCATAAGGCAGTTGACAGAAGCCATCTCTTAATTTCCTTATGGTCAGATTTCAGTCAGGATTTACTTTTCATTTTAAAGGGGCAGTTGCAGGCTGAAGGATCATCTGAGTTTCCTGAGGAGTTTCCCCAGATAAAGCCAGAAAGTTGAAATTGCTTATCTTTCACTCCTCCGTGAAGCCTGGCTCTCAGACATGTGGTCTTAACAGAGCTTAGCTGGACTTTTCTCTTTGGCTTTTGATCTCGCCAGTCTCTTCTTTACCAGCATAAATGATCAGACAGCATGCACAAACATTGCCAGTTGCATATCTTTTGAAAATATGGAAGTCAAAAACCTGGGCTCCTGCCTCTTGCTTTTGATCTGAATCTATTCTTTATTTTTGCCTCAGATTCATAAATGTGAAAATACCTCTTGAGCTGTACACAGGATGTCTCATATATATTCACCATTTTCATAGCAAATTTTATTTTTGATTAAGGGATTCAAATAATAATGAATCACTGCTTCTCCCTTTAATCTGTTTGTATAAAGTATTTTGGAAGAGATGCACAATCAGAGACCAATTTTCCAAACCCTACTGAATATATGCAAGTTCAAATTAATGACTCAGAAACATAACCTCTAAATCCTACCTTGTACTTATTCATAAAGCCCATCTTGACAGAAAATAATAATTAAGGACATAATTGATAATAAACACAAAGGTGACCAAGTATTTAATAATATCTCCTTAATTCTCTATAAAGAGGATACGTATCACAGATCACAAATGTTCAGTATAAGCTCAAATGTTATAACTCAATTAGCATTAAATATAATTTATGTCAAAACAATGTTTCAGGTGAATGGTAATTAAATATTACCTAATTCTGCATTGTGAGGACAAGATGCATTGAGTCTATTCTAGAAAAAGAAATATTAATAAAGCAGCAGGTTTTCCCCAAACAAATGCATTTCTGAGGACAAATTATCCCTTTCTTTGCACAGATGGGTGTTCTCACCCATCTTGTCCTTCGTTACAGCTTCTGTTCAAATCAGACTGCAAGAGACGTGTGATAAGCACAGAGCAGACACAGATTACTTAGGGGAACGAGGATCAAACCGAGGAAAACTGATCATGGAAACAACCCAAAGAGAACAAAAAACTATGGGGAAGCAACCAGGATTGTACCTTGATTCCCACCCCATTTCCTGTCAACCTCATGGAGCTCTGAAAGACCCGCCCTGAGTGTCTGCAGTGCCCAGAAGACCTGGAGAGAAGTTTCTGCTTCCTCTCACATGTTTTGGTGGTCCTACAGACAGGCAAGTCCTTACATTCATTAAAAACACGAGGGACTTCATTCTTTAAAGATAATATAATGGTTTCAAGAAAATTACTCTCACTTGAGTGGCACTGATAAGGTATTGTGAAGCTCAATTCTTCCTCTGTGAGCCTATATATTCATACATTAGACTGAAGGGTTTCTTTCACCTTTGAGCAGAGCCAACATCTGCCACCTGCGTCCCCCACTTCACATTTCAGAAGAGGAGAAAAATGGACACTTTCTTATAGTGTTTCAGAGCAGTATCCACAATCCTTCCCCCACTGCTATGTAATGTTTATTCTTTTAAAACCTACACTTTAAAAACCCAACCAACCAACCAAAAAACAACAACCAAAAAAACCCAACAAAAAACACCACAAGGCCATATTTATGTTAAAGTTGTCCAGATTCTGCAGTTTGGGCAAAAGAGGTATCTCATCATGGAACTCCTACAGATGGGAAGCAGAGCACGCCCTAGGCAAAGATGACTCAATAAGAAAGTAGAGACAATTTGACTGTCATCACTGATCACATATAAGTAACAATCACACTGTAAACTGCAGAACAGAAGGACTCCACAACTTACAGGAACTAATAGGAATAAATAAACCTAACAGTACATTTATGACAACTGTGTTGGAGCTTCTTCCCTTTTCCCTACCCACAGAAAGGGCTGAACTCCAGAACTGCAACACTTTCATGGGCACTACCTCTCCCACATCCACTGCTCCTAATAACAACACCATGGTGCTGGGAATTCAAGACCAGCAATTTTACTCAGAGATTTACTGGCAACGACAGCAGGACCCAAGCACCAGTGTAATGCGATCTCACTGCAGAAGAACACACTGAGTTGTGACATTCTGCATTAATTTCTATTTCCAAATGATCTCAGGCTGTAGCCACATGCAAAACAGATTAGGGCAATCTTGTTCCAAGCCAGAAAAAATGTGGCTAAATGTGGCAACATTTGTAGTGCAAAGATTTTATTCTTCTCACCAGGCTCTGGTAAAACAGTGAACTGCTGGCCAAGACTGTGGGCTGTGCATCTGGATGAGGCTTAAGATGAAGTAATTACTTATCCTACAAAAGCTCTGATTCTTCAAGGTGATCTACTCCATGTGTATCCTATTGTAGGAGCCTGTGAGGCACATGTACCCAGCACATGTTTTCCTAGCAGTACCAGCATTCAGCACTGCTCTGCTTGTACTTTCTGTCCATGAGAGGACATTAAAGCCTGGCCAGCCATGCCCAATTACTCTGGCAGTGTTAACCCTATACTACTAAAAACTCCAAAGCCTGAACAGAAACCAGACTACAAAAACTTCCCTGACAGCAACTGTAAAGGTAGTAAATAACTGTTTTGTGGGGGAAAAAACCCCAAAACACAAACCAACTGTTTCAGATGAAGAGATCTACTTTTTAGAACTTAACACAGATGCCCAGTGGGTGCCAGGACTGAGGATGTAAAGCTCCTGGAGTGTTCCTTGCCATTGCCCAATAGCTCTCATTGACTGGTACATAACTGGAGCAAGCAAAGAGTCTCTGCCAGTCACCCACACTCTGACACCTGGAGGGGGGAAAGCCCCAGCTGAGCAATGGAGCTGACACCGTGTCATCTAGTTCAAGAAACGTGTTGCCAAAGTAATTTACCTTTCAAATATAGTACCCAAAACAGCAAAAGAAAGCCTGAAATGTTTATTTTCCTGTTCATGTAGTAGAACAAAACTGAGGAGTTGTCAAAATACTCTGTTTTAGCAGTGAATCTGGATGAGATCCAGCAACTTAGGACAGAGCAGTTTCAAATGCTACATGAAGTGACACCCTGCAGGTAGGAGCCAGACAAGAAGCAAGTGTGGACAAAGTCTTGAAGTCTGATATAGAGGAAAAACTGTATCACAAGACAAAACAGCTGATGTTCAGCACAGTGTGTGGTACTAACCACACACTCTAGACTCTGTTTGGCCTTTGCAGTCAATATAAAAATAATTTCCTCACTTTTTTGGGTCACTTGCTGCATTATGTAAGAATTTACTGAAGTGCTAGGGATTGTTCATATTTTGTTTTATTTTCACAGATCTCTCCATAAAGTAGAGCTTAGTATTCCATTCTGATCTGGTGAAAGATGTAGTTCATCTTAAACCTAGCAAGCTAAAAGAAATAGTCTATTAAAAACTAGTTTTCCAGCCCCAGCAGGTGTTCTGTCACTCCACTACTGCTACAATGTCAGAGTATGAGGAACTGGTAAACTAGTTACACAGATGAAGCTTCCCAGAAGTGTCTACATTAGTGGAGTTTTATTTTGCTCAGAACATACTCTTTCTATTTCACTAGGCATTCATATATTTTAGTATCTTAGCACCCAGTTTAAATTCAATGGGGGTAGCTTGTTTTCCTGACCTTCACATGGCCCAAATGTAGCCTTTTAATCTGCTGACCAACTGAAGCTGGAAATAGCAGAACAGAAGGTCACAACTTCCTTGCAGTGCAGGATAAATCACACCTTTCCTCTGCTGTACAGCTCCACTGAGGATTACTGGGGAGGCTTGCAAGCCCAGAGGAGGCTGTTGTTGGCAGAGCAATCTGCTATCCCAATCAACCAATCTGACCAAATCTAGTCATACAAAACCAAGAGATTCAGAGGAATGAGGCTGTGAGCCCTTTTCCACTTTGTTTTTGCTGCAGTCAGTCAAGAAGCCAAATAATCACTCATCTTTGCATTTTTTAAAGTCAACGTTATCTGTCCAGCAGCCATTTACAGGTTATCTGCAAATGGTAAAGCAAACAAATCTCATTAAAAAGCTGCCACTTCATCTTACAAACTGTGGGATTCCCATACAAGTTGTGTGGGATTGCACAGTGCAAAACCCCTCTTTCCAGGTTGCAGTACCTCTGCCTGGAAGGTCAAGTAAGGAAAATTCTTGAGGTCACTCCCAAATGTGATGTCCTGCAAGGGGGGAATGTACAACTATCAGCTGAGCCTTTCTGCTGACCCAGAAACTACAAATGTCTTCTTTTCTATTCTTTTTAGATAAAGAAATGTTCTGTCTGCCTCAATCTTTTTAGAGGGGAAAAAAAAAAAGCAACTAATATCTTTTTTAGCCGTGTTTTTCTTTTGTGTTCTCTGTCCTTTGTAATCTACTTTGACTCACTGACAATACTTGACTGTCTGTACTCTCACTGTCTTCTAATCACAAAAAAAAGAAAGAAAAAAACACCACCCCAAAACCTTCTGTCCATCCCTTGTAATTACAAACCATCTCCTTTATCTAGTAGTCTGGTGAGAGGAGGATGAGGCAGAACAGCAAATGTTTTTCTTTCACTGGCCTCTGTCCCAGCAATATCACAATATCAGTTCTTTTACTCCCAGTTCTCTGTTGTGCTGTGTCTTCATTGAGCAGAATTGTCAGATGTGCCTGATGGGCAGCCAGGCACAAATGCAACAGCAATGTGTTCCCTTCATGTGCATTTCAAAACAGCTGTTGAGTGTATATTCTTTATTTGGTCACAAGCACTTCCACAACTGATGTGTCTTCATTTCTGATTCTGTTCTGTGTGCTTTGATTCCTAAATGTGATGAAGCAGATTTTGCCCATGCGAGGGTGAGTTCCTTTGTTTTTCTGAAGGGCTAAATATAACAAACATTATAAATCGCATGCTTTTTAAGTGTGGGGCTTAAATGCTCATGCTGTGACAATGGCTGTGTTAGCTGGGGATTATAGCAGTGTGCTTTACTTGTGTATACTCCTGAAAAATACTCAGACACTGCAATTACTGTAGAACAAACAGCAGAGTTGATCAAGGGCTTTTGTCCAGGCTCTTCAGTGACAGCCACACTGATTTGCTGTGACTGCCCACAGAGCAGTGAATGCACTGCAGGATTTTTCCTGGTTGGTAAAAGGAGCTTTGAGTCACACAGGACATGGGAGAAGGCACAACTGCCCTGTTTGTCACCCCAGCAGGATTTTTCAGGCTGAATGTGGGTAGGTGACTGTACCTTGGTACACAACATGTCTGAAACCCTTCTCTGTACTGTTCATCTTCCAAGAAAGATTCAAGGCTCTTGCTACCCTCAAGCACATAAGAAGCCATGAAGCTAATTGCAAGGTTTCTCTCTAAAACACTGGTGAAAATTCCCCTTTTTTTTGCAGCACTCACAATTCAGGTTTTCCAGCTTTTGTCTACATGAACAAACCCCAGCAAATGCATAAAATCCCATTACAGTCTATACACCTCAGCTCAATTTTTTTTCCTAAAGCCTCAGAAGTCACAGTAAACCAGGCAGTGATTCACTTTCTAAATACAGGCTGGTGTCTCTGTCTTTATATTGTGCTCATAATTACAATGTCAAGGAGGATCCTCTGTTGTATCTAAGAAGGGAAAACCAAGAGTTTTTAATCTCATTTGTGACCTGCCATTTGTCAGCTCAAAGTTTTGGGTTTTTTTTGGCCACACTGAAATAAGTTCTACCTTAATAACACATTAAGAACTGCCACTGACAAAGCTCTCCCTTTGGAAGGAAGGATTATCTTTGGGCACAGTGTCTCCTAACTTCTCCACAAACCTGCCATGTGACTGATCAGCCACTGACTTCCAAAGCTGAACTGTACTGTATCAAAGTCCAGGTTCGTTATCTGTGAAATGGGTAAAATGGCACTCACTACTGTCCCAGGCTAATATCTGAGGTGATAACTGCCACACAGCCCCCCATGGTAAGTCATTCCAGCACACACACAAACAACACCAGTGCTGTTTTTCAGGCTGCTGTTGTGTGGGGTGGCAGCATCAGTGGGTTCCCCTGGTGTGCTGTGTCCAGACTTTGGTGAGTGTGCTTCTTCTGTGAAGCTGCAGAGGAGGTTGTGCTACACATCCATCTGCTCAGCATTTCTTAGCCATGAACATGCCCTACACTGCTGTTGCTGTGCTTCTCTGCACTGCTGCCCTCTAATCAACAAAATGAGAGGAATACTGGGGGGACACTTCCCCTGTGCCAGAATATCATTTATATTACGAGCATTTTTCCCAAGCAGTGCCAGAGAGGAAGGATGCAACTCTCACTGTCTTTCTTTGGAAACAAAATTAAGTTATCAGTCTTTAATTTAGTTAGTGATAATCTCTGCTAAAGCATTCCCTCATGACTTCCACTAAATACACCATTAAAATCTCCCTTCTGTCTGGGCTACCAAGAGCTCTCTCTACATGAGAAGGCTTGTTCAACTTCAAACTAGGTTCCCACTGGCTGCTGGGACAGCAGCTTTCTGCTCCAAAACGAGTTTTTATGTATCACTGCACGACAGAAAGGCACAAATCGGTCACTTTGTGTCACCCTCTTAGGAACCAAAAGCTGTAACCAGAGCAGGACAAAACAAGAGTGATTTCCTGGGTTGTGTTTCAAAAGAACATATCTGAGTAGCACTCAAAGCCAGTACAGGCAGCCACATAACTCCTGTCAGTGGGACAGTTCCTGCATGTACTTACTCTTTTCACTGGTACCAGTTTGGAAGGGGAAGAATGACAGCACAAAGAAGTAACCTTCCAACCATGATGCCAACAGGGACAGAGTGTAAATTACTGGGGAATTTGAAGGGCCAGATTGGAACCCAAGCAAAGCTAAAATCACTGAGAGCAAGGGTTCACAGAGGTAAGCAAAGACAGAAGCAGACATCTGTACAGCTGCCAGCAGGGTGAGAGTGATCCCTGCTCCTGCTTACAAAAGTGCCAGTCCACCTCTTGGTTAAAAATATCAGCTCCGATTCTCTCCTCCTGTCAGTACAATTTAGTAATAATTCTACTACAGAACAAACAAAAAAAAACCTGGTTCCAGGTTCAAATCATTTCAGGAAAAAAAATATCCTCTTCACACATCATTGAGGCAGATATGTAAAAAATGAAAATAACCTCAGCTGCTATTTTGATACATCCGAGTTGCATTTGTAATAACAAGCCAGATTTGAATCCATGTGTTCAAGAGTCACTTGGGCAGCCTAACTTAAAAGTGATGGAAGACACTCAGTCACTATGACCAACTCAAGAAAAAAACAAGACCATTGTCTCTATGGTGTACAGAAAAGATGGGGAAAGATGACAGTGGAGTACTGCAGAGTATTTACAAACTCTGGTCTTTGGACTTGTCAGTAAACAAGTTATTTCTTTCCTGGCTCTGTGACACCACTTCATGAACATGCACCCAGATACCAATTTACTGTCCAGAAAAGCTGAATGAACTGAATCTCTCCCTTTCAGTGAAGTCTCTCCACTTCATAAGAAAAGAACTTTGCACTGGTAAAGAAAGACACCCTACTGACAATGCAGAAAGATTTCAGATGCTGTGCAGAAGCACAGTACAGGTCTGCTTTCCCTTGCTCCAAATCCTCAAACTCAAGAGTACAGCAGAGCAGGAGATAACCTGGAGTCTAAAAACACAGTCATAAATCTTGCAGGACAGTGCTGGCTCAAGGCTTTCTGAACAGAACTACGATTGAGGCTGGACACTGTGGCCCAGGAAAGGAAGGGATGGAAGTGGGATGGGGTGTCTCTGTCCTGTATTATTAGAGAAGTGGGTCCAGTGCAGAGCAGAGTGGGAAGGAAAGGCAGCCCCTCCTGCCCTTCCTCAGCCCTGTCTCTCTTGCAGCACTGATTAAGCCCAGCTCTGGCTGAGACAGGGTGGGGGAAGAACTGCAGTGGCTGGGTCATACTGCACCTGGTGTCCTGGGCAGGCACTTTGACTTGCCTTCAGCAGTCCTGGGCCAGGAAAGGCTCAAGTCATCAGCTGGTCTGTCCATCCCTAAGAGGGGGGCCTGCTCCCAAGTGGAGAAGTCTCATATTACTTTGCCAAGTTCCAAGGAAATAGAGAAGGCAAAATACGAATCTCCAGCCTCATGTTGTGGTAAAGAATTACCCAAATATAAATACACATATATGTGTAAAGGAAAACACTCAGATGCTATGTAGCCACTGTACATACAAGAATTTTAACGTGTTTCTCTTGTTCACTCTCATGCTGCTAGGCAGACATAGTATTTTTCCACTTGATTGCAGTGTCACCAAACCCTCACCTTTTTTCCCAACCCCCTGACCAGCATATCTGCTGGTGCTGAAATAAAACAGAACACTCAGTGTTAGAGGCAAGTGGGCTCTAAGCAAGAGGACACCATGATGCAACGTGGACTGTTGCACTGCTGACCTGCAGTGCCCCTCTCTGCACAGAGCGAGCTGCCAAAGCCACTGGGCAGGGCTGCACAACTCATCACACAGAGAGCAGGCTGAGACAAAGGTGACAGATGTTAGCCCACAAATAAAGGGAGTCCTGGTCACATGCCAGCCCCTGACTGTTCAGTGTTCCTCAGATACCAAGTTGATGTGAGCTCTTTCTTGTTTCAGTTCCTTAGTGTGGAAAAAACAAGGGTAACACAGGGGCCAAATATAAAAAAGTAAAATAAAAGAACTGGTTTACCTTCTAACTTAACAGGTTAGTTTGCAGTTCTTTCACTGTTCTATATTATTCCACACTTGATCAGAAAAGCAGTTTGTTTTCAATGGATCAGGTAGAATTATTATTTCCATTCTAAATCTCACACACCTCCCCTCCCACAATATTAAGGTGAAAATCCGCATTAACTAAGTTTTTAAGAAGTATAGAAAACCAAAACCCAAAGCCATTAAGCTCTTGAATTTAATTACACATCATGAGCTCATTATCTACCATGCAGAAAAAGTGTAAGTTTTTAAATACTTGTATTTATTTTTAAAGCACGTTCTCTTAGTCCTGGAAAGCACAAACATGAGCACTGTGTGCACCTCGTCAGCAGTCACACCACTGGTTTGCACAAACCTCCACCATGTGCCTTCTCATTCATTTTCTTCCTCAACTACCACACTTTTCCTTTTCCTTTTGTTGTGCCCTGTCTAGAGATAAACCAGGTCCTTAATCACTTCTGTTGCCACTTTGGGCCCCTTTGTTCACTGTCTCTTTCTAACTCCCACAGAATATTTCAGTCTTAGACAGATAATATATAAGTGGCTGTTCACTAACTTAGCATAAAGAGGTCTGGTTTCAGTAGGCTCTGGTACACTATTCATTGTCAAATAATTTCTAATAAATAGTAGGGGGTTGATTTTTATTAAATCAGTTTACATGGAAATGTTACATCCTCTCCTGTAATTGCCCAGCTATTTAAATTCTAATTTCAAAGTCAATTCTGGATAAAATTATTCTTAGCAACCACCTGAATGCAATTGTTACCTGTACCAAAGGAGTCATGAAAGCTGTGTAACAAATGTCTGGACAGGTTTAGAAGTGTAAACTCTATTTTCAAAGCTGTAAATAATAATAAATAAAAAATCTGAACAAACAATCAAAACAAAAACAGCCAAACCAAACAAACATAAAACCAAAACACTTGGACAGCAAATGAAGAAAGCAGGTTTCTACATCTGCAATATCTGTTTCTCCAAAAGAGAATGCAACAGGTACTATAAAAATCTAAATGCTTTTAGGTCAAAGACACATCAGTTTGCAGAGAACACATTTTTGCCTTAAACGTTTATCACCTCTCTGTTATGCCACGATGGCTGATGTATCAGGGTGGGTACCTTTCATCAACATGAGGAAATAAAAGAACAAGGTGATTCACAAGTACTAACTACAGGTAAATTGAGGGAAAGATCTTGTACTAGAGAGCTCTTTAAAAAGTTTATTAAGAAGAATGGCTAGATTAATAGGTTGTTCAAATATATTTTAATGTATGCTGATTTCAAATACTTTTCCCTTAAGTATGTCTTGTAACATTTAATATACCATTTATAACACATGAGCAAAAGCCATATTGTTTTCTCTTCCTGACTATCCAAACTTTTATAAATCAGAAAGAAGGAAGTCTGTCACACTGAACTCCAAATCTGTATTTGATTTACATCAATACTATTTATGTCAATGCATGGAGAACAAAATAACAATTGTAACTGTTCCTGCAAACAGGTTTGAAAGAGCAATGGATGTCTGATCAGCATCAAAAATGAGTATAAACACTCAGGCATTTATCCTTTGACCAAGAAAGAACACTGTGATAAGCAGCACACGTCACACCTCTGGCAGAGCCACTGCTTGCAGCTCAGACTTGGCCCAGACACGAGGCATCACTTCACTCAGCCTGACCAGTGCCCACTGGCAGCTGCTCACTGCCAGCTGTTCTGGGGCATTCTCCTCCAAAGGGTAAGTGAGGTGCTACAGCTCCACTGGGAAGATCTGTGCAAAATGGAGGGAGCAGGACTCACAGAACAGGACTTGCATGTTACCTTCAAATGAGTGTTCTGCTCATATTAAACTGCTCACTCACAACAACTCAGTAAATAAGAAAAAGAGTTAAAATGTTTAAATAGAGTATATTATACTCTACAATACAATGCTCTACAATACTGTGTGTATACGAATGTAATAGCTTAATAAAATACCTGTATTTGCAGACTTTAGAACATGTGAGTAGACACAACACAAAGATTTAAAGACAGCTTGTCTCAGCTGCTACTTAAAAGGGAGACCCTACACTTCATCAGTCCTACATGTAGCATTTTTTAACAGCCCCAAGATAACTTGAAATTAACAGTCACTAGATATTCAGCATGTCTGAAAATTTGATCCATTTTTTTAACCAATATTATTCCTACTGGAAGAGGCATGGAGATTCAAGAGACATGCAAAAATCACCTTCCCCTTCAGTTGCTGGTGTTCTACACACAAACTAGCTCTGCTGTTTTCCAGGGCTTTCTAATCTGCCACATGACAACTGGTGACAACTGGTTTTGCATCGTAGTGCAAAACTTTCATAATACTCAAATCCCTCCCCTCTCCAGAAAAGCAACACCAACTCCACCCCAGCAAACGATCCCCCCACCTCTACCTCACCAAAGGACTGCTGCTGTGGGCAGGCAGCAAAACATGTCCCTGAAATAAAATAACTGACTGCTTAAAGAAAGTAGAAAAGGACTACCAGAACTCCTAGAGTATCATACCTGAAACCTGTATTTCAATTGATTTCACTGGAAGTTATTAATTGAGGAGCTGCAGTCAAGGAAAGCAGCAAGCAGAAAGTCTTTACGGAAGTGGAGCCCAAACACTGTACTTAGGTTCTTAAACACAGTTGACTTCAGAACTATTATGCCACAAAAACCTCATTCTTCTTAAGGATCCCACCCCGTTCCAGTTTGGGGAAATGTAGTAATAAGAAAATAAGAAAACACCAACATCCTTGGCTAATTTTATGGCCATTTTTGCCTGGTTCAGTCTCTGTGCTAAGGCTGATCCAATCTGCTTCCCTGGGTCCATCAGCTTCCCTTCAGGACCAGAGCTGCTGAGCCCACACCTCTCCTCTTGGCAGCAATTGGTTCAATTCCCAGACCAGACAGATGTTGTGTACCAGCTACTTGTTTACTCAGGTTGGTATTTGCATTAGCTTTGCTACAGCCAGATCTGTGCTTAAGCTGTTCCTGATATGACACAGCAAGCAGCAATTTGCAACAGCTCCTATTTCCATAGCATCTCAGAGTTCCAAATTAATAATACAGAGGTGTTTTCAGCCTTCACCCAGTGCTATTATCCATACGTGGTTTCCTTATCATATAGCAAGTTGTCTCTCCCCAGCCCCTGCTGTTGTGGTCATCTATAGCATGGTCTTACTACAGTCCTGCCATCTTCCAGCTCAGTTTGATTCATTACAGAGAGTTCTAGGTCTAAGAGTTTTCATTTTCTCTATATGAAATGCCATCATTTCTTTCTCATTTTATTTTTAGCGATTAACCTGAGTGTATATAATTTAAAATAATACCTATTTCATCCCCTAATTCTACACATATGCATAAAGAATTCCCTTTAGCTTATTGCTGCTCATATACCTGGTTTTAATAATAATTTAAAAAAAAAGCAAAGAGCAAAAAAAGGATAAAACCCCCTCCAAAGTAAACCATCAGAAAAAAATGACAACTGAAAGAGGGCTCTTTTGCATTACAATTTTAGGATATTGCAAAGCAAAGTATATTTCAGAATATTTCACTGGCTTTGGCTTTTTACAAAAGGACAGTATTCCGCTGTTTTGTGCAGGGTTTAAATTGATGCATCTGACATGGAGCATTCTTTGGACAGCATGCATGATTAAAATAATTCTTACTTAATCTTTAATTTATTCTCACTTCACTGTTGAAATCCCCATTATATTATATTACAGATATTGTTCCAGTAATTAGTTCTGTAATTACTTCATAGCAAGAGTCTACAATGACAGTAAGTAGATCACTAATGTACACAAGGATAAACATTGCTTATTGTTTTCCTTTAATATTATAACATACTGAAAAAAATGGCTGTGCTGCAATGTAAGTGTTTATTTTAATACACAAGACAGAAATCCCCTTTTGGGAAGATGCAAAACCAGTATGACAACCTTGGTTCTTCCTTAGAGTTTAAAGAACTTTAAGCAATGTCTCCAAGACTCTCTTGTCAAGGATGTACTATATTCGCAGTCTGCACTGAAGGAAGGTACTTGAAAACTAAGAAGTACTTAAGAGATTTATGAGAGTTAGGGAAGAAAGGCCTCTGCACCATGAATATTGATTTTAGTTTTAAATAAAGCACTGAGATGATGCATGATTATAAAAAGGCACTTTTAATAATGAGGAAGTGACTCTGTCAGTCCATTGTCTGCACAAACTTAATAAATGTCATTTAGGGTTAAACAATAGGTGTTCAGCAATGCTGCAAAGTTATTGAGAATGCCAGTTTGGGGCTGGCAATAATCAGCTCTGTTTGACCCTGCAACTGATATCCTCAGTAAATAGCTGCTTTCAGGAAAGTTCTGAAAGCAAGTTCATTATAGTGCAGTAGTCCCCAAACTTTTTCCATACTCTGTATGATTTCTTCATAATGAAATGCATGTCACTCCTCCCATCTATATCATAGACATGAGCTTCTTTTCTATTCAGTCCTTCAGTGTCCCTGCTGCAGCAAAGCAATTTCTAACATGGGCCATCTATTTCACTTAATACAGCATTTTAGCTTCTTCTGATGCAACTGAAGTAGCAGAAGCTACGAGATGAGATGGCATCATGGAACAAACTCACCTCCATGGAACTGGAGTAAGTGTGCCCCAAAAGGCTTCCTGAGTAGCCATCTGCTCCTTCTGCAGGGACAGACAATATAAACCTGTGCTAAACAACAGTACTGGCTTGCATTCTCATTCCCATGCTTTTCAAGAGTAGGGAGGAAAGAAAAGGACAAATGTACCTCACGAAATAACAGTTCATTACAACAGAATCTGAATGATGTTGAGATAGCCATGGGAAAGAGGACTTCCAGGCTCAGATCCAGAAGTCTGGGGGCTGTCTAAGCACTGCTGAGGGCTCCTCCCTCCCACCCAATACACCTCTGTCCTCCAAGCCTCATTCACTGCATGTTCCAGCTCTTGCTGGGACTTATGTATCTAATAAGCACTTGCCTCTCTGTTCACACTGAGGCCCATTTTCCTGCCAGCTTTTGTATAACTCCTTTGGTACTTAGTTCCATACATCAGTGGCACACACATCTGCAGAAGTCAAGACACTAGAATTATTTTAAGGGGTCATGACTCCTACATGATGCGATTATTTTGCATTACCATAATGCAAAATATCAGCCAATAAAATTATTTATTAAACTGGTTGTATATTCAACTATTAAGCATAGTTGCCTTCACCACCTTTGTTCACAGTGTGTTTTTTACTCTGCACATACAGTGTGCAAGTACAGCAACAATACTTTCTCATCTCCCAAAGAATCAGGCAGTACACCCATGGCTCAGTGTTTTACAATCCATCCTTGAAAATCATAAAACACTTGGAGAGGTGTATGGCAACGCATCAGAATTTGAGCACTTCATTTCTCAGGAAGAAGGAACGTGGGTATAATGCTTTAGGATAAAAGGAATTGGGTATGTCTCCCTTACATGTCAATGGTCTAATCTTCAACACATGACACTCCTCAGTACAAAATATTTGTTATATCTCACTTCAATGCCAGCACTTGAAACATGGAAAATGGGGTTCATCTCACTATGAGTGCTGAAAACTACGCATTCTTTGTGTAAAATGCCTGGGGAAAGAATCCAGGGAATGATCTAATATTGTATACCACCACATAAAAATATTTACATTCTTGGCAAACTACATCAGAACTGAACATTCACACGTTGCTGCATCTCCCTGGAAAGCAGAGCTGCTTCCCTGCTGACTGCTCCCTCACTAGAACTCAGACACTGCTGCATGTATTTGTATGGTCTGTATCTGGCTGTAATAGCTGAGTTCCTCATCCTGTGCTTCAAGTGTGGGCATAGGAAGCCTTCCCACAACACAGGATACAGACCTCCAATAGGTAGGTCAGATATTTCCATTAGAGGTGCAACTAACTTGAAGTATGTAAGTCTACAAAAACTTCCAGGTGCTTCTTCCTAAAGAGAGTACATGGTTTCTCAAAGCAGAGGTCATGGTTCTGATTCAGCTATTCCTTACATTCCCTCCCTCTTCCCCCTCCCTCAATATCCCACATTTTCACTGTGACACAGAATTATGCATTCTGCTACACAGCACTAATATCTCTACTTTATGTTTTTTCCATTATAATTCCCACAGAATCAAACTTTGTAACCTTTTATTAGGCATTATTTTAGGCCTTTAAAGAATCAGCATTATACAATAATTACCAAACTACAAAAACTAGCAGATATATACACAGGTGATAATAAAGTCCTCTGAGCACTTCTGAATCACAAATCATAATCTCCTATAGAAAACAAACAGCACATTCCTGAAAGCATATTCTCTATTGACTTGGTCCTTAGAAACACCACTGCAAAGGGACTCAGCATACTGCATTTTGTAACATTGGGCATGATACTTAATGATCTAAATGCAGACAATCTAAGTATCTATCTAAGTAAACATATAAATAGATGGCATGAGTATTAGACTCTAATAAAAGACTCCTGAATAAGACAGTCTCATATAAAATTCAAGCAAGCTCATTTAACAACCAGTATCAGCATTAAAACAAACATACACACGTTTCTCTAAAGTCACAGGAATCTGAGCTTGTTGCACTATCACAGGTTTTTTTCTTGCACCTGCTTTTCTCCCAGCCCAGCCTCACCCAAATCTTCCCCCCCCAGCATTCTCTCTGTAGAAGGACCTGGGCAGTGTTCACTGCTTTGCTCACATGCCTGCACACTGTATCCAGGGCACAGACCATTTCCATTTCCCAGCCCTGCCCATGTACCTCACACTGCTGTGGCAGCCAAAGTGACTTCATAAGCTACACCAGCATCAACACACATCGAGGGGTGGCAGAGAAGAACAGTGTAGGGAAGCACATCCTACTGGACAGAGGCTGGGATACACTGCTCTGACACCATCTGTGAGCACAGCCAAGTGCCTTGGACCCTAACTCTGTCTGCTACTCAGAAACACAGCTTCTGTTTGTCTTAGCTCCCCTCGTTTTACTGTTACTGGTAATTCTACTTATAAGTAGAGGCTATTTTGCCAAGCAAATAAAAAAACCAAATGGCCAGAAGACCAATTTTAGCTGATACTGTCTTTGGTAAACAAAGATAGGCAGGCCATGGCTCAAAAGCCATTAAGTCATGGCTCTCTCCAGATGCCAGAACAGAAGAGCAGGGTAAAGCTCTGAGATGCAACAAGAGCAGAAAGCACAGCACATAAGGGGGAAAGTGTGAGTCAAACAACTTTGTTCTTTCAGAGCTTTCCTTTAGGAAGATTTGTTTTCTAAAACCAAACCAGAACCTGGAATTCCTGTGGATAGCTACTGAGAGACATTTGGAGACACTGAGTACCCTGGAAAACGACCGAGGAAGTAATGCTGCCCCAGGTAATCACATTTAACAGAACCAAACTGATAACACACAGTCTTTCATTATTATGGTTTCTGCACACACCCAGTCAGTTTTGTTAGGTAAGAGTAGAAATCACATCTGAAATAAAATAAAAAACCCAACCACTTTCTTCTTACCCTACAGCCAACTATGGTGAAACAGAGGGCACAAACAGAAGCACCCCAGATGTGAGTGGACTGCAAAAACAGCCAAGAGTGCCCAAGGAAAGTGGACAACTTTGACATGTGTTTGCTACAGCTTTTGAAGAAAGTGTTTTTTAAGTAACTGGGTTTCAGCAAAAGCAGTATCAGTGTTTAGTACAAGATTAAATCAGATAAAATTATACACAAATACAGATAGTGGATTATAAAGGGGCTTTTTTATTCCACTCAGTCCCATGTTGATGAAAGAAATCCCTTCAGTTTATAAGATAACTATGAGACAAATTCTAATGTTTACATTTCATAATTAAATATCTACAATTAGTTACCTACACGCTTATCAGGTTACTAATAAGTTTAGCTACAGCAAGCTGTTTAGTCAGTTAAAACATTGCTGTAGGATTATTACTTGTTGATCCTTTGATTACTATCACATCCTTTCTGAGATGTCACTTAGGCATAATTCATTGAAAGGTGGGTACTGAATTATGTAAGATAACCATGAAGTTGCTGGCAATATGCTTTAATAAGAACTGATAACACCTTTTACTATTGCCCACGCTCAGGAATGTCCTACAGGTTGCACATTGACTCCTCCAGCCCTTATGTTCCAGCAGCTGAGGGACCCGAAGCCTTGTGCGCTGGCCCCGCTCACACCCACACAGCACGTGCTGCTCCCTGTGATCCCCCTCCTTCACACCAGCAACACGGACACACACCAGGATTTGGGAAGCCTTGCCTTGAAGCCACAACAGCACGTGCTTTATCAGCCTTGGAGTCTAAGCTCAGAGCAGCAGCACTTACATCTTCAGCCAGCATTTACTGACCACGAGCACCCAGCCAGGCCCAGGCTCTGCGCGTGCAGGTCTCCGGATCTGCTCTGCTGGATGTGCACTGACAGCAGGAGCTACAGCACACTTCTCCACCTCCAATATCCCACCACTTCATCCCCCTGGCTGAATTCCCAGAGCCTGAGCATCGCAGTCCCCTAAGGAAGGCCTCATAGCATTCTTTTCAACTGAATCCTGCCAGTATCAATGTAGCACAGCAGAAGCAAAAACCACTAATGCAATGTTAGAAGTCACAATAGTTAACCCAAAAAAATAGGCCTTGGTATGAAGGTTAAAAAAACATGCAGTTCAAGGCAGAGCCTGGTAAATTCAGGGACAATCTGGAAACAAACAAAATGGCCATTAGAAAATACAACTCTCCAGTCCTCCTCTAATAGCAAAATGGGATTTTAAATAATGAGTGCAATACTGTTGTTTTCAAACCCATTTGTTCCACATAAAGAGCAGGCCTAAGAAATGGCAACACAAGGACAAGTGCTTTGAAAAGGTAATTATGAGTCAAGCTGTTATTTCACGAAATGAAGTTAGGAAGGTTGAGTAGCTGCTCTATCTTTGATCTTGCACTAAATTGAAAAAGATTCTCTGGAAGAAAAAAGATATATTCTACTTATCTGGCCCATCTAATGAAAGTTGCCCTACAATGAATAACATTTCAGGGACTGTTTACATTTATAGTATTTGATTACATTAATTTTGATTACATTTTAAACAGAATGCCTTCTTGTGGGGACTTAAAGAGACAATCATGGTTTGACATGAAACCAAATTCAGGATTTTGTTTCCTATTTAATTTACCAGTTTCAAAATTTCCAAGCCAGTTTAGATTTTAGCAGGGCTAAAAATATAGCATGTTTGGATATTATTATGTGTTTATAATGCTACCATCTCCATTCTCTGTGCCTTGAGAATTCATATTTGGGTTTGGGTTTTTCTAGCCCATCTCAATAGTTTTAGTCTAAAATAACTTTATTAAAATCTGAAGTTGTTCTGATTATTCTAATACAACCAAATGACATTTAATTTAAGAGAAATTACTTTGAATGTGCAATCTAGAAATGGAAGAAATTGAACAGACGTTCTCTATGAAGCATTTGGGATGTAGTTAAACTGTTTATGTTTGTTCAGAAGGGTGGTGCAAATTTAAGTCCTACAGGCAGAGCCAAACTAGCAATGCAAGGTAGTACAGTCAGTTAATCTTGTGCTGTTCAGTTTGTTGGGTCTGTGCTGCGACATTGCTCCTGAAGCTTTCATGTGGAAAATGAGAATGTTCTTTAATGGCTGATGGGGGAATAAAGAAGTAAATACAAAGAAACTCCTACAAGCTCTTAATATTAACTGCACTAAATAAGTGTAACTAACTGCACTAAGTTATTGATTTATCAGGGCTTGTCCAAATAGTATTCTCTTTTGTTCATTTGGTGGAAAAGGATGAAAAAGAGTGTTAGACAAGCCAACTACTAAAGGTTACTGAAAAATGCTGATGTTTATGCTTCCAGCTGTTTCAGTAAACTACCAAAGGAACAATTAATAATGTCCTCAAATCATCTAAAGCCAAAAAAGTTTATCATATCTCAAATAAGATGTATTTTCCTGAAGGGCTGTGCCATTTTCAGTGAGGTCTATCCTCTTTAAAAAACGGGAAGTACAGTAAACAAGCACAGAACAAGATGTTACGGGAAATCTATTTTGTTGCTATAAACAGATCCACACATCTGATAATTTTGTTAGTGCCACGTATTGCAAAGGCTGAGGAACTGAGCTAACTACATCAGTATATTTACAACTGAATTGTTTGAACAACTTGGAGGCTTCTACTTCAGACACGTTTGGGTGTTCTCCACCCTGCCCAAACTCGGAGCTACGGCAGCTTCTCTCCCAGGGAGCTCTGAGGAGAAGCTGCAGCCATGAGTTGGTCCCACCTGAGCTGCAAAATCAATTCTAGTTGGTGATTAAACTTGCCAACCATTTTAAAGGCAGAACTGCATAGGTGTATGGAAGTTTTAGGGCTTTTAAGTGCAAGTCCCAACAGTGAGTTTTGGTAAATTTGAATTCCGATTACCTTTCCTGTCCCAAATTAACAGAAAAGCAGGTTATGTGCACATACTGTAAAATTCACTAAAAGTATCTTGTTTTCCTAACTTGATAAAAGTGGTGAACCTACTGAATGCTACCTGCCAGGTAAGGGAACATTTGCTCCATTTAGAGGAATAAAGAAAGGAGATGGATGAGAAAAATCTACTGAACAGGCTGCTCTGTCTACACCACCATATGTGTATCCAAACCATATCTCTATGCAAGAATTACTACATACATAACTTACTGTGTCTACAATGAATTTTAACTAATTCACATATGCACCCTAGTTCTTAATATAAACAATGTTATTCCAACAGTTTTCTCTTACAGCAATTACAGAATGGCAGCTGCTAATGTGCCTTCAGTTTAGTGCAGTAGCTTTTCAATAAAAAAGAGGGAGAAAAAATACATTATTGGAAGTAGACGGAAACCTAATTTCAACTTTCCGAACACATCCCCCAAAAATTGTTTGTCAAGTCAATTCAAAGCTTGTTTGGAAGGGATAAAACCTATCAGAATAAGTCTGTTCAACTCTTGCCCATCTGTTTTGGTTAATAGGATGTATTTTGTGTGTGTGTATTGAAGGTAGGAAAAGATTTTACAGTTGCACATACAACTGTCAGTAAGCTTAACCAGACATTTTAAAACCTCTCTGCAAACTGATATTGTACCCCATGCTCAGTCCAGCTGAATTTTGAGTCAGTGAACTGTTGACTACAGAGTACTGATCTAATTTAGAACAAATTTTCATGGCTCCACAAATTACAGTTACAAGACCTTGAAACAAAATGTAAACTATGTCCATGCCTACACCAGTGAAACCATGGTACGTCTTCTCTACCTGTCATATATTCACTCAATACCAGACAAGAATTGTCTTATAGAGAAAAGACTATTTAATTTAAATGCAGTCCTTAAACACAGGTTTAAGTAATCAATAGCATTATCCTGTTGTCTTCATTGGTTTGCAATCAGACAAATGAGTCAAGTTACATTTATAGAGATGCCCTCCAAGCCTGAAAGGCCTCATATGTAGCCAAAGTTGCTGCAAGTAAATAATCATGCTTTCTGAAATAAATACAAACTGGGTCATGTAAATTCCACTGACGAGCAATGAAGGATTTGTGCAATATCATTTTCATTTCATAATGTTTGCTTTACCCAGTTTGTGGAAGATCTAAGAATTTTAAGGCAATATTTGATTAATGCTATTCAAACAGTTGCATTAGTAACAAGATGAGCAAGTGTTGCACGCTACCTAAACATATCTGTTTCAACATTCTAAAGGGTAAACAGCATTCCCCATAGTGTCAACTTTTACTTAAATCTCCTGATTGTCACTAATCAAGGCAGATATTGTCCTTCTTTCTCCAAAACTACTGTCAGGGATTAACTTCCTTCTGTCTGGCCCCAGAATTGTAGTTTCAGCTGAGGTCAGCTGACTGCCGATCTGTGCTCCACAGATAGAAGGCTGAAGGGTCATGTTGTGGCCAAGTTTTCAGACCTTGTAACCTGCACTAAGCACACACTTGGATTATAACTGGATTGGCCTTGGGGAGAATCCACCTCTCCCAGTTCCCTTTGAAAAGCAGACTGGTTTTGTTCCAAAGTCAAACAGGGCATGGCAGGTACAGAAGCACAGTCACATCCACAAGCAGGAACAGCTTCCCAAGGCTTCTCCCTGCTCCAACTGCCTGGCAAACTACCTTTCCATACACAAAACAGAGTCCAGCTGGAGCAAGAAATCACAGTTATTTACTGTAATGCAGACTGACTTTCTACATCAGACAATGAAGGTATTTACTGCAAAGTTAGAGAAGTTTATAACAGTTTGGAGTATTTTCTTGTATTACTGTGGTTTAATTACCAAGAAACTTGCTACTACTCAAAGTACAGATTTGAAAACTTACTTGAGCAACCCATGTGAGATTCAAATTCCAATTTTGATGGCAGAAGTTACTGTTTACTGATCCTTTTTGCCTCTGATTGACAAGCAACGAGAGAGGAAAAGAACCACGTGCTTTTGAACCTTTTGAACAACTGAGTGAGAAAGGCTTTGCCTGAAGAAGCAGGGAGACACAGGTGGTATCCCCCGCTGCAAAACTTTAATAAGTTTTAAACTAGATCCTGTAACATTTTAGACTGTTAAGGAAGAAGGAAAGAAAAGCATTCCAGCAGAGTTCCAGTAATAAAAACCTGTTATCTTATGCTGGTAAAACCCCTGGCATTATGCTGTTTATCTGGAGGTTTGTGACTGCTGAACAGCAGCCAGGTGACAGAACAGCACGATGCTCCTGCCTCAGCTCTGGCTGCTCTAGAAGAACTTGCAGAGCCCAAGACCCCTCCCAGCACCTCTGGTCAACTTTTGCTTTTTTGAGTTTTCTTTTTTCTATTATGGTTGGCATTTTCAAGTATATGATCTGTTCCACAGAATTAGCCTATCACTGTGAGCTGCTGAAGTAAGACTCCATTCATGGACAGAATATGTACTTTTAGGTCTAAATGAAAATAAAATTAATACCTTCATTTTTAACTGTCTGCTTGAAAGACATTTTTGAGCAGTAAAGCCAGGATACAGGTTTAATAGAATATTCAAGACAAAAATGTCTTTCTAAATTTGTTTTATTTCAACAACTCTAGGGATAATAAAACTTATTATGTGATTAAATTAGAATCTGACAAAAACCTATTCCTGCAGAGTGTTACACTCACTTGGGAGGAACAGAACTGTAAGTAAATAGAAACCTCACAATTTGCATCTAACATACAAAAAAATAATTGACATGATGCTATAGGTAATAAGGGCCAAAATACCATTGGAAGAAAGACTTGTGTACTTCACTATTCTCCCCTAATCACATGAAATGTGTTCTTCTTTAGAACTGGCATAAGTCTTAAAAAAGTAAGACTTCAGTACCCTTCAAAGCACATGCTTAACTTGTCTTCCTTTCAAGAAGTTATACTTCACTTTGAAATATTTACTGAGACAAGTATGACTTGTATGATGCTAAAATAGGAGTAAAACGTCTGTTCAGTGCCTTATTTCAGGTACCTTGATTTCATAACTTTACTTGCTTATCCTATTTCAAGGCGACAAATGTTGTTTAACAGCAATCTCAATGTTTATACACAGTTAACCAGCTATTGTCCAAACCTGATAATGTAAGTTACTAAAAATACATTAACTCATAAGATAAAAAACATGAGATACTTTTAATTGGTTCTAAACAACCACAAAATTTCCCCAACACAACAGGTAGATTTTCATTCTGTTTGCTGAGACAAACTATCACACAATCAGCTCAGTTGCTATAAGGTATTTTTAGACCTACGGTAGCCAAAATAGCACCAGAAGAACAGATTTTTTCTCAGTAAGATACTTGCATGAAAAAGAAAAAATAGCTCTGTGTTCACATTTAGCATCTCACCTTCTGCAGAAATATGAAAGTCATTTTGTTAGCAACACAATGATGACATGGCTACTAAAGCAGTAAAGTATTAAGCTCACCCTTTTCAAAGAAAAACATGTATTTCCATATTTAAGACTGAGGGGACAAAGCAAGACCAAACAGAAAAAGGAGTAAGAGCCTGTCTACAGCAAGGACAAGCTGCACCTGAATTAAATACAAAATAGCAGTAGCTTCCTACAGACAGCGAATTCCCAGCAGGTTAAAAAGTCAGCACTCCAGAACAGCCACCCTACAGGCACTGATAGGCACCAGAAAAGCAAACCATACCAGAAATATTCACCCATTTGCTGACTTGTATCCAAGTCACAGAGTTAGTTTGACACATTCATACATTCTTTTGTCAGTCCTTATCCCTTCTATTACATAAATGTATGCATATATAAAACAGGCTGCTGTACCTGCTCGGGGATGCAGTAGGAGAGCCTGACAGCACCTTTAGCTCAGACACACCTAGGTTCCTTTCAAAAAAAGCCTGTATTTAAAATCTAATTATCTAATCTCTGATTGCTACTTAAAGGAAAATCACCACAAATGGTAACCATACTGTAAAAGCCAACAGTAAACAGCTGTACCACTTAACAAGACGTTCTGGCCACAAGTCTCTCAGCCCACACCAATTCCTTGATTTCTGTTGCTGTTATTGGTCTCCCTTATCAGATCCAATCTATTACCACTCGTGCCTGCTTAACCCCTCTTAACCCTCCTCTTAATGGCACCTCTCCTGACACAAAGCCTGGCAGGGTTTGGGTGAAGCTGTCAGGGCAGTTACTTGCAGTGCTGGGCAGCTCTTGCATCCCCTCAGCCCACCTCTCCCCTCAGCTCCACGGCCGCTTGCAGCTACTCCTTTGTCTTTCCAGTGGCAACATGGAGTGTAGAAACAGCACCTCCATGTCTACCTGGTGGGAAGCAACTCTTTAGTGTTTGCATCCCAGATCAGCAACCACTCCTCCTACCTGAAACAGGGGCCTGCAAAACCAGGGGGGTTGTAAAGCTTTCCAACACAGTGTGCCCTGAGGATCTTGCTTACTAGCACTGTGCTGCTTCTAAAATCTTCAGTTCATCCAGAAGCAGAAATGTCTGATTACACCAGGGCCAAGGATGGCAGCTGGTGCTACAACAGCTGGCATTAAAGCATGGAAGCCAAAAGAGAAAGGTGGTTTATCACAAAGTTATCCAACTCGACTGACAGCAATTAAAGTGCATTTCTCATAATTAGTCAGCCACACCTGACCTATACCAAGAGACTAATAGGGCCTACCTGCCCGGAATCATTTGTTAATTTTCCTTTTTGCTTCAAATTTGGATAGTGAAGGGAGGTTAATTAGGTGGCCAGACATTACTTTGAGTCTCAGTGTATCTGTGTTACTGTTGGACTATTAGCAAGAGCTACCACTGCCTCTGTGTCTGCTTCCGTTTCTGATACACAAGAAAAGAATATTTTTAATATTCCTGTTGTCATATACAAGACTGAGATGTGACTATAAAATGCACCTTTTTCCAAGAGTGATTGGGAATTGAGGTACCATGCATTCAGCATCACACAAAGTCAACTCAGATACAGGCTACTCACTGTCAATCAGACAGAGGCTTAAAAGAAGCAGGAGAAGAAAATGGAGTACTGTAGATAAGATATATTTCTCAAAGGATAGAACACTTATTCCAGAGGACTCTTAAATGCCAACAGTCTTCAAACCTGGGTGAGAGACCGTGGGGTTTTTTCAGAGCCTGATTACCAATTTTCTTTTACATATAGGAGTGAAAGGCAATGTTTACCACAATTCCTCAATTGTTTCCTCAGTTCTCAATGTTTCCTGAATTCAGAAGTTTTTGCTAAAACACCAACCACCTAGTCATTATTTGCATTTGTCATATATACACTGAGTGCATCATGATGATAACTTAAGAACATGTACATAGCTGGCACATGACACTAAGATGGCAAAAGTAACATCCTGCATTCTAAAAGAATTCAATCAATTTCTTAATAATTTCTAGCTTCAACATAGAGATTCCTACATATATTTGCCAAAAGGATGAAATTTCAACCTCAGAAATAGGTTTTGCATCACGTGGAGATTAAAAATAAAAGTAAATACTTTCCTTAATTCTGCAGTTCTCACAACTCCTACGTTTTGGAAAGAGGCTTTAGACTCCTACTTCTTTCTGTTATGGCATCCTAAGCCCTAATCAAACATGCATCAATGATATACAAGTTTCTAAAGTGAGAGTTGGACACTTCCACTATGAAAAATATACTTTAAACAGTTTTAAATGTAGGCTCTTCAAAGTGATGGAATTCAGCATGTCATCTGAGAGCATTACTGATTTTTTATAATTTGACACTAAAAATTATTGCTTCTTCATCATCCACCTGCTTCACCACCGAATGTCAGTGGTGACTCAAAGTTGATTACTTCTGTCAATAAGGCAATTCAAAACTTCAGCTGGTGCAATGAGGCAGTGGCAGCACAGGCAGGGCCTCAGTTGTCTTTCAGTAATTTTATCTTCCCAGAGATCTGCACTTCTCACACTGAGTGTGCCTCCCAAAAAGTGGAAATACACTAAAAGGTAACAGAATTTTTTCAACCTGTTTTGTAATATCTCTGCATGCCACTTTCTTACCACGTAAGTTTTCAAAGCCAACAATTCATACCCTTACATTGCACACAAAGTCAGCCTCTACAGAAAAGCAGTACCAACAATTTTTGAGGCTGAAGTGAGGCCTATTTGAAAGTTTGATGCTCTTATAAAGAATAGGCTGTTACCTGTCCAAATTGATATTTTGTTTATTTCGATTGTATCATGCAGTGTATAGTCCTTTGATAGATGTGCCTTGGTCAGTTTTCAAGTTATTTCTACTGAAATTTTATCTGTATCCTTACACAAAGGATTTTTTTCCTTTTAGATGACTCTTAGGAGAAAGGGAAAAAACCCCTAAATTACTTTAGCTCTCAATAATGAAACCTGTGCCTTTTTTGGCGTGTTTCCTCACTTTAACCAGAGCTTAGCTGCTGTTTGTTGCCTACAAGCATGTATGGCTACAATCCTTTGACAAGGATTTTGTGAAGTGGCAGTTCAAACTGTCAATTATTTCTTCAGGGTCCATGACTTCATGGCGAAATTTGCTTTTGATACATGTGCAATTAACATTTCCCACTGAACCTTTCTCTTACTCCAAAATTAATGTACCATCATTGCTGTCTTACACTGCCAAGTGTATTTGAGACAGGAACTATCACTAACTTCACATGCAGTTCAGGGTCCATTCACTAGTTGTTGCACCATTCAGTTCTGCTATATTTAACATTTTAGCAGAAGGATACATAACTTTGCATTAATCTTTATTAAACATAGCTTGCATTTTGACAGCAATATTTCAAATTGTTTGGGATAGCAAATGGACCAGCAACATCAACACTGTTAAAAATCTTACTATCTCATCTTGATTTCTTTCTATTTCTATAGGATTAAAATAAAAAACCTAAAGTAGAGACTAAAGAAGCAAGGTTATCACAGCATTTTCCCAGTACTGTGCACAGTAAATGAGATGAGGCTGGATCCAGCTTCACAGATCTGCTAATAAAAATGGGAGTTGTAAGCCTAACTCAAAGCTTAAGAAATTGAAAGAACTGACCTCCTTTTGATTTTACAATTCCAACATTTTCATTTTCCAGCTCTTCTAAAATAATCTTATCATGTTTCATGATACCCCAAATGTTGCTAAATTTATTGCTAAATTTTACAGCACTGCAAAGTACTTATTCAAAACTCTACATACAGGCATCATAAATTAATTTATACTAAAGTAAAAGCTTCCAAATAATTCTTTAGATTCTGAAGTTATACATCCTTTGGGATACCATATGGTGCACCCTCTCTCTGTCTCTCAGGTATCAGACTGGAGTGCAGTAACTGTGTCTGAACAACCCAAAATACCACAGAAAACCTCACACCCACAGCTCTGCACTGTGAATGCTCTGCACTTCAGTGGGACACAGGTTTTGCTGGGGAAGTCCTTTTTTTCAATATGTTGTGGATTGTACATGATCCTCTTTTTCTCTCAGACTGAACACTAATACTGATCCATTTGAAATAACACAAACCCATGAATTTTAAACCCATAAATTAAATCCTGAGAAGTCCTTTTCAGGTTTTCTTACAATGTACACACTTTCCTGACACGCAGCATTAGAGCAGTGCTCCTGCAGCCCAAAAGGTCCTTCGCATTATCTCATTTAAATGAGAGTGTAACAAACACAGTCATGACCTAAGCATTTCCTGGTGGCCTCAACTATGAGTTTCTTGCATAAAATCAAGCAATTATATTCTTCCCACATTTCTTTAATTAGGAAGTATACAAGTGCTCTACATTATTGCTCCAAAAGTCATTGCATGTGGATAAAACAAAGCAGGAAGACATTTTGATTCCAGGTAGAATTGTGCAGGTCACTGTACAGTCAGGTTCATGGAACTAGAAATTTTAACTTCCTGATTTTTTACCTTATTGTTCTTATAACTTTTCTTTTTAATTATTTACCACACCAACTTTAGGTCACACTGGAATTATTGCACTGCAATCCTATCTGCACATGGTATGCTTAATATTGTTATTCCTCAAAAAATCTTTTTACATCAGGTCTGCAAGAATCCTATTTATGTCAAGGGGAATTTACTTTTTATTTAAGACATACCAGATAACAACTATTTACATAACAAACAAGGTATTCATCCAGTGCTGATATACTGGTGTTTGGGGTGTTTTTTAAAGTATTTTATGGTCTAAAGGATTAAAAAACATTCTGCAGACAAGAATTGGAGTCATACAGGAGACCCTGGAAACCAGATGAGGTCATGACTCTGCAGCTGGCTAAGCTATTCATCTGGAAGCTCAGTCCAGCTGCAACTGCAATTTTTTCCATATTTATGTGGGACTGGCCATGGAGTGCAACAAAGAGTTCTTGCTACTGGAAGAAAAACTACAAAATTCGATTCTCTTTTTTTTTAAAAACATATGGAATTTGTACAGACAGAGTCAGTAACTCTTGCTCTGCAGACATCTGCTGTAGTGCATGCTGTGCATGTGCTACACACAAAACATTATGCTAAGATGAATTCATATTTAGAAACTAAAATCACAAAAAGTTAGGCAAAGCAAAAAATAAGATGCTATTGGTGGTTTTAAACTGGCCCATTTTTAGGCAGTAGCCGTTTCTGTGGATACAGATAAAGGCACTGACATGAGAATGAAAAGAACATTGACTTGTTCTTACAAGTCATCACATTTTCCAAAAAGATTATTGCCCAGTAACACAAAATTTAATTTTGGAAGAATGTTTACAGTTAAGAGTAAGAAAGAATTATTTTTTGTTAGGTTGGTGCCAAGTACATTGCAAAAAGCTTTTATACAGTTGTATATGTATAAATACATGTATTGCCATGCAAACTGTATGGTGCTCATCATTTATTAATAATGGGAGTTTTCTCTCTCTAGCCAAGAAGTTCCTTGGTGCAGAATGATTTAAAATGGAGCAAATTTCAGCTGGACAAAATATGCAGGCATTTTTAGACACTCCTCAAACCCACTCCACATAGCTTTTAAAAACAGAATAATGAAGAGAGAATGTCCACACTAAAACAGGGTTTGGTGGTGAAAGAAAGGTTTGAAAATGTCATAAACAGCTACTCTGTTCCTGTTACCTTTGAGAGTGGGAGTCAGAGATGCAACACGAGACAGTAGTAAACACAGCCAGTTACACCAAAATTAGGTTTCAGATGAAGTGAAAGGTTTGGTTTTTATCTTAATCTGCTCAGTGATTTCAAGGAAAATCACTGGCAAATGTCTATTTACTTCTGTACAAGCACAGGAATTGCTATGATTTCATAATAACCATAATGGTTATTCTGGTAATTTACACTCATTTATTAACACAGACTACATATTTCCTTTGGAGAAACATGTGTAGATTTCTGTGATATAAACACAAATCCAAATTCAATATAGCTGTCCCACTACAAAATCAAAAATCCATTACATTCAGTTGCAAACAAAATCCTGTACCTAATGGCTGTGGAACACACAATATTGTGGTGTGTTACAGAAAACCTTCAAGATATTAATTGGAAGGACTTTCAGAACACATTAATTGACATTA
The DNA here is from genome assembly GCA_013397135.1 of Pachyramphus minor. Taxonomy (NCBI): domain Eukaryota; kingdom Metazoa; phylum Chordata; class Aves; order Passeriformes; family Tyrannidae; genus Pachyramphus; species Pachyramphus minor. The sequence continues at coordinate 350,806 of VYXB01003702.1, forward strand.
TAGTTTGAATTTTCCTGTCTGTAGAATGCTGACTATTCTAGTAGTCCTTTTAGTCCTTTTAAAAATATTTTTTATCCATAAGGACATTATGATTAAAAATCATACATTAATAGTGATGTCTAATTAGAAGAATGGTCCTGTTATGCTAGGAAGCTGGGAATTGTTCCCTCCTGGTGGCTGAGACTTCAGTTTGTAACCTTGTGGACTCATCTGTTAACCACATTGAGAGACATGACATTTTTACATCTCAGCAAGCTGTCACTGGCCTGATTCCTCCTCTGCCTGTGCTGGGTGGGTGTAAGTGGAGACAAAATGCTACCTCCAAGCAAGAGGAAAGGAGCACTCCAAAGGAAGCTTACCTTTTTATTACTGCAATGGCAGCTGTGTGAACCTGCTCCAAGGTTTGAAGTGTCAGGGAAGCCCTGGGGGAGATGGATTCATAGGCAGAGGGCAAGTGAAGAAGTCAGAGGTGCATAATCAATTAGCTCATCACATGGTTACACCATTTATCACGTAGCTCTACTTCACCACATTTATCACCACCACATATGTGCCTGGCCATGTGTAATGCCCATATGCACTGTGGCCCATTGCTGCTACCAACAAAATCAGCTATAAATTGCATATATCAAGCTTTATGTTTCTCACTGAAAAATTGTTTAAAAAGGTTTCAAGAGAAACAACAGTAATCAATTTGTTCACTTTGCCTCCATCAAACAATAGGGCTTAGATATTAAACCTAAATAACCACTATAGCAGAAGCAGGAATTTTATAATAAACAAAACTCACCCACTTACATTATGCTGAAATTAAAGAAAGGCAAGAAAGGACAATGTTTTCTGGCCTACAGATCCATTTCCCACTGTTCTGCCCATTTCTGTACAAATTGTATTTTAGGGATGTCACACAGTGCTGCTTGAACTCATTGGACTAATCTGCAGATTTTTATATCCTCTTACATAACAAACAATGTTCTCTCTGCATTGGGGTGGCAATCTGTCATGCAAGTGCTGAGGAGTCAGTCTGTAGTTTTGGAGAGCCATTCACTGCTGTTAAAGAGAAAAGACTGTGTGCTTAGTGAAAATGTTGAATGTGGAAGATGGTATTTCCCAAGAGAAGGAGATCAAAGGCATGTAACATAAGCCAGAATTTTGATCAAACCTTAGAAGTGTTTGATATTCTAACTAAACAAATACTGACTCCTTGATTAGTTAATCCTCTGTGATGCAAGCCTGGCAAGTTCTTTGCTCATGCCAGCTACGTAAAAGCTGCCCCTTCCAGTCCTTGCCTCATACTCTGCATGACCTCCATTATCTTCAAGTGCAATCTTGGGACTGAGATTGATGAAATTCTTCTCTGCTTTTCTTTCTTCCTTTTCTTTACACAGATCCAGAAGCCTTCATAAAGTGACTGGAGTGGAACTCCAGCTGGATCAGGACAGTAAGAAGAAGAGAAAAGATTTCAGCTGGCTGCAGCTGTCATCACTGCAGACTGATAATAGGGGGAGTTGTTGGAAACCAGACTGTTTTTCTCTGTTGTATAAAAACTGAACACTGCTGATACAAGCCTCCCAAAGTGTATCTGAGGCTATTTTATTGCTCTTATTACATTCATTTCCCCAAAGCAAAATGTTGATATAACTCATTTAGGAGTTCTCATTTATTCAGAAAGTCTCTTCCAAAGTATTCAGCAGGTGCCATTGCAAGAATGGTGGAAGTTGTAATATATTGTAATATTGGTTGAATTTTCCCCTTCAAATATAAGGAGGGAACTAATATTACAGTAGAAAAGACAAAGTATCAGAGCATGATGAATGTTGTCCTGTCTAACATCCTCTGCTGTGCAGGAATGTATTTACTTTTCCAATAAATACAATTACAGAACAGTTTCCTTTCTATGAAGCTGTCCCTCAACTCTCCCTCATAATGCAAGAGACACTGGGAGATGTCAGAGGGCCAGATTCCTTCAGTGAGCATGATTATAAAATATTTTTCTATCTCCTCATTAGCTTCCTGAGATTTTTTTTCCCCCTTAACTGTGACTGTCTGGAGTTTTCTCTTCCTTTCTGGGCAATTAGTGAGAGAATTCTAGCAGCAGCACTGTCTCTTTCTTCCCTTCAGTCTTTATTAGACAAAAAGCAGGTTGCTTTTGTTCTCTGCCCAGAGTGGCTGGATGAATAAAGCCTTCCATGGAGCACCTTCGTGGCTCTCCCTGTTGCAAAGCTGCAGAGAAGCAGAAGCTGAGCAGGCCTGCTGCCTCAGAGGCTATTCCTGTTCACTGGCCAGGGGGCTTTGCTTGCTTCGTTTGAGACAAGAGAGTGGAGGGCAGAGGTTTAGATCCTACTAGGTCAACATGCCACAGCTACATTGCTGCTTTACCTGATGTCATCCTGGAATGCCTCAGGGAAAGAGGAAGTTCTTTTCACCCCTTCCTGCTTATATTTCACACAAACCTAAATCAGTAATTGTGTCTTGTGTGAACATGAGCATCTCTTTTTCACAATGAACAAAAGCAGATTTATCTCAACCTTGGGTGAAAGCAAAGAACCCTTTCCAAAACAAACGCCACAAAAGGCAAGAACGTTACATACCAAGGACCTTTGGCACCTGCAAGCTCTTCCATAACACTCTGCTGCTGAAGAGTGGCTTCTGTGTCTGTCAGGTAAATATCCTGCTCTCATTCTGGTGGCATAGTAAAACCAGAAAACAACAGTTACAGCACCAATAGCTACATTTATTTTGAGGAAATACTGTTCCAGTCTATGGGACACTGCAACACTTGCTTGCCTCCCTTTTATCAGAAGACCACTGGCAAGGGAAAAAATATGTAGAAATTTCTGTAATCTAAGTTTGGTCAGTTAATACCAAGCCTTTGAATTGAAGCTGAGGGATAACTCAAGTTTTCTCTACTTAACTAAATCAGAATGTGTTATTTACTCGAAGCAAAACCAAAATACAACATTTCAACTAATGAGCAGTTTCCTTACAATCAAGGGGGGAAAAGGGCTTTTGAAACTCCTGCGAATTGACAAATTACTGTCTACTGGCCTGACACATGAAGGATACCAGAGAGTCAGAACTTACATCATTTTGGCATCATGGCTGAAATTTGGCTTCAACTCCTTTTTCCTTGCCCCTGTTCTCCACACATGAAAGAGAGATAACACCTTGTTTTGTCAATCTTATCCTGTTAATGACCTTTTCAAACAGTGGCTCTGTCAATACATCTACAACACCTACAACTGAACTCCTCCTCTCTGCATTACCTACATGACAAAATAAGAATAAAAATGAGCTCCCATTCTGGTTGACATCTAATCTCAGAAAACTAAAACTTTTCCAACAATGCACACTATGAAGTACAAGAAATGCACTACAAAATTTTACCTCCAAAAAGCCTTGTGTTTGTAATACAGAAAAGCAATTTTTCTTAACTTTCTTTTTCACACTGACAGTTATTTTTAGTCTAATGCTGGAAGCCCTAAGATTCCCATTTCTTTCACTGAATTTTAAAATAGGCTCATTATTTGACTGAATAAAGTCAAAGTGATTGTTCACATCAGGAGAATTACTTGCACAGGTTTTAATCCACTGTTCCAGGACCTTAATTTACCCTGCCATATCCCAACTGTTTTCATACAACCTGAGCGAAGAACCACAGAATGGGACAAAAATCTTACAATTCATCTTCTATTACTTCCCAATAATTACTATGTGGCTTGTGCTTTGTCTCTCCACATTTCTTTCAAAGACTTCAAAGCAGAAAAAAAAATATTGTCCATGTTAAAATTTGAAGGTGGAGAGCATCAAGAAGCATTCCTTTTTATTTTCCAGCTAGAGAGCTTGGAAAGGAGTTGAAGAGTTTAATTATAATTCTTCACACAATATCAACATGAACTTTCATTTTTTAAAATAACCACCTCACCACAGAGTTTTGCTACACTTGAGTTTTGCAGAAGTACAGCATATTCCTAGGTTTATTAACCAAGGTATCTGATTGGTCTTGGGGAGCAGAGGCCTCAGTGAAGTGTGCTGGTACAGCATGTTTTGGTTGCAATTTGAGGGCAGAAGGAAGAATTAATTTGAAATTTTTTCACGTGTGTCTGTGACGTGAAAAGCTCTCCTTGGTTTCACCTGGCGCTTGGTTCACTTCATAAACTGACCTCAGCAGTGTGACATTGTTTATGTCCCCTCCTCACCATGACAGAACTACAGGTTGTTCCTTTTTTTAAGGCAAATAAGATTTCTTCTGTAACTTTCACCAGAAACTGCAACACTCACATGACTCAAACAAAACTACCTGAAAGTGATAGTTATGTACTTTACAAGTGACAACCATTTAGAACCTGTCACTCAGGAAGAAAATGATTGCTCTCTGTGCATAAAATTGCAATTAAATTGTGCTTCTTGTGTTTCAGTTAAAAAAACAAGCATCTCTAGACCACAACTTAAAGCATCAGAGAATAGACAGATTTCCAGGGATTAATTCAGTTTTCAGGTGCATCACTGCAAGTTCAGAGCAAGTCTGTTGAACTGAAATGCTTTCAAATGAATTTACAATAACAATGAAACCAAAATTTTGCCCCTTCCTGCCTATTTCTACCAGTGTTTCTTCCATATTTGTTCACTGTTTCTTATTAAAGAAGATTAAAACCCTGCCCAGATGTAATGTGGGGGGCTTTTGCCACAGACCTTTCACTATCACCTGATACACAAAAACGGACAGGCTAACGGAACGGGCTTCATCACATACTTTTCCTAACTACTCATCTCTGGTTTAGATGCACTCCAGAAAACACAAATTAAATAAAATGAGCTTAAATTATAGAAAAGGAGCCTAAATTTATAGCTGAAGAGTGTTAGAGATGAGCAATTAGAAAAATTACACTTCAGAGCACGCAAACCTCATACATTAACACCAAATGATGAAGTACAAATAAGGAACAAGGTTTTTATTCTTACGACATTTGAAGAAAGTTGGACTTTCAAACTGGAATGAAAGAGAAATCCTTTGCTGATGGGAGATGCTACAATGCACCAACAAGTAGCAGCCCAGAAAACAGGGTACAATGTGTCTGTCTGTTTTTGCTGCTCTCATATGTTGAAAATGTTAGTATATTGGTGGTGTCACTCAGGACATACTAGCAAGACATTATATGCAGCACCCAAAAATATACTAATAAAGCAACTGCTCTCGTGAAAAACTGCATAGGAAAATTGAAAGTTATAGTACAGGTCATGCACTGAAACACAGCTGAAGGGAAATAGAAATAGAAAGAAAAAGAAAAACTTGCATAAAAATAACATATTTGTGAAGAAGACTGTTATGTACATAGTTATCTAATCTATTGATATAATCTGAATAAAAAGCAGGAGACACGAGTGAAAAGAACTGGGCAACAGTGGGTAGTGAGGAGAATCTCTTATACAAAGAGTACTTTGTGTGAGATGTAAAGGTACAACAGGCTAAGTCCAAAAAGCTCTTTGGACGTGTGCTTGAAGTGTGTCTTCAACAGTTCAGAAAATGGGGTATTTCTGGAACACAGCTGTTAGCAGTGTTCTTTGAAGCTTTCTTGCCCATATGAGAAGGTCCCATGTAAAGAAAAGGACCTTAAATAAACAAGCAATTGATGAAATACATCACAAGCTCTTCAATTCACCCAAGCTACACTAATTATTAGTTATACCTAGTAAATTATTTATATTTAAATGGTGTATTATTTACTCCTTACATGTATTAAAATACAGCTTTTTCTCTTATATTACCTGCCATCAGGGTCAACAGGGTTTCAAGAAACTATTGGAAAAACAAGGAGAGCATTCACTAGCAAAATAGCCAATTATATTCTAAGAATTCCAGAGGGAGTTTAAAGCTTGATCATTATAAATTTGGAATGGCATGTTCAGTTTAGGCAGATTAATTAAAATATCCAGGTATGTGTTGTTATCATATTGAGTCTACATATTTTTATACTGAGCTTGCATTAGTTTGATAAAATGATGTATTAATCCCAAGAGGTTCTAATTAGGTGTGAATAAATGCCACAATGAACTTTTCAGGGAAGCTCAAGAGGACACTGTCAGTCAGTGTCAACGTAAATATGTCTCTTACTGATAAACACACAAACCCCCCAGTTCTATTTTCAGAAAGCCATAGGATAATTACAATAGTAACAGCAAGGACCAATCAGATTTTTCTGTTGCATTAACTACTTTTTTCTTGTAGATTTGGCAAGAAGAGTTATTTCTTCAAGCCAGAGTGCAACAGCAGGCCATAGATATCATTGTAGCTGATGGACATGTATCTGGTCAGTCACTTCAGAGTCTAGTATTTGCCTTGGAAAATTACTCATTTTACAGAAAATCTCCACCACCACTACCCCCAAAATGAGGTAATTTTAGATATATCTTTTTAGTGAAGCTCTTTTTAAAGTACTTTTTTTTAAGTGGTAAAAGAAAATCTCTTTCAGGTACACCAGTTATCTGCAAACTAGAAATCCACATTCTGCTTCTGTACTGAATTCTACCTAATTCTAATACAAGCTTCCACAGCTCCACCTAGACATGTAAAAGACTACATGAGCTATTTGAGCTACATCAACAAAAGAAACCCCCACTAAATGCCATGACAAGCAGCTGTAACAACTGGCACCTTGCATTGCAAATGATCCCCTCTCTGGGGCTACAGAGGAATTTCAGTATCTGGCACTGTAGGAGAAAACATCCATCAAGTATAATATAGATATTCAGAGACAATATACATTTTACATTTGGGATGACTTTGGTGTTCATGAAAATAAAGGACTGACAACACTTTTTTAGAGCAAAGTATAACACAGACAGGCACTGCACAAACTTCCCCACAAAACTTTCCTAGTGAGCAAGTCTTGACTTGCAGTCCTTCTGCTATTCCAGCTCTTGGCCTTTCTTGACTAGAGCCTGCCAAGAGTGATGAACAGAGCCAAACTCTGTGATGGGAGCAAATATCCACTGGGCACAGGGATGTACTTCCAGCATGTTAAAGAACACTTGTGGTATAGGAATGCTCTGAGCTGTGGAAGTCAGTAAAATCTGACTGGCAAGCCAGCTCCTTTACTGGCTTCTTACTTTTCCTTTTTTGAAATCCTCTGAAAATTCCCATCTAAAAGGAAGTTACTTAGAGGCACTATTCAACAGTACAATGCAAATGCTTGTTTGTACTGTACTGCTGAGTCCAGCTGGTGCTCCCATTATGACCTCCCCTGAGAGGCACGTACATTAACTGAAAGCTGATATTATTGGACAAGTCTGGATGAAGCAAAGTGTCTCAACACACAGATTTCATTCCAACACAGACATTCCGGACAGACCTGTCATTTCAAAATGTGTTTGCTTGGCTGCCTCTGCTTTGATGGTTCTTTGAGAGGCTCCTTCTCCAGAGCCACCTAGAAACAGTGCAGGAATAAGGCATTTATAAAATGACAGGGCTAAGGAACCAGAGTGCTCTGAATTAAAAGTTTATATTTTTAAGACTGAATTTAGCAGCAAGGGGCTTTCTCATCTAGTTTCCTTCCATTGAACTCTCTCCACTCCAAAAGCCTAGGCCAAGAACATGCAAGCCTCTTCAGGCAGCATTAATAGAAGTCTCCAGGTTGCAGATGACATATGACAGAGGGAAACTCAGGTTCAAGCTATTGTTTTAGTACTCCAAGCTGGAGCAAAATTTTGAAGTACCACTTCTTCCACATACCTTAAATAACAGAAGCTTCATTTCCTTCCCTATAGTCTTTAAACACCCCAGACATTCTGTTATATCCAAAGTGATATCCAGTTACCCAATCTGGCAATTCACATGGGTGTCTAAATTCTAAGTGGTTGGGGTTTTTTTTAAAATATCTAGAAATTATATGCAAAGAATTAACTCATTAATTTTCTGGTACAATTTCATCAGCTTCAATCATATTTCTTTAAGGTGATGAGGAAAAAAAATAGGAACATGATCCAAAATTAAATGGAAGGACTTTCCCAACCAACTTCAAGGGACCTTTGGACAAACCAAGGCAAAAAAAAGATTTAAAAATTGACTAAAAAGTTTAATGTGATTCTTCTGTCTCCTATAGCTGAATCAGTGCATGAAGTGAAATGTGGACCTGGAACGAAAATATACAAATAAATATATCTCCATCAGAAAATGTTTTTGATTACAACTGAAACACTTTGGGGAAATACAATTGACCAGACAAAAGTTTCAGAATGGAAAAGCTCTAAGATGAACAGCCTTTCACAATTCTTAACATGGGAAACCAACTCTGTTTTACCATTAACTTCATAAAGCAAGTGTAATTCTGCAACCTTTGGAAACCAATTATTAAAACTCCTTAAAAATAAATCATATTACTGTTGTGTCTTCATCTGTATTGTCCCAAATTGTACAAAAACTGTAATGTCTCTAGCTGTGTTCACACACCTGGATGGGTGAACCACAGGCTTCACCTCACTGCCCAGAGGGGGGGCTTGGCCAGTCCCTGTGGGAAATCATGATGGCTTTTAATGCTGGGGGCTCTTGGACTTCACAGCTTGAGGGAATATGGGCCAACCAGCCATGACACAGGTCTCATACCACTGTGCTAGAGGAAATGACCCTTTTGAGATTCAAACCTCATTCTAGCTCTATTTTGTCCAATTTATTAGCTGAAAACAGCTTTTGTATTGTATGGCTTAGCAACTTCAGTGACAGATTTAATTTCCAGTTATCTCTGCTACAATAGTAAATAAATCTCTCAAGTTACAGTGTTCCTCTCTGCTTATATATTGTCCTAAAATGAAACATATTGCACCATAACTGTTTATTGGCCATTCAACTTTAATTGACCAATTTTTAAGCAGTTATCAGTTGGCTATTTTCTTTAGAGCAGATAACATTCCTGACAGTCAAACTCCTTTTCCTTCCCTGTTGTCAAGGAGTAAAATTACGTATTTGTGAAACTGTATAAAACATTTCCTCCACTTCAAACACGAGAGTGATGCAAAAAAAAAAGAACAATACCCTGTAACTGGGCAGCCTATTTCCTCTCTGAGTCATCAAGGAGTTTACAGCAAATTAAGAGTGGGTATCCTGAAAAGGAAGTGTTTTTTCATTTTAATATCATAAAAGAAAATGAAAACCCAGGCACCTTTTACAAACCTGCAGCATCATTTGGGAGTGCCTAAAATCCAAATACAAAAGGACTACTTATTAACATGACAACTAAGTGAGAAACAGAAACTAAGAATTAAACTCAGCTTGATATTTTCAATCCACATCAATTCACTGATTTTTACTTTTCTTTATGACTGCCAAAACATTTCTAAGAAGATATCTTTCACGGAATTCTGCAGTCCTACAAAATGTCACTTACTAGTTTAAATCTGTGTCACAAGGTATTGGAAAATGTACTCTTGATATTAAAAGAAAAAAGTAACGGAAAGAGATTTCATTTTTAATCCACTGCCAAAATCCATCTGACAAACGCTTGGCCTTTGGCCAATGACAGTTGAGGCTGACATGAAGATTTGTCAGGCTGGGTTAACATGACTGTATGAATTCAATCCTTTACTTTGGGAGGTTGGCAAGGAGTTGGCACAATTCCTAGCAGTGGTGGTAACATTTTGGAGACGAGCAGTGAGCTCCTGGATAATGCTTTGTGGAAATGAAGTAGATGGAAAACAAATCCTGTGTCAGCAGATAGCCATCCTTACCAGAGCAATCAGCCAGCAAGGATTTGGTTAAATACTGAGTATAGATCTTCCAAGACACACATGCACATATCCATTCTAAGTAGCAAAGACTAATAATTTAAAGTTAAATACACATTCTTCAGCCTTAACTGGGCCCTGTTTGTTATGTTGTGCCTTATAACTTTAGTAACATGAAGCAGCAGACAGTAACAAAGGACATGTTTTCCTAAGCTGTGCCTGATGCTGAGGAATGGCACTCTTTGTGCTACATCCCAGACCAGCACAACAGGTTACCCAGGCTGTTTGGATCTTTGGATCAGTGCCCAGTCACTGCAGCTCATGTATCACCAAGACTTTCTGGGTATTTTGGATGTCAGTACTCTTCTTAGAAGGTTGACCACATCTTGGCCAGGCCTAGTCACACTTTCAGTGTGCTGTAACTGTTACTTGGAGCTTTCTTTCCTTTTCCCAGTTTCTTCTTTGCTCTCCCTTCTCCTGTACTTCTTTCCTTTGCATTTCCTAATCCAAGGAGCATAAGGTCGTTCTAACCTACACAATCACATCTGTTGTTGTTAATTAGAGGGCACTGAGCAATCAAATCCTCCAAAGTTCAAAGTATGAGAGAACAGAATGTTTGGCAGGGCTATTCCTCAGCTTGGGAACTCCCATTTGTCCAGAAAGGACCTGTTTACTTCCTCTTGCACAACCAATTGTGTGTTCTTTATCCCTTGTTTCTAAATATTAGGAATAATTATGACACTTGTTGCAGTCAGCATCAAGTTCCCATTGCTTCCAGACAAGTACTATGAAGGTCTCCATTCAGCCAGGGTTTTTTGTTTCTTTTTTTTTTTTGCTTGCTTCTTCTTTTTTTGTTTGTTTGCTTTTTCTGATAGAATTTGAAATGTCAAATGTTTTATTTTACTATCATAAAGAGCTTTATAATGCTGTTGTTTTACCCTATTTTGTTAATTTTCACACATATCAAATGCAAAAGATTAGAACACATTTGGAAGACATAAATTTGAGAAAAAGGTAAAGTCTTGCTGCTGTGAGTTGCTGTACATTGACCTCCTCTACATAGGACCAGTCCCAACGAAGGACTTGTAATACTTAGGCAGAACAACAAACAAAACTCAGATTGAAGGAGCTCTGTGATCAGTGAAAGACATGGTTTGAATTGTGAGCTCACAGTAGAAACAGCTGAACATTTTTGCATCTGGAAACTGGCTGTAGTTATAAATGATATGACTCTGGGAAACTTTTGTTGTGGTTCTTTAATCTTTTAGTTTTCAACTGAAACTTGTTTCATTAAAGAGGGGGATGACTATTCAAGGGCTGCCTTTATAATTTTTGTTACTAGTTCAGACGGAGATCTGGTTTATGTGCATGATTTCAGCAATGAAGGTTTATTGTATTTACTAAACCATATGTTTTTCTACAGCCTGCTTGGAATTTATGATGACATTGTTTTGGTTAAAGTTGACAACTACAGTATGTTTCAAGTTAGCTGATTTCCACTGAAAATTGTAGCCTCTAATGAAATGAAATTTTGAATATTTTCAGGCAATTACATTTTTCAGCATTGGTGACAGAGTTCTGTTGAAAGGATTTGTTTGTGGATTTTTGGTTGGTTTGGTTTGGTTTTGTTGGGTCCTTTGTTTGGATGGGTTTATTTGGTTTTGTCCAGTTTGTTTTTTACTTTATTTTTTCTCCACAAATACATAAAATGCTTTGAAAGGTCCTATTACTACCTTTTTGGCAAATTCATTCTTTTGCAAAGGATCTAGAAGTCAAGAGTTCTGTATCTGCAAATGTCTACTCCATTAATAGAAACGGCAAAAACACATATTCGGCCCAATTTGCAAACACGTGCCAAGCACCCTTTATTTGCCTGAATATTATAAAACTGGAAATGTGTCACATCACTACTTCTGAAACGTATTAACTTCACAAGATTAGCACAGTGTTTCCTGAAAAGTATGGATGCCCATGCAACACAGAACAACCCCTCCAGATGGGGAGAGCAGGCTGGCTTCTCGTTCACTGTTCACTAATGGCACATTTGCTGCAGTCCTTGGAGTCGCTGTTTGAACTCACCACAAGAGAACATGTGCATTCCACAAATTCCCCCATTCCAAGTCTCCATTGTGGAGGGGCAGCTCTACAAGTTCTCCAGAGCAGTCAGTGGTAGGCCATGGTACTGCTGAAAGGACTCTTAGTTGTACCTTTAGATCAACACATGCAGACACCCTCGCTCTCAGATTCGCACGGACACTACAGACGGATTGGAAGTGAGGAGAATCCAAGGATGCATCTTTGAGAGGTTCTTCTCCACTTCCCTCACTGCACACACCTTACACTGTGCACTGGCACAGCTGCTCTCCAAACCATAACCAGTATGTAAAAATATAAGAGTTGTGTTGTAAAATATAAGAGTTATTAGATTGTGATCTTCAAACCTTACATATTTCAACTAGAATAACAATAGCACAATAAAGGTACATTTCCCATTACAAAATCCTTTGGCATTTCCAGAATGAATGGCAAAGTTGGTCCTAAAAGCCAGTGTATAAAGCCTATCCTATTTCATGTCTTTTCACTTTCAAGACTATCAAGTTTCTTAGTAACTAAACATATTATTTACAAAATAAAAGATATTGTCAAATGTACCCTTTTTAATTGGCCATATGACACATCAGCTCATTAACAGGCAGGGAACACAAAATGTGTAAAGTCTATTGAGCTCAATAATGGTAAGCTCAACAATGCTTATTTTGCTCTCACTCTGGCAAGCCAGGCTTTCTGTCTCCTGTAAAAAGCCTAATCTGGTAGAAGCTGCCATAAGAGGGTTCACTGTTAGAAGTACTTAGTTTAGCTAGAAGTTCTCAGACTCTTCATGGATGAAAAAAAGTTTAATATAAAAAAAATTTTGGCTGGGGAGGTAAGAGGTAAATAAACAATCTCTGAGAAGCCCAGTTCTTTTGTTTCTCTACAGTGATACAGCTGATTAAGAACAAAGGGGGACAGACCATCTCAAATATTCAAAAGTCATTCTCTGGAAAAGAAGCGGCAGAAAAGAAGCAGCAGACTGAATGCACATAGGCTAACACAAGAATAAGTCCCAGTGGAAGAGTTTTTAAAGAACCAGCTAGAAAGGAAGTGGTAAGTTTTAGGAAATGTATTTTCTAGGTTAACCTCTTCCTTACATTCCTTATTACTTCTATTAAGATTAAACAGGTTTGTGATTCTCAATCTCAATCACTTTAAAAAAACTCTACAAGTTCTCAAACTTATCCTGAATTGACCAGTGGAGTCATTATGATCAATGTACCTATGAATATTCCAGGCAAAAAGTCTAAATGCTGTGATCTTCCACATCCGAGCAAAGCCATTTCACCTCCTGCAGTGGGGGGTGAGTTAATCTGAACAAGTGCTGTAGGAGGCAAGTACCCCTGAAGCTGTAATCACTGAAACAGTGTCCATATGTACCCAGTTACAAAGGATTAGATCTTAAATAAACACAAACTTTTTTTTCATATAACTCACTTGTAGTGGCTGAAGGTCCCACACTAAAATCCCACGTAACAACACCGAGTCCTACTCTCCCCACTGTGTATCTACCCTGCATCATTTCTCTGATTTCTCAGACATGCCTTTTGCCCATACTCCCTTGTAGGGTAAGAAACCAAAGGTTCTTTGGCCTATGACCAGAACTTGACATGATAAGATTCAGAAGACTTTTAAGAGCCACATAAAATGCTCTGAAAATGATTTTGGAAGATGAAGGCATACCAAATCTGGTTATGATTATTTTCCCACTGTAATGTTATGTGTCCATGGCAGGTATGTTACCTGGAGGAGGCACAGATAGAAAATTAATTTTCATTGCTTTTCCTATGGAAAACATACCTATCTCATTATCCAGAAAAATACTGGTAAAATGGTAAAACTGTGTTTTAAATAAATCCTTCAGCAAAAATGTACTTAATATATTTTAGCTGATTATTTGTGCTGTTCATTTAAATGATGGGATATTATGAAATACACATGGATGTGCTGCACTGAGCCCACTCAATTCTTTACAAACATTTAAAACTTTATTAGCTGATAGAGTAGGAGAGATTTCTTTTGATTTTTCTTTCTGCTATTTTCATATGTTGAACATATGGTACATCTCTCTCAAGCCCAGCTGACACTGGAAATCAATAAAGCCTACTTTCACTTCTGCTGAAGCATCACTTGTGAATGGTTTTAACTGCACTTCTATTAATTCAAATGCTATGATCAGCTTCTCATCAATAAAAAACAAGTCCTCAGATTCAAAAATTCCATGTGTCATAATCCATTATTAGGTAGAGTTGTACAATATTTAATTTTCTTTCTTTCTTCCAGGGTTGTGTATTCTGTTCCATTCTAAGAAACCAGTTCAGAAAGTGAATTGGATTTTTTTTCTTTCGTCCCTACACATAATTCTGACAATTGAAGAAAGGCTTGGACAGCTCTTATTTCAGTGCATGGCTCTGGAAGCTGAGGATGCAGGTGGCACCTGATGGGGCTCCACAAGCACAAGGGGCAGGGGCCCAGGCCAGGGGTTCACCCACCCAAGGACACAGTGCCCACCTGCTCCACTGAACACCAGCCCAGGCAACTTTGCCTGCTTGGATTTTGGTTTTCCTACAGCTGCAACATTATGCAACTGTGTCACATTTTAGTTCTATTTTAAATTTCCAAGATCAAAGCCAAGGTCTAGAAACTGTTCAGTGATTCTACAGCCTCTTGGGGAGGACTTCATGTGACTCAGAACACTGACTAGGTTCAAACTCAGCACAAGATAATATGGCTTTAATTGCTAATAGGATGCAATGCTACTTAAAAATAGTAAATTATTTAGACAACTTTCTGCTAAAACAATGTTGTATGCTATTAGTCAATTAACTGATGAAGTGAAATTGTATTTCATGGTTCATGTTTTATAATCTTCACCAACTCTCACACAAGCATTTAAAAAAATAAATAAAAACAATTCACAACACTGTCACTTTGCACCAAAAACCTCCTGGGGAGTAGAACAACTTAGTGCATATATCCAGAACATGAAGGTGATTAAAATGTCAAATTCAGTCAACTGGTAAGCACTATTAAAGGAAGTTAGACAACTTACTTAACTTCATGCAATCCCTGAATGTAGAAATGGCTGGGACTCCTTCTTGATTCCTCCTCTCACTTTTTAGAATTTCACTGCACTGGATAGAATCACTTAATCACTGAAAAAGAAAATTTCATATACATTGTTTTAAAACTTGAGGTTTCACTCCACTCCATTTCACTTTAAAGTAACATAGTTTGGTCTTCTAAGAACTGCCAGGTGTTTTGTACCTGGAAGTCTCATCTTCTACTTCCTGTAATCAACAGTGCCAGGCACTTTAGAGCAGCACTGACATTTTATACAAAGCAAAACATTCTTCTCCACACTCTTTTAGGGTACAGGGGTTTGGTGACAGCAATGCAGAAAAATCTCTTCCTCTTTGAATTTTGTTTTACCAGCTTTCTAAATAAAACTTTATGACCTATTACATCATCTTGGATATGAATTTATCTCTAGACCAACATCAATAAACAGGAAATATGATTTCTCCAGATATCCTAGAAATGGGAAAGTCCAAAAACCTCATTTTCTGCACAGCTGATAACGAAGGACAAATGCAGGACCTGTAAGAGGAAGCCAACCCTTCCTATAGAGCTTTGATGAGATTCTGCCATCTCCCTCAGTCTGGGATAGCTCTCCTATCAGGAGATATTTCAGCCCATATTATATATATAGAGAGAGAGAGAGCAGAACTAGCCTGTGCTTCATCAGAAGCATCACATCTGATGCTGGTTCACAATAAATATTTCTTGAGAGGTTTTGTCATTTTTTAATAGATTATATTATCTATTGTTAAAATATAACATTGCATTCAGAAAAGGTCCTGCAAATCAAGTACTTGGCTTCCACTCAGATTGGATGAATAAGCTGCATGTGACCTGAGGGAAGACATTTAGCCTGGTGTTGTCTCCAGCCATTTGCAGACACGAACCTAACAGAGCACAGAGTCTCCTCACAGTTCCCTGGTCAGAAAGGTGATTCAGAGAATTGTTTATTTATCTGGCTGATAAATACTGCCCACGAAGAAAGTCTGGCAGTGGACACAGCTGCTACATTACCATCATTCTTCTACAGAAGAATACCATACATCCCACGTCTTCTACAGAACCTGTGACTTCTGCCAAGACATCTGCTTACAGTTTGGTCACAAAAGGATAGAAAATGATATTATGTAATTCAGGAAACTGTTCCTTGCTACATTTCAAGATTAAGCCTTTGATAATACTTTGTGTATTATTTGGTTTTGACTCCAGATTCAGTGATGGTCACCTTTGACACAACTTTTGCCTCCAATTCAGAGCAATGTAAGGTCAGAACTTTAATGAGAAAAAGAACTGAAGATGAAGAATGTTCCCAAATCCCGAATCCAGAGCAACTCAGAGGACAAGGACTAAGGATTTGGTGTAGGTTTCAGAGACCCATAAACCCTTTAATATAGGGACTATATAGATCATATAATCCACAGGGAAAAGTTGACATAAGGGCACAAATACATTGATTTCCATCTATCCTACTGGATTTAAAATACATTCTGACAGTATGTAAGAGCTGCATGAAACACATTTTGTTTGTAGTCAGCTACTTTGGCCTAGAGCAAATTGGTCCTATTTCATAAGTTCATATACATTGCTGGCTAGTTAATCATGGGGAATATTCTACTCTAATATTTTATTGTAACTACACATACACACACAACCAAAAAAGAACCTGGAAATAAAAGTAATTTAACCTCCAGAGAAAGGCATTATTGTAATACGTCAAATAAAGGGTGCATCTTTTATTAAGAAAGTATCAAATGACAATCAAATGATCACAATTAGACAATCCATGTGTTTTTCTAAAAGCAAACTAACTTCACATAAATAGGAGCCTTTATTATCTGATATAAAATTATCACTTTGCCACATCTTTTTTTTCACCCTTAGAAAAAGGAAAGAAAAATCAAAAATAAATCCTTGAATAACTACAAATCCAACCAAATATTGCATATCTGGAAGAAGGTGTAATGAAAGTTATATAGAATGTGAGATTTATTTTTGAAAACCAACATAGACCATAATAAAATTATTTTAAGCTGTTTCTTTAGCTTCATTTCAAAACTGGGTTCAACAAAGGATCTCATTACAGGTTTACCTACATTAAGCAATATGACAAAAATCACATCTTTTACCATAATAAAAGAAAAAATAATCCTCCTTAATTTCATTCAGTCATTGTGTCCATATTCATCAAAAGCACAGAATGGAATTTTCTTTTATCTCTAACATGAGTAGCATGAACAGAGCTGAACAGAGCCTGAAATGTTATTTTAGTAGGCTGTAAGAAGTTTATAAGTTCAGCATTGCTATTAAACATAGTCCAGTGGTCTGGTTTTTTTCAGGACTGCTCAACATACCATGCTGTTGTCTTACAGCTTCAGCAGATTGCTGATTCTGAAAAGTCTGTATTTTTGAAGTCATTTCTGGCCCTGCAGAAGTGACCCTATGTCACCTTCAACTCATCAGCTGCTCTCTCCTGTGACATCCAAAAAGCTAGTTTAGCTCTTTGAAAGCACTTATCACAAGCGCTGCCTTCTGGTCCAGCCTTTGTCTTTGAGTGCCATTCCTCAGATTTCTTTCCAGCTTTCTGAGCAGCTCTGCTCAGGGGCTGTGCACGTGCAGGGCCTTCCCTGCCAGCTCCCGCTGTCCAGCCACTTGTGTGCTGAGAAAGGGACTGCATCTCTCCAACAGCTGCTCTGGGCTTGTCCTTGGAGCAAAACACACCAGTTCCTGCATGTTAAGGGGTTTCAAACCTAGAGCCTTTGCGCTCTAGTCCAGCAGAATCCCCTTCTCAGCACTGAACACCTTCACACACTACATTCCCAGTTCCTACCACCTTCAAGGCAACCCAGCCAAAATCCTGAGCTGGAATGAATGGCACAGCTTCTATCTGGGGCCAGTGGAGCACAGTATTCTCCATGTGAGAGAGCAGCTTAAATTGTTGGGATCCATCTGCCCAGACTAAAGCAATCTCTAACAAGTAAACACAAATCATCATTAGAGCATGCTCACACGTGAAAATGTTAGTTGTAGCCACTGGGATTAACACAGTGGTCCTGATACAAGTATTTTAAGTTAGTGAAAAAGGTTTAGAACAGCTCTGAAAATATCAGCCAATGTGAGAAGCAGAGAAGATGAGGAGGGTCAATAACGTGTCAAGGGGTCTAACTTGGGAACTCCAATGATAACCTTCAGGGTACTTATGTGAACCAAGTGTTCCTCTGACAACCCTTTCATAAATTAAAAAAGAAATACAACCTGTTTTCATTTGGTTAGTCTGATTCTACTTCAGATCTTGAGCAGGCATTTATCTGACATGTGCCTGCAACTCAACAAAGACAAAATAATTAAAAAAAAAATCTTTTACGAAACTCTTAATAGAGACCCTTTTACCTCAGGACAAAACAAACAACAACAACAAAAATAATGCAACATGGGTAGCTTCAAATTTCTTCAAGGCAATTTGGAATTGCCAAATAACATGTTATAAAATTCAGCAAAATGGCTGATACAAGAACATACAAGAATTTGATGTGAACATAGTTTAAGAGAAAAAGCATTTAACAACTGGCCATACATTTTCAGGTTTCACGGAATGGGTTATTTGGGATTATTTTAATCAAAACTAACATGCACATTCTTGGTCTGTTTCTCCTCCTTCCTCACTTTTCCACTGCCATAACTTCATTCAGTTCAATGGAGTTATTTCTGATTTACAGCACACTGTGAGAAGGATCAGATCCCCAGACTTTACTGTACCTCCCATCACAACAGAAACGAGCAACGTTCACTGTGATCAGCAACCTTTAAAACAGATAGGGAGCTTGGTACAAGAACAGCATAATAATGGCTCTGCAGTGTGGAGGGGGTTAACATTTTTATTCTAAAAAAAAACAGAAAAAGAAAACAAACTAAAATGGCAACAACAAACCCCAAACTTCTGCAATGTTCTACAGAGTTGTAATAACCTGTCTGGATTACTTCTTGGTATGCAATTTTAATATCCTTCTCTCTTTGACAAGGTCAGGTCTGCTTTCTCTTTTAGGCAGCTCAGAAAATTCAAGTTATAGCTAATTGCTTTGATTATTTGTTTTGTAACCTCTAATTCCCCATGACCTTTTCTGAGCCCATTTTCAATTTAATGAGCCAAACCAGTAAAGCTTATACTGGACTTTCGATGAGAGCTGCCAGAATGTCTGGACAAATTAAATGTTCCACATACTAGGTTGCTTTCAGACCAAATGAAACCACAGAGTTAATTTTGTTATTTTTCTTTTAAGGTGTATCATTTGTCTGTATAGAACTATCGATTTTCACAAAACAAACAAACAAACAAACCCCACTTATTTTTCTATACTACTCATACAGGCAGTATGGATATATTAAATGTGTGTATATATTTGTCTGAACCCAAAATTGTAACTTTAATCTGTATCTGATTAAGCTACACTGACTTATACAAGTCCACTAGAGTGAATCTGTACTTGAGATAGAAACATCCTTACAGAGGACAAACAATTCTGAGAAAAAAAACATGGATCAACAAACCCTGAAATTTTCTCTTAAACTAAGTCATCAGTACCTATCATGAGCATAATAGAGAACTGTTAAAAGAAGAGAAGCATAACTCTGTGTGGTTTTGATTTAGACTTGATTATTATTATTATTATTACAAATGGCACAGGTCCAATTTTTAACAAAACAAAAAATAAAACTCCCTGCTCCAGTTCTGACAGTGGGATGAGGTGCTGACTTATTTCAGGAAAGCTGTTTTCTGTTTGGCTTTGAAAGATACACATTTGTACATGTTTTTACAAAATTTTCTCTCTGAAGTAAATCCCATCAACTAAATTGTGTAGAGTAATGAGTGGCTGGGATACACAAAATGCTGGGAGGAAAAGAAGGGAAGGGAAAGAAGTCCTACAAGAAGCTAATAATGCATTCTGGTTGGGATTGGATATCTTGCAGCCAACTTGAGTGTCTCTGTACCATCCCCCAGCTCTTGCTTCTCCCTGTCACAGAACAAAGACACATCTGCCAGTTCCCATCTCACTCAGGTTTGTGTTGTCAAGAGGGCAAAAAGACCAGCTGAGGTTTTTTGCTGTGCTTCCTGTCTGGTTGGTTTTTTAATCACCTATTTAACTGTCAGAAAACAGGGCTGCAATAAGCTCCTTTTCACCACTCTTAAGGAATCCCTGCATCAAACTGTAAGCATACACTTAGGTCAAATTTGAGTATTTTACTACAAAATATTACAACCACGTGGTCATTAGAAGCTTCTGTATGTACCAGCAAGCTCCTGAAGAGACTTCTGAGTTTTGGCTCAACACTGGTTTTGATTTTGTTTTCAGTCTTTTTAAGATTGTTACTATTAAATTAGATTTTTAAATATTATATTGCTTTAGAGCAACCTTATAACTAAATTTACGGTGAATAAAGTTCAAAATAAAAACTGAAACTTGGTGCTTTAGTGAATATGAGTCAGACTTAAGTATTTGAAGTTAACTCTAGACACTGATTTTTTTTTTCAATTTTCTATTTCTTAAGTCAGATATTGAAACTGTATTTAATTGTGTGGCACATGGTTAATCAAGATAACAAAGTATCAGTGTATTTCCAGAGTAGTTAATGCCAGATTATAATAACTGGAATGAAAGGTAACTTGATATCTGAGATTGTACAATATCAAAGGACAGAGAGGTAGAAAGACCTCCCAAAGGTGACCTCTGGCCCACGAAAAGGAAAGTGCAGATACCTTCTCCTTACACAGAAAGAAAGACACAAGTTCAGGCCTGAGAAAGGCGGCCAGAGATGAAGATGAAGTGTTCAAACTCCTGGAAATGATTTACATTGTAAGAAGTGCATTAAACTGTAGCTGTGGCAGAAAACTTTTCATTCACATTCTTTAGTATGTGATGTTACTTATCAATGAATCCTGAAAGCAGTGCTTACCCATTTTTAGGTGGTTACAGAAAGATGTGTGAAGGCAAAGGATTCAAAGCAAACCAGCCCAGGGGCTATTCTCAGGACACAGCCCCAGCCCCTGCCACGCTGCCTCAGGGAAGGCAAAAAGCCAAGGGAATATGCAGAGCCCCCTTTCCTACTCCTGATGTTATTCAGCCAGCACCAGACAGAGCTAATAAAGAGCCTACACGATGTACTGGGGTTCATCTGCCTCACTGGTGAGGCTGCCAGCACAGTGCTTTTACCCTGAAGGGGCTAAAAATATTTGACATCAACAGCTTGATCTACTGGGATTGTGACAGCAGGTCGGTATCTTTTAGCTCAGCGTGTCAAACTGAAGAAATGGGGAAAGCAACATGGGACAAATGATTTGACCTTACAGCACTGTGCTACAGTCAGGAGATCCTATGAGTGTGTTATCATTTTCCCTGCTAACACTTGCCAGGAGCAATATCTTCTGCTGTACTTAGGATGGTCTTGTTTATGTGCATATTCTGCACACTGGCAGAGAAAGTTGTTAATATTAACAGTTTGTTTCTAAATATTCCATCTACTCCATTCAAAAATCTACAAATCACTTTGTCAATGGAAATAACTCTCTTTTCAGATCAGATAAATGATATGTAAACTTAAAGGATTTTTTTTAAGCCGAAAATCATTTGTAAAGATCTTGAAACATAAAAATTGCCAAGGAAAAAATAACTCCATTGCATTGTTCACACACAGAAGTCACAACACAGTTTCCTTACCAATACTCAAAGCAAAACTACCCAACAGTGCATGTGTTCAAGGGTCAGCCAGCAGCTTCACATTTTTTGAGAGACTCTCCTTGTTCTTGTGTGGCCAGCAGTGGTACAGGCCTGCTGTGCAGTGAAACAGTGCCCGTGAGCAGTACCCAGGCCCCTATCAGCACAGGCTGCACTAACAAAGGCATTTTACACATCTCAGGGTCCAAAAGGATTCTACATAGGATCAGGACACAAAGATGCTACAATATGCATAGTAGTAATTATTAACTGTGAGTACAAACTTAAAAATAATAACACCAAGCTCTGTTAAATTCTTGTATGTATGCAGTCTTGATGTCACAGTTGTACCAGGGCATAGGAAATCTCCAAAAAACAGATAAATTTAGGAATTTTGGGAAGGAATGGTGGTTTTCTTGTACTTCCTGATTAAATATGTTATTTTCAAAACTCTTCTTCTATCAGATGTTATTCTATTATGTAGCTAGAGCACCATAAATAATGTGGTAAGTTCAGAAATCTGAATCTGATAATGGAAGAAGTGTGTGTGATATTTACATCTCCTTTGGAGAATGATACTGAAAGAGCAGGACTACTGAATATTAATAAAAATATGGTGCTCAGTTTTCTAAATACATATACTGAGGTGGTTCTACTGTTAATTCAGTGTGAAGTAAGTTGTTAACCATAAGCCTACAGCCAAACACTCAGCACTGCCAACAGAGGCTGCAAGCGACAGGAATTTAGATTTAATTTGAGGGTTTTCCTGCCTAAATTAATCATGAAAACAGAACAGCCAATACACCACTTGTGGGTTTCTAGCATTAAAGCTGCCATAGAGTTTGTCCCAGGTCAGAAAACACCACGATGTAACTTAAGCCATGAGTCATGTCCTCATTAGCATCCAGTGCTAAGAGCCCACAAAACAAGGATTCTTCACCTGCACCATTAAGTATTCCCTGGAAGTACTAAAGGAAGCACTTCTTTTGGGAACAAAGGCTTGCAGAATCAGGGAATTAGACCTTGTATTTGCAACTAATAATTGAACCTCTTCCAGTGCAGAAGAACTTTATCCCACTTTCTGACAGTGAAACAACATTTTTTCATAATTTTACTGTCATAGTGAATATTTCTGTGTCCTGATAATGTGAAATAAAATTTTTCTTCCCTAAGACGAGAGAGCTATTTTTGCTATTTACCATGGGTTGAGGTCGACATATTTTATTTACATGTTGTTTCTCCCCATCTGAGGTTTCCTACTGATGGTCCTTTGAGGAAGTTAAGTACCCCAAAACACTACCTCTTTCAGGGTTTCGCTGAATTTGAATTAAGTTTCCCTGTAGTAAGTTACAAAATTGTTCAAAATTGACTCTAGGCATCCTAAGAACCCTAAAGCTTCTAAGGGAGTTGTTTAAAACTAAAAACTGAATATTTCCTGAAGGAAAACTACATGTCAGATTTATATTATAATGTGTTTTTGTGTTTTTGTTCTAATTGGGTTTGAAGCCAAAATGCTTTTGTTTTCCAAACGTTCCTGTTATTATTATTTCCACACAGAAACCCAAACAATGAAAGAGCATCACAAAAAACAGCACCAGAACAAGAGCGATTCTGGCAATTTTTCCATCCATTACCCATATTATTTAATTATACAGTTTCATGTTACAGAGGAGTAAGAATTTTTAATATTTATGTTGCAGCACAGTGACAGGTTACATTTCATATAAATGAAGTAAAATTACCTTGAGTGTCTAAGAAGAAGATAGTTTATTTTGAAAATTTTAGCTTAGCTTCAAGAATTAGATGAGGAATATGGAAAAGTAAATAATATCTGCCAATACAGGATATATGACTATCAGAACAGTGAGAACAACCAAATATTAGATGTCTAACTGCACTGTTTCTTTAGTCATAGAAATTTCTTGAGAACAGATTTTTTTAATAATAGAAACTCTTTCATCTTTGAGATTTAATCTTTTGAGACAGAAAGATGACCTAGCAATTACTTTATTTTGCTTTATAACCTTGTAAAACTTTTCCCTTTATAAATTCTGCCAGGTTACCATACACTCCATGTATGTCTATACACATAAATGAAACTCTGACAGGGAATGGCAACTTTCCCAAATCAAACCAAAAGCAAACACCCCACCAAACTCCTGCCCAGTTATCCTCCATCTTTTAAAGTAACACTATCAATACTTAGAAAGTGACATTTAAAAATATTTAAATATTTTATGAAATACATGAAAAGGTCCCCACACTGAAGGGCACCTGAGCTGAAGTGAAAAATTGAGAGTTGATGACCTGGATTCTCAAGGAGGTCTCATGGCACCAGGGCTGTATGTACGTGCAGCTGGGAAACACAACGGGATGAGGAGCTTCAGCTCAACACCCCTCCCCTTCTCCTAAGGAAGCCTGAGAGATGCTGCCCACCAGAGCCAGTTCCTTCACTCAAAGGGGATGTCATGTGAGCTCTGGGGATCTCACCAAGCCTGAGAAGGGGCCAGTAGAGGCACAGTCAGACTATGCCACACTTGGTTACTCTGAGACACAGCACAGCACTCACACCTTAAACACACAAACAAGCACAAAAATCACTGCACTCAAAACTCCAACGGTGAGACTAGTCAGATTCTTGAAACAAACATTTAAATTGTAGTTTACTGATTAAAATTCTGTTCTCTCAGTGTCTACATGTTTCTGCACTACAGGAAACAGATGGCCTTTGACATCAACCAACCTCTGGAAAGAAAAAGGAAGGGAGTTCAAACACAAGTCAAGCCAATGTGTATTTCAGGTTGCCTGTTTATACAGAAATCCTTTAAAAGCTTCCATCTCAACCCAGTCCACATAGAAGGAATACCTATCCCAAATTCACTTGCATTTTAATTCTCAGTAGGAAAATACACAGAAGTAGCTTTACCATAGTTGTAATGTACTTCAACTGCACAGAAAAGGCTACATTAGAGGAGACCAATTTTGGTGTACAGCCATGCATACCAGTTACTTCACAGCACAGTTCAAGAATCCATGGCAGGGGTAATTGAGCACATTTGTAATCTTACATTTAATCTTACATACAAATCAAACATTTGTTTCTTACAGGAACAGCATTTCAAATCACTACAGAGTGGCTAGCATAGATCCTGAACATGCTTATTCCATGGGCTACCAGTATTTTCACACAGTTAATATGATTCAGGATGCTTTCATTTTCCTTTGAACATCAGCCAGACTTCACTAGGTACAGAAAAAAGTTTAAACTATAAGATGTGTTCATATTATATAAGCTATCTACAGTAGTGGGCAGATTGTATGATGTGACAGTACCAGTATCAAAGGCCTACAAGCAAGGCAAGATGCTTCATGCATTAATCAGTTATCAGTGGGTCATGGAGTTCATTGATAACTACATCTGCTATCAACTGATGACCTATATTTAGATATATGTAAGGGTTTAAAAAAATAATATACATATATATATGTGAGATAAAATACCTTTGACTAATTCGAAGCCTTCTATGAAATGCTTTTATTTCACTGAATTACCAAAATCTTTTCTTTCCTTTTCAGTATACAAGCCATTAGAATAAAGCATGATTTCTAAGGATGTTTCCTTTAACTGAAGTACAAAAGTACTTTTCCCATTTAGAAGCTAAGGACAATAGGAAGAAGGAAGTTTACATGCTGGAGATTTCAAGCAAGGATCAAAACATTGTTCCTCATCATGACTCATAACCAGGAATTCATAGCTGATTCCTGTTAGGTTGCACATCTGACTCATGTCCTCTCTCAAGGTATTCAGCAGGAGGTATTCTGAAAGATGTAAGACAATAATTCTCAAATATACCAAAGAGACTTATAAAACTGAGCCATTTCAGTCTCCTGGAAATGAGTAACGAGAACTCTTTCAGCCATTATTTGCAAATATTTACTCTCCAAGGCACAAGGCCATAATTACCAAGGTTTTAGCAATGCCAATACTGGGTGAGTACATTTCCCAAACCTTTTGGACCTATTCATATTATGTAGCACAAAGAAACGACAGGCCACTACTGCTAACTATATATATATATAGATATATGTAAGCATTTAATAAAGTGTAAGTAAATAAAGTAAAAATCACTTTGAACTTCTAAGAAGACCAAACTACTTTTTTTTTTACCCACTTTTTTGTTGTTGCTGTTGTTTTATTTGGTTTTTTGTGGGTTTTTGGTTTTTGTTTGGTTGGTTGGTTTGAGTTGGGTTTTTTGTTTGTTTTGGTTTTTAATTTTCATTAGCACAAACTCAAAACTTATTCTGGAAGGTAGAATAGCAAGCAAACTGTTCATTAAGCAGACAAGAGAGACTCTCCCATCACAGACTGCCCATGAATACCTTTGGCATATGAGAGAGAGCCCTTCACAGACATGTCCCATTTCTGTCTCCTGAAGACTGCATCTATCAGTTCTTCTCGTGCTTTCTTGCCTCTTTGTGCCCTTGTCCAGGACAGGCTGTCGTGGCATTTCAGTCATGTCCCTGCTTGGGAACCCCTTCTTTCCTTTTCCACACCTCCTTCATTGCTTCCTGCATCAAGTAAGCAGCTGAATCAGGTAGCCCTGGTCTCATGATACAAAACCTGTTTCTCAGTGGAACTCAAAATGAGGAATGGACTTGGAGTCCTACACAGTGATCAGGATTCCACTGTGGCATGTGCTGGAAATTCCTGGAAGTGAAAAAGATATTCTGCCCTAAAGAGCATACAGCCTTCTAGCACACACAGGCAGCAAAGACATTGGGAGGAAGAAAGTAATGGCAACAGAAGAGTATCATGAGACAAACTAAAACCTTGGATGGGTGTTCTGTCCATGAAAAAAATCTGAATTATACTTTCTAGCTACACTTCACACTCCTTCAAAAAATCTCCCCTTCTCTTCCCTTCTATATAAAGTGAATATTTGCTCTTGGGACCTACCAGAAGAAGCAAAACATGTAACAAACTACAGAAATGGCAATGATCACATAGAGAGCAGCAGATCCACATCTACCTAAAAAACCTGTAGAAATAATCCTACTGCTTTTCATTTAGCTGTGCTCAGAAGGTGTCCCTGGGAAACAGAACTCATCCCTCATTGCTTTAACCCCTTATTTAACTCTCCCCATCAACAGTCACTTCACAATGAACGTTCAGTTTTGTAAATTCCAGTCCAGCATCCTTTCTTCGCTGTTAGTGGCAGTTTTGTTTGCAGAGCACACCCCACACTAAGTGAAAATATTTCCTCCATAACACAGCAACAGTTCCTGAACACAGTTAAACAACAGAGGCTTGTAGGAACTTCCCCCACTTTCAACAAGATTACACAGGGCACTTCTTTTCATAAACACAATGTAATCGGAGCAAATAATTTTTTTTCTTATGGAGTTTTACCTTTGGTTCCTAACAGTCAATGACACAAGACATACATTTCAACTCAAGTCATACCAGAAGAGAAAGCATTTACAGGCATACTTTACCTTTGCTTGTGGCATGACGAGTGACGTGAAGTGCTGAGGGAAGTTTCCAGCCTGGCTGTTCCAGAGGTCCCTGGCAGCCACGCTCCCACCGCCGGGCCCCTTCCCGGAGATGGCTCCAGCTCCCGAGGGAGCCCCGCTCGAGGTCACCCCACGGTTCCTCAGGGCTGCACCCCGGGTTTCCACGGCAGAGTCTCAGATGTCTGGTTCCACAAGGCCATTTCTGGGCAGTGCAGTAACGCAGACACAGCTCGAGCCGAGGCCTCTGAGCAGGGCCCTCACGAAGGAGCCCCTGGGCCTTTATCCCCTCACAGTCCCTCCACACCCAGGCTCGCTCTGGCTCCCGCTGTGTCCATCCACCTGCTCACCCCACTGACTTCGTGCCCTCTGTTCTGCAAGGGTTGGCCCTTCTCAGCCTCTTGTCTCTGGGGTTCCCAGCCAGGGCTCTCCCTGCCCCTCAGCTGCAGACCGAGCTGCTGGGGCCGGGCCCTGCCCCAACAGTAACCCCTGGTGCACACAGAGGTTCTTGAGGAAGACTCCCTGGAGAAACAGTCTGTCCTGATCACATGGCAACTTTTGTCATCTCTCTCTCCATTCAGGTAAATGGACATGTGGGCCACGAAGTTCTTTGTGGTGGTTTGTATTCAGAGGTCAAACCAATTGATTAAAATGGCAACCAGCAAGTCCATGTAATGTGGTTACAGGGTGGCCCAACAGGCTCCATGTGCACCTCATTAGATCTAATTGCACTGAAGTGAACTGTAATTCACTGTTAATCTAAAACAGCTGAGAGGATGGAGTTCTGCACACAAAGTGCAGTCAGGTAGGTAATTTCAAGCGTGCTTTGTGTCCTCACAAATTACAGCAGAGTTAAGAGAAAGCTTTTGCATATTACTGACTAAATGAAAGGCCACTAATTGCTAGATCAGGCTGGAGAGACCAAGGCTTCATATCTAAGTGCAGTGCAATTTTTGCTGGCAAAAAATGTCAGGGATGTGCATATATTAGACATCCATAGGTTCACTAGAATAGTATTCAAATTATTTCAAATCTGTTTGAGGCCTCATCTCACTCCCCAGCCTTCATACCACTGAAAACCCCCAAATATTTCTGCATAGAGAATATGCAGGAATAGAGCGATCTTCTGCTTAAAACTCCTCTGTGTGTTATACAATGGCAACTTTATTGGAAGCTATTTGTGAAACCTTATGTTCCTGAAGATAGTTTTCTCCAGATTAGGAGAAACAAAACAAAAACAAACAAAATCCCAAAGCAAAACAAGCAAACAAAAAAAATCAAACTGGAAGGCAACTCCTGAAAAACAAATTGTAAGGGAAGTACAGGCATTTCAAGGTTAAACCCAGAGTCTACCCTTTGGAGAACATAGATGTTTACTTCAGCTAATATCTGAATATTGTTATATGTTTCAGATTAGGTCTCTATAACTTAAGCCCTTCCTGTTTCTGACCTATTAAGCCTTACTTTGCAGGTCCAACACAAGCAGACCAATCTAAAAGACAACGAAGAATGGTTCAAAAATCAAATGCCATCACATAAGCCAATTTTATGTAGGACTGATAAGCTTAACTGCTTAGAAACTTTACCCAATCTAGCTGAATATTCATAACTCAGCTCCTAACTGTACTACTTAGTAAAACTGCATTTCGTTTGACCACACTGTGAGACCCCAAATCACCGAGTGGGACAATGCTGTGCTGGGTAGCATGAGGACAAAACCAGTCACCTCCCAGGGACTGCAAACCAAAACATCAGACTGGACAGAAAGGAGGGATGCAGGCACAGACAGCTGCACAAGGAAACCAGGAGAGAAAGAAATGCAACATGCCCAGAACACCCCCAGCCTGACATTTCTTCATGTTTCTTTCAGAGGCACTACAACCAGGGAGAGTTTTAAGGACACGAATTTAATGAAGTCATCCTTTAAACGTTTACAGCAACTTTCAAGTGTGGGGTCAACATAGAAGAAAGCACAAAAGTGCTTGTTTGAAAATCTAATAAGTGGGCAATGAAGGTAGAATGGAAGGCGGGAGCTGACAATTCAACAGAAGGGGAGGACAGACTACAATGCACTCATACAATAGAGATATGGGCTTTGTTGCAGCATTCACTTGGACATGATGAACTTGTCAAGGCCACAAAAAATACCACTATTATGTCAATTGAGACATAAGATGTTAACAGCTTGAACAAGAGTTCTGAATGTTTCACTATCAATCCAAACAATCATCTGAGAGCTGTTATTCAAAAAGGAACTCCAAGGGTAGGATGGAACTTAGCTAGGAAGAGATCTGAGGTGATTATGATGAATCTGGCCCTCCATGAGTGGCAACGTGGCAGAAAATGAAAGCTAAGAGGGGAAGGCCTCAAGCAGGGGAAAAGTGACTGAGAAAATGTTCTGGTTTAGTCATGTACAGCTGGATCAGTCAATTCCATTAATTTACAGGTAATGGTAATCAGAAACAAAGCTTATATTATGAAAACATAGAGAAAAGTCCAGAGGTGGCATCTTTGTTTAGATCCCAGACTCAGCAGTTTGGTCACGGTAGCTGAAATAGAGTTTGTATACAAGACTACTGTCCTTTTTCACTTAATAATTTAAATATATGTATTACTTAAGAGCAGGCCTGAACACTTATCCTTATGCTAAACCAGAAGTTGGAGATTA
Organism: Pachyramphus minor; assembly: GCA_013397135.1. Classification (NCBI taxonomy): domain Eukaryota; kingdom Metazoa; phylum Chordata; class Aves; order Passeriformes; family Tyrannidae; genus Pachyramphus; species Pachyramphus minor. The sequence continues at coordinate 380,575 of VYXB01003702.1, forward strand.
TACTTTCCAGCTTTCCCCATTGCTTGGAGTTTTTTCTAAAATCAGGGGAGCAAAAGGCGAGGCAAAAGATGATATGTGAAAAATATGTCCACGAGCCTGCAACTATACTGTTAAGCACTGCAATAATGTGTAAAAATAGAAGCTGACAACATGTAATATTGATGCATTTACTTGATAGACAGGTAGATAATTCATTTTTAAGAAGTGCTCACTCTCAATCCATAAGAAAATATTTCAATTTACAATACACCAAAAAAATATTAGTGTTACCAAAGCACTAACCACGACTGAATGATGGAGGGAAGAGATCCCTCCCTGCAGCCCTCCTAAAGTGCTTTGATCCACTGTGCTTCAATTGACCTTCTTCACTAATCTTTCACCCAAGAGGAGGGATCTGTTATACCCTCAATTTCTGTTTATGAGAGAAAGGTGTAACCTGGAAGGGGAACTGAGCCTAAAGAGGGCCAGTTGCCAAGGTGGGAAGTGGAAGTGTGAGCATTACTGTGGGAACCCACTGCTGCTTGAACTCTGACTGAAATCAGTGCCAATCTCATTACTCCAGGAGCAACAGAGACAGCAAATTGATATACCACTGTATCAGACTATGGTTTCTCTATCATCTTCCCTCTTCTGATCTTTTAGGTACAGTGCTTTAATTGTTCAGTGCCCCTGAAGACACCAAGCTGCAAAATAGCCAAATACACAGTTACCTAGGTTGTCCCCAGGAAGGATGTGCTTTGCATTATGTGTTCTGGTTATGAGCTCTATATTCGTGATTTTGTTCCTTTGTTACTGATAAGCAAATTGCCAATACACTGTAGGAATACTTTATTAATAATTCTAACTACATATAGAATAATCACACAATCATATAATGAGCACATGATTACATTCACATAGGATTAGCTGCTCCAGTCCATGTAGAAGGTGAAAGTGCTAAGACACAGACAGTAGGCAAAAATAATATTTCAACTCATTAACTGCACTCTGGGAGAACCAGAAACAACTTGCACAAACTGTGTTGCTGGTTGAATCGTACATGGCACTGAATCCAAGCTCTCTTGCTTCCTATTCCACTTCAGGAATTCAAAAACTTTAATTTAGATCACATTACTGTCCTAGACTTTTCTACGGCTCTTATCTGACCCTCTTTGAAGGCTGCCCCACCTATTCTTTAGAATCCTAATTTCTTCACTGGCTTTGAAAATTTGATTTAAAGCAAGGAAAATCTATTTAATGGTTTGGTTAGTGAAGTTTTCATCACTCCACAAGTTTACATACATCCTATAGTTGAGTGCTCTGCACTCACCTGTGCAGAAGAGTAGTGCAACACAGAGCCAACACCTATATAGAATTAATACTACAAAGATACTGAGAGTGTTTATATGGTAATAGAAAATACCACAGTGTTCCAAATAAAAATAAATACATAATCAGTTTCTGATTTACTTGCAAGAGCCTGCTTTTTACATTCAAAAGTAAACCCATAAATTCCTTCCTCTTTCTGGGACAACTTACAATTTAATATCTTTTATTTCTTTTCCCCCTTTAATATTAAAGAAAAATTACCCCTGAAATGTCACTTGATTGATTGTAATGGCCAGCTGCTACAGTCTCAATGGAAGTATAAGAACTGCTGCCTAAGGTGCACTGAAGAGTGCCAAGCCTCACAGCAGCTCAGCTCATCCTGAAAAGCACCAGTCTGGAGTGAAAACTGCAATTTCCAACTCTCCCAGAGACCCATTATTTGCAAAGCATTGACACAAACAGCTCCAGCCCCCCCAGCTCCACTTGGGAGCTCTTCATCCGCAGAGCGTTGTGCGCTCTGAGACTGTACAGACCACAGGTCCTTAGGAAATCTGGGCTAAAGAGGGGTTCTTACAAACCTCAAATGGCTTTTTCTTACCATTCAAAAAGGTCATTAATATGCTACAAAGTACCCTCAGTCCATCTTGATTTAGGATATCTTCATTGCAGAAAACAAGCCTGCTATTGCATAAATATAAGAAAAAATAAAATATCCAAGACAGTCTCCCAAAGTTTCTAGGTAGCCTTAAAGAATAGCATAATATATTCATAAATTATTGGAATTAAGGGGAAAAATGAATCTGTAACTTTGGCTTCCTGGAAAACTTCACCCCTAAGGATTTTTGAGTTAGAAATCCTTGTGAAAAGGGATTTATGTGTAGGTAATAGAACATTAATATTAGTGTACAATGGAACCTGCTACACCATGGTCCTTCACGTCTTAACCTTCTGCAGAACTTAAAAAAAATGCAAGTTACTAAGGACAGGTTGAACCTAACCTAATTTATTATAACCAACATTAAACATGAGTAGCTGATGCTTCTGTATATGTATGGCCAGCCTTCGCGAACGAAGATCTGTGGAAGGTCTTTGTACGCCTTCCAGCCTGCGCATTGGATTTATTTTAGGTGGGACACAGTGCGCGCAGAACTGAGCCCACCCTTTAATCCTAAGGTTCATCTGCCGGGGCCAAGCGAGCTTGGACAGTGGCAGCGAGGTCCTCAGGACGTAGGTGGATCGCCTTACAGGGCTAACGGGCTCCACCTGCCCGGGGAGTTTCCCCGACCGGGAATCGAACCCGGGCCTCGGCAGTTACAGTGCCGTGTCCTTAACCACTAGACCACCAGGGGCTCCCAGCTGATGCTTCTACCAACAGTGATTCTAGTAAATATTTAGAATGCAGCATTTTCTTGCTTTTTTACCCATTTTTAAATTAAATCTGTGTCTGGCTCTCTAGCTTAATTAACACTAATGATAAGAATTAACACTAATGATAAAAATAGTTACTGATATAGCACTGATTTAAAATTACACAGAAATTCCGGATGGAGACACAGAACATGTTGGATAGTTTTGAGACTAAAAGTGCACTCTTCACACTTCCACTCAGAGAAATTTTTATTTCAATCTCTTTCCTAGGCATCCCCAACATGACATCTATTACATCATTTGTTATGATTTTCTTTTCAATTTTATGGGGCTTTCTGCTCTTTTCTGCTTTATTTTGGGGAAGAAGAGTTTAGCTTCACTAAAAGAGCATTTTGGGTTTTATTTTGAATGGAGTTTTCCTTTCCAAAGGAAAGACTGTGCCTGAATGGCAAAACACTCTGCTTTTGCTCAGATCCTGCTACGTTAGAAATTCAAGTATAGTCTTCAACACACCCAGAGCTCAGCTCAGCCCTGTGAACGGGCCAGGCAACGCTCACACCCTGGAGTGAACGTTCTGCATGTTCCTACATACAAGTCCCCCATCCTTTATGATGTTTGAGTATTCTCCCTGTATCGACAAGTTTTCCCTTATATCTATCCAAACCTCTGTGTGTGTGTGTGTTACCAGTCACACTTTCCCTTTGTGCCTTTCTAAGAGCACAAAGGCTGGAGAAGGAGGACCACAGCAGCACATTCCCTGACTCTCCAAGCACTGCTTTTCCTGAAGAGAAACTGGCTCTTTTTCTCGAGATTAGGAAGTTCTCATAGCAGCAGCCAAGGCTGTTCCAAACAAATGTGAGAATGAGCAGGAAAGGTGGAAATAAACCAACCAGGATGGCAAATAACAAGCACTAAGAGAAACATAAACCTCCTGCAGAGCCAAAGCAGTGCAGCCAGATCCGACCACGCAGGGCAGATATGGCAGCACACACACGCTCTGTGCCAGTTGCAGCTGCAGCTGTAGCAAAATACCTACTAAAATCCAACTGTGAGCAAGTATTAACAGGCTCATTGCATCAATCCCATGGCAAAAGTGACACTGAGACATGAAGTTGTTGCTAATTATCCACTAGCCATTAATATCTCTCCTCCTGCTGAGTCCTATCTCCTAACATTCCATCTGTGATGCCTTTTTACCTTATTTCCAATTCAGCTACTGAAAATTTCATATTTAAAATATATTTCTTGGTCAAAGCAAAATGCAGCTCTGAGAAGGCTTCAATCCACAGAATCATGTAACAGAATAGGGAGAATTTTCATTGCAATCCTTAGCAAATACCTTCAGCTAAAAACTATCAAAAGATTTCAGATGACAGCATGAAGCTTTGTAGTTGCTTCTTCTCTGTCTTTTTTTGTGTGACTGAATAAGAGGGATCTTGTAAAATTAGCCACAAAATTAACTTTTACTGGGCAAAACCATTTTTTTTTGTACCATAGAAAGAAATAATTTCATACTATTATGTCTGGTTTTTTCCTCTAAGGATTAAGTAAAAATAGGAATTTAAAAAAAAGGGGGTTTTGTAGTATATATAAAATACAATATTAAAAATGGGTAAGTTTATTGTAGCTTAAAGCCTTTGTTGGTACTTCATGGATTTTGCACAATATATCTAATATTTTTGCTGTGCTGGGAAAACAGAATAAATATTAATCTTTTCCACCAATTAACTTGCTCAACAGTCAGCTTCTCCAAAATGGGCTTTTGCACAGGCTTATGCCACCATGGCTGATGAAATGGCACCCTCGGTAACCTGCACAGAGAACACGTGAGTGATGACAGAAGTTTTCTTTGAGGTTCTCTTGGACTGAAAGTAAAACATATCTGTGATATCCCATCTTCATGGTACAGAGGGACTGCAAAGGTTTCTGATCTGTAAGGCCAAGATGGACCTGAGGCCAAGTTAGTAACTAGCAGGGAGATGAAGTCCCTGTTCACATGCAAATGAAAAGAACTTCATTTTCTTTTTCAGAACTCCAAACATGCCACAGCTGATGCCTGATACACGAAGAATAATCTGAATAGAAGGCATCTGAGGAAGACATACAGAGTCCCTTAAAAAAGCTGACACATATCCCGTGCAGGAATTCCTAACAAAAGCTTGTGGCACCATCATACCATGCACTACAAATTACATTGTTCATGCTTACATTGTGTAGCATATTATGATGGAATGTGGTGTTTTATGTAACACTTCAATTCAGCTTATATCAACACCTTCCATGTTCAAAACCATTGGCAGAGGTCATTCACCTTCCCACTCATACTTCCCAAATCTCCTCCAGTCAGTCAGCTTGTTTCATGGTACACTCTTCCTCTCTCCAAATTTCTTAACACTACTTCTCCACCTCCCTTGTCCTAGATATTATATATTTCAAAGGACTTTTTTTAAAGCATCCATAATTTTGCCTTCTTAACATTAAAAATTGTGGAATGCATTATAAATACATTCAATAGCACTAATCAATGTCTCTCATTTCCTCTTGAGCTTGTATGTGTTTTTTTTCTCAATCATGAAGTTTTTTACAGCAGGCTCAGAACATCCAGACATGGCAATAATGCTGACAATGGCCAAACAAGCAGACATTAAAAAACACTTTTATATTTGGGACTATACCTTGAAAGGATCAAGCTTGTCAGAAAAAGGCATCCATTGACAAGAGCAATGATCAATCCATTCTAAACCAGGTAATTCTCCCAGTTGGAGAACGAAGGAGTCTGAGTATCATTTAGGCACAATATGCTAGATCTGCTATAAAAGCACTTACACATATTATAAAAAAGACCATATTGAACATTATCAGTAAGGTTATCTAGATAGTACAATCCTCACCTTCACAGATTTTTTGTGACTCTCCATCAGTAAGAAGTCTACCCTCACAACCCCCAGGTAGGGAAACCTCTATTTTACAGACACATAAAAATATTATAAGCATCAAGGAGGCCTGTGCTGGAGCCAACCAATAAGCCCAGATTTCCTGAGTCCTTGCCTCTTGTCCTGATTGCCAGACTGCCAGGAATTGTTCTGCTGTAGAGCACAGAATCAAATAAAGAACAGCACAAATATATCTGAATTCAACACTTCAGTTGAAATATTTGATATCTTTCCTGAGGTACATATAGAAAAGACCAAAACCCAGGTTGTAAATGAGATTAAAAGCTAAATCTTACTTTACACATTTTTGATAGACTCTGATGAAACACCGAGGTGGTGTGTTCTACACCCAGGTATGTTAACTGGCATTCTTCCATTATGATGTATGGTCTGTGCTGTGACGAAAAGAAAAACACACAAAAAGATAGAGTATGAAAATTTGGACTGCTATTCAGAATGGAAGGACACTAAACATTCTCCAGACTTTTTAGTAAACCCCTTCAGTAAAATTAATTTCATCTCCACTCCACTTCATCTCTCATTTGTGCACTACAAATACTTCTTTAGAAAAGTGTATTCATGTTTGGCCAAGAGCGGAAAACAGAAAACAAGACCAAAAATATTTCTGTTTTGTCAGAATAAGGAAGTCAACACCACTGTCCAAACAATCTGGAAGCTGGAAGCACAAGAATTAATGACTGCACTTACAGTACATTAGCAGATCTACAGCTGCAGAGACACTGCACAGACAAAGGGGGGTAATCACACTATCTCATATATCTAAGAGCAGATGCCTTTCAAAAAAATAATCATATTTTTTTTATATCAAGAGACACTAATGCCGTGACAACCTTCTGCTATTACTGATCATTGCATTTCCAGGCTTTGACAAACAAGGAGGCAAAGATCAGATCTTTGGGAAGGATTTTGATAGAATGCTTCACATTTGTTTATGATACCCCTGGTACCCTCACATTTGATTATAAAAACCTGCACACATAGGAACGTGAAAAGTGCTGCTGAGAGAATGAGGTGGCAGGATTTTTTGTAGCTTTGCACAATACCTATCCTAACTTACTAAAGGAATAATAGATTCCTATAAAATCCACAAAGCAAGCAAACAACTGAGACACTGGGTGGCTGTGGGGTGAGAGATCTCAGTGCTGTGTCTAAAGGGGGACAAGCCAACTGTGGGAAGTTCCCTTAGTGCTGATCACCAGCTGCACGGTGAGCTGGGTGTGTCGTGGGCATCCTGGTGCCCCACAGCCCTGTACCCTCACCCTGGTACACACCGTGAGAGCCCCTGGAGCACTGACCCCCTGGAGCACCTGCTCCACAGTGTGCAAGCAACCAAAGAGATCATTCTCCACTTGTTTTAGCACAGCCCAACAGACTGTGCTCCTGAACACAACTGCTGTGCTTGATGGATATTGCACCACATTGACGGCAACATCCCAATCCTATCGAAGAGATTATCTCCAGTAAAAGCAATGCACTAAATTTAGCCTTTAGTACTTTGGTCTGTAATATCCTAACCAGGGCAAAATGATCTGCTGGAAAGGTGGTCCTATAGGATGTGTTCTGCCTTCTGTAACTTTTTTAACAATCTTCAAAATTAATTAGATGAATAATTACTTGTAGCTAGTGCAACAGTACACACACAACATGTATGTGAAACAGAAATTGTCAGCCTGTAGTTTAGATGGTGGACTAATTACACACAGATTCACTAAAAAACCCTACCTCTTTCACAGCACAGCCAATCACCCAAGGTACACCCCACTGAAAAGAAGAAAGCACACTGATGCTGGACTTCACTCCCTGCCCTCCCAGCTGCTTGCTGTCACTTCTGGTCTCTGGTTTGTTTGTCTGTTTGCTTCATTATCGAGACCAAAGTTTTCAATGGCACTCTCCAGCTTTCTTCTCCCTGAGCACAGACAGTGCACACACAAACCTGAACTGAGGATGAAGCCTTTCAAGAACTGCCCTCTGGTATTTAGCACTCAGACACTAAAACTTCCCTTTGTCACTAAATACAAGAAAACACTACAGGACATGACTTCAAACATTAGAAATTAGATACTCACCATTTTCTTTTCCTCAACAGTTCCAATTACCTCATTAATATTTGTTTTCATGCTACAGAGAATATACTTTGGAACATCTGTTTGTTGAGCTGGGTATCAGTGAATCACAATTGGCTACTAATAGCTGCAACAAAGAAAATTATGGGAAGATTGTTTCTAAAGCACAAATGTTTGCAGTTGCTGTTTTCCAGCAGCGAATATGCTTTTGGAAAAAAGAAATAAACATTAAGAAGGGAAGCACTGTGGTCTCCCCGCTGTCAGCACCACATATTCCGTGAATGGGAGCATCATTTTGTTACTGTGTAGCTAAACAACTGCTTAAGTGATCGATAAAGACCATTATCTTAAATCATAGCGTGAATTCCCAATATCATACATAAAATCAATAAAACATACAAAGGAAAGGACTAAAAATTTCCACTAAAACATAGCCTGCTGCTTTGGAAAATAATATTTAGTAGGTTGGGTTTTTTGTTTTACTAATTATGAGCTCAGTGGCAGTTTATTCTGCAGTAAATCTGCTGGTGTGAGATTAAACCTGTTATTGAACAGAGTTTTGAATCTACTGCAAGGCACTCATCACTGCTGGAGAGTGAACATTGCTGTTATCTCATTTAAAAGTTGGCCAGCAAAGCAGCCCATTTGTTTAAAATGCAATTAAGCTGGTGTCTTGAAGAGAAATTAGCAAGGAGTACTTCATTCTAGAGGCAGAAGAGGTCTGTCCATAGACACATTAATCCTGGGATTTGGGACATCACTGTGATTTGGGACTGTGTTCCAAAAGGATGTGCAGTACACACCAGCACAACAAAGGAAATGCATTCACTGAGATGGGGCAGCTCTTTTGCAGGAGCTCCAAGAGCTTCACTAGTTCATGCATGTTGCATGTGTTTGCTACATGGGAAAAAAGGATTCTTTTATACTGCTGCCAAATTGAAATTATTGGATGCTTAGCAGTTTACAGATCACTAGATTAGGTTAAAGAGAGAGTTCAAGCCTGTTTTTTAGAAACCTAAATAGGATTATTTCAGTCTTATGGCAAATATTCCACTGTTACTTGATCTCTAAGATGATGATCAATAGTTTATGCTAAAAACCTAATGAATTATCAAAGAGTAGAAATAAAAAAATAAACTCCAAAAGGTTCCATTACACTGCAGTTCCTCAGGGAGCAATCTGGGACATACAGACTCAGAATACTCCTTTGAAATAACAAATATTCTGGAAGTCTGTGGGGTAGAGTAGTGAAGGACACATTCTTCTCTGGCATAACTTGACCAAAGTCAAATGTCAAGTTCAGTCTTTACAGAAGTCAGCAGAGGTAGAGCAAAGCAGCTTTTCTTTCCTTCTCATCTGTGTAACATGAGAGGACAGTCCCACTTTGAAGAACAAGAAAACAAAGGCAGGTGCATTTTCAAATGCTCTGTGTCTAAATGTCCACACAGCTCTTGCACTGTAAAAACTCAGAGGTATCCACCTCTGGGCTCTCACTACAGGGTCTGTCTGTGCACACATGGGTGTTCATGGGATTTATAGAAAATATACACTAAGCTACATAAAGGCTGAATTCCAAAATTATTTTGGGTGCCATTTTTCTCAACCTTTAAACCATGGGAATGCAAAAAGCATTTTTGGCCAGAATATCACTTGTGTGTGTCAAGGACACCCTAAGTTGTGTTCTTTGCTCTGCTGGGACCCTCAGGGCCATTCCAAACCAGGACTGTAGAACAAGAGCAGTATTTTCATCACACTGATTTGGAGGAGAAGGGACTCTGTGTGCTGTGAGGTTTGTGTTCCTTGTTACCCTGGCATCCTCCACAGACAAAAAAAGAGTCTCTGCTGGTCAGGATCTGGGTTGGGTTTTGTTCTCTGCATTGCTCCATAAGGTTAATGAGGGACCAGGACCCCAGTGTGGCTGAATTTATTGTTATGTTGCTTTGGTTTCACAGTCTCCTACCAAAACTTCATGTAGCATTTTCAGTAAGTAAGAGCAGTGGGATGCTGGTAGCAGGACACAGTTAACACTTTTTTAAATTGCCAGTTCAAAACAAACTCAGTGATGTATTCATTTCTGATACCCCTCTGCAACGTGTCTTTGGGTAAAGTAAGGAAGACACTGGATGAACAGTATTTTTGATCATCAACATTCACTCTCTCTTGGTCATAGAGCTTAAATATGAGCACAGAAATATCTGCAGCACAGAGACCCTACAACATGTGCAAACTGTCCTGAGCAGTGCTTTTCTAGTAAGTGCTGATTGGCAAATACCCAACAACAACAAAGCAGCAGTGTGCTTCTGGGGTTTAAGCAATCTCTCCACAAAATCAGATGTCTGACAGAAATGAATACCTAAACACAGACTTGAGCTGTCTTGTGATTTTGTCCTGCTGCCTCTCAACTAAATGAGACTGAGGAGCAAGCTCTGAGTGAGGAGTACCCACACACTTGGAAAGGACTCCACTGGACCATCACTATGAGCCAATACTGGACTGCAAGCTGACTGAATTTTTAAAATTCCAGATTTTCTTGTACTTAGAAGAGCTCCTGTTGGGATACTTCAAACATTTCAAAAGGTAGGAGAGACTATGGGGAAGGCTGTACCCTTTCTGTGCAGCCTGCATGGATGCCACTCAGCACAAGCAGATCTATGGTTTTAAACACCAGACTTAAATTCTACTTACAAGCAAAAATTAGTCTGTAGTGGCAGTGAGAAAAGACTTGGAATCAAAGCCTAGCCTCAGAAAACAACTGTTTTTTCTCTGCCAAGGGCACTTTCAGCCCCAGCTGCATTTAGTTCAAAGACAAAAGAGTCCACAGCTGGGGCTCAAATCGAAAATGCTACTTTCAAATGACACTAGAGGCTCTAGGTCCCCAGGGGGGGTTTATTCATTTAAATGAATGAATGAATGAATAAATAAATAAATAAAACCAGAAAGGAAAAACATTTTACTTTATTTCCCTGCTACTTTTTCCTTGGACATACTGATTCAGCCAGTCTGGAATAGCAAACAAGTTCCAGCAACATCCACACTGACTAGAACCTTCATTAGTTAATCAGATCATTCCCATTTTTGTATTCCATATTACAATGCTCCTACTGATTTCTTTAACCTTTCATTTTGGACACAATTAATGTAATCACACTTCCAACAATTTGGAGATGATTTCTTGCAAGCAAACTGCTACATACAGCAATGTGATTCCTATTTCTGGCTTGATTCTCAAACAGCCAACAGGAATGAGAGTTTGAAGTTAAGTTAATTTCTTTTTAATTATCTTTTCTTTCTTTCTAATTATCCTTTGATCACAGATAAGAGGAACAAATTACCAGAGTTTTTGCATTATCCACAAAAGCTGATGATGTCTGCATGTCTTGTAAAACATATTGGTGATGCTTATTGTTTCTGCAAGACGCCTTAACAACATTTTGGGAGGAAAGTATGTATGCTACTCTAGTACAAAATAACTTTTAAAACAGCATACAACTATCAAGATCATGAAGCCAACTACATCCATGAAATGACTGATTGATTTTTTTGATTAGAGACAAGTCAGTCAAAAATTACCTTCAGTCAACACTGATTTCCTAGATGCCCCATACAAACAAGCATCCCCTAATTCCAGGTTTATAACAGAGTAAGTCCCCACCTCAGTAGAGCAGCACATCTCCATGGGATGTTTTTAGCTTTAGTCCAGCCTCTCTAACATGCCAAGCAATTTGGCATCTACTTCTGCCTTCAGGAGACCATTTCACAATCTAATAGATCTCATTGTCAGGAAATTTTTCTGCACTGCCAATTTGTTCCCAAGAGTGCCACTTTTATTTAAGGGAGGGGAACTGATTCTGGCAATAGTGTAGTTGCTCCTCTGATATTTTCAGCTAGTGGGTGCAAGTAGCCAAACACCATCTGGTACCCAGCTGGTACAGTATATTTAGAGGCACCTAAAATCTTTCCAACCCTCCCTGGCTCATCTTTGCTTTTGGAATCAGCTCCTTAATCATTTTTAATCATTGTATTGTTTTGCTATCTGGAAAATTCCTTTGTATGTATACAATTATTGGAAGGAAGAATTTAATTATAGTTCAGAGACTATTATTATGAACAAAGCAGTGAAGCAGGGTTTTTTTCCCTCCACTTCAGTTTAATTATCTTTAACAAGTTTTAATTGTGTATCTTTTTTCAGTTTACAGCATGCAAAGTGTCTCATGAGATGAACAAATCTATGAAAGTGGGGCAAGGTTAGTGGCTACATTTGTACATAAACAGGAGCAACAGTAGATTTTTTATGATATGTGCAATAAAAACATGAAAAAAGGGAATCTATATGGAAGCTTTAGCAGTTAAAATACTTCTAAGTATTCAGAAGGCATGTTTCAAAGACATGCTTTTGAATAAGACTGTACACAATAAACTATTTTTGCTATAATTACACTTAAGCTGGTGATATCTTTTAAACCTACAAGGTGGTTAATGGCTGCTCTATTACAGGTCCAAATGCAGTCCCCCCCAGAGCACAACCCCTATTTAAAATTTTTCTCAAGACTCACTAGAGTGAAAAATGTGTTTAGTCTGTGGCACACTCCTGCAACATAAAAATGCTACCTGTTCTTCATGACCTGATTCCAAATCCCTCTGAAGTCAATGGAAGTCTTTGCAGTGACATTAGACCCCAATGCATAGCTAAATATTTTACAGTAGTGTAATAAAAATTGCAGTAGCAGGCAGGGCAGAGCAGGGATCTGATGCAAATCTTCAGTGAACTCACTGGAGCGACATATCATGTAAAAGTAAATGTGTGCTCTGCACATTTGCTATTTCAGTCACTGGGAGTTTTGCCTCAGAATTAGATAAAGGATATGGGACATCCTCAGTCAGCTTCAGCAGTGCAGGCAGAAAAGTAAAACCTTTCATAACAAAAATAAATTACTTCTCTGTTTCAGAGAATACTGGAAAGCAAATGTGGGCTCCATCATTTTCAAGATGTGAAATGAATATGCAAAATCAAGATCAGTCACTACTGAGAAAAAAGCTTATTTCCCCATATGAAATCATTTAACACAAAAAATGGAACCACACAAGGAAAAGAAGATCTTATCTGTCTCAGCTCACACATCTCTCTCTGAAGAAAGTTGTAATGACTAGGAGCAAACAAATACAGTTCTCCACAAAGCTATCTCTATAAAGAACATTTAAAGCAAATATTTTGATCCCATCTGTCAGATTAGCACAGAGTCTTCAATTCAAGTCCTTCTTCTCAAACAGTGTCTATGCTGCCACACACACAAAGTGCACAATCCCAACAGCTGATCCAGGACCTACAACATCCACAGGAACTGAGATCCCAGAACCTGCCTGGCTCACTTTGGAAGGTCTGATGAGATCAGGTTCTTTCAGTCCAAGGTGAGTCAAAGAAAATGCTGTGAGCAAAAGCTGAATGTGTATTCTGCTTGCCAGGGAACTGGGTCCTGCATACATGAACAGGTTTTCTGTAGACATTTTGCAATGAAAACCACTGCCTGCAAATTCAGTACTCAGATTCAGAGCTTGGTGTATCTTATTCCTTTTATGTACCAAAATGCAAAAACACTTCAAAAGGTGAAGAAACTTGAAAACTTAAACAATCCCTTAAAATTAGGAAAAAACCCTACTGGAGTTACTTCCAAGGCCTTCATTCTCCTCATTCCTGGGTTGTGTGTGGGTTCTCAAGAGGGGGAATGGCACATTTGAGGTGCAGTGTGTGGGGATGATCCGTCTAGAGGGAATATCCAGTGCATTAACAGCTAAATGCCTCAACATTCTCTACATCCACATACTTACTGAAATGATCACCAAAATCTACTTCTAGTGAACACTAATTGTGGGGACAAAAAAAGTATTCTTTGACACAAAGACAGCAGTGTTTTTGCATGTTTTCTCCAAAGCATGGTGATACCACAGCTTCCCAGGTGAACTGTAGGAGCACTTCCAAACCTGCTTCCCCTGACACTGCTCCTGAGATTGTGTCACTGCAGCTTGCAGCCAGCAGCACCCTGAGACAGAAGGCTCTGGGAAACACTTCTGCCCCAACTCTTAAACGTTAACAAATGTACTTGCAATTGCAAACCAAATCTTGTAATAGGAACTATCAGGCAGTCTTAACTATGGACAACCATATTAGCTCTGTCTAGAATCAACATGAAAGAAAAGGAAAAAGATAAACAAAATTAAGAGGAGAATAAAGAGCAAAGCAAATGGAAGCACTAACTGCACACTGGCACTCCATGAAAAAATCTGAAATTGCTACAGCATTTATGTCAATGAGGGGAGAGAGAGAACTCATCCCCACCAGAGCAGCACTGCAAATCTTACAGCAACAACAAGGCTTGCTGGCAGCTGCCAATTCTACTGCTATCATGAGACAGTGTTCCTCTCACCTCAAGTACCCTGTACTTACAAAAATCAGTCATATTAGTAAAATGAAGTACAGTTGCCCATCATTCTCATCAGCAGAAAATAAAGCCGAGAGCGTACCGGATGTGTGGCAGAGCATTGTTCAGCTCTCTGCTCACTCATCCCTGTACAAACTGCGGCCTGTCCTGCCAAGCACCACGTCAGCAGTGAAGGGAACACAAGGTTTGCTCTCCTGGCTGCAGGGAAGCCACCAAGGCAGTCAGGGCTGCTGCTGGGGCTGGGAGTGTGAGTGCATGCCTTTAGTCAGGGCTCCGAGGGACAGGAGATACGGCAGGGATGGGAGACAGGGATGGGACACAAAATCGTTTAAATGCAGTAGGTTCTTGCCTTTTCTCTCAGTCTTGTATTACAAAACTGTGAGCCCTGTCTCTAAGACAGAGTTGGTCCCAAAGCAGAATCCCAGATGTCAACAGCACTGAACTCGGGAAAAATGAAATTGTAGCTGTGGATTTCTGGCACAGAATTGTAGCTGTGGGTTTCTTTCTCCAGGCTCTGCTGGAGGTGTGAGTCCTGCAGCCATCTCCTGCACTGCTCCCTGCAGCACCAGCACTCCCCTCCCCACACCAGTCTCTGCTGCCAACCCCCCCCAGCAGGGAAGGAGGTTCACGTGTGACACTCATTGTTCAACACTTCAGGGAACACAAGGGTGCTTAATGAGCACACAGCCAAGAGGCATCTCACATTTGGGAACTCTCTAGCCCTGCCACAACCTACATATACATTGAAGTTTTAATACTTCTTGAAGTGCCAAAATCAGACTTTTTTTTGGCCTTTCTTGTCTCTCTGTGCCTCCTACTGTAGGACATGCATATTTCAGTTCAGATGGGAACTTTTTTCTCATGAAATTATATAGAATTGAAAATTTTTATCCACTCATAATAAAAAAAAAATCGGATTAAAAGCAAAATAATAGATTTTATAACTTTTAAACATTAAAATCTGAAGTTGTTTTTCTGCCCTGGCTAAGTAATAATCCTTAACAAGCAAGTTTTCCCTTTGCAAGAACTTTCCAATTACCATATTTGTACCTGTACATTGTCTGCTATACTAGAAGAAATCTAAGGAATTTGATAGACTTCTTAGATGCAAACAATACTTCTGAGAGAGTTATGGAAATTATCTACTGATGGTCCTGCAGGTATTTTATCCACAGCAGAAGAGACTTATTCCAAATGACAGTACATGTTGCCCTGGCTGCCTGCAGCATGTGCTTTACTAATGGTTTGTTTCCTGACCCATTTCTATTAAGCACAGAGAGCAGCTGAGGATTTATTCACTTTCTCTTTGTTTATTTGTGCAGGCTCGAATCTGTGACTCAATAGGAATGTTTACTGTGCCATTCATTGTGTTCAAAAAGAAAAGATAAGAGAGGCCACCATTTGAAATAATAGCCAGTCCTTCAGTCTAAAATGCTGTCTCAGACTGTCCATTAAAAGCTTCATATCAAAGAATTTATTTTGCGGAAGCAAAAATTTATGACAGATCAAACATTTCAACCATATCAATGTCTCAGTCAGTCAATCAAATCAATCAATCAAATTAATAAATCAAATTCCTCGTGTCTGTTTCCAAACCCACAGTAGAAAAGGAGTGGGAACGAAGGCAGATTGTGGGGACTGGATTTGCATGTTTCTAACAGATTTTTTTCAGCTGGTACCAACAGTTTTGGTTTTGCAAGAAAAAGCCAAATACAAAAATAAAAAATGTCTTGATGCTGTTTAGTCAGCTTCCAGGGAATACAGGCCACAACTGTTCTGACTGGGAGGAGAACATAGAACAATAAAGCAAATGAACTCCCACGGAAATAAGTTGGGTATTAGTTGAGTGAGACATTTTCTGTTTATTCATCATAAAGATTATTTGGGTTTGGAGCAGAAAGGGTTGTTCTACAGAAAAAGACCATAATGAATATGATTCATCATTTAATGAATGCCTAATCCTTAGCCTTTAATACTCCACACCATCAGCCACACACTAGACAGATGTTATTGGTAATGCCAAGCAGGGACACTGAATATCTGCTCACAGGACAGCAGTTCATGGAGCCTTCAGAGGAGCAAAGTGCCACAGGATCAGAGCAATTCTGCTGCTTCTTGAGAAACCAGTTCTCTGTGCTGAAGCTGCAGACCTAATATTTAACCTGTGGTTCCAGGTGACACTTAGGCACAGATACTGAACTTTCTAACTGGCAGCATTACCTCATCTTTGGAACTGTTTGAGAAGCTAATTGTGGAATTTTCTTTACTAATTAAGCAGTAAATATGCACACATTAAATAACAAATTTCACTGCCCAATATCTTCTTTTTGGTAATGAAAAAACCTGATATCACATTTCTCTGGAGACTTTAGCACCACCAAGAAAATAAGGTGTTATTTAGCCACAAGTAGAGTGGCTGAGCATTTCAGTTTCTTACTTTCAGAGAGCCCAGCAGGGAAACTACATCTTTTTATCACAAATGTTTTCAAGATTGGCTTCTCTCTGGTTTTCTCCTCCATTCTCCATGTGTGAGCTTCTGAATGAATACCCAGGGAAGGATGGTGCCTCAAGCTCCCTCTCTGCCAGCAGCACGGCCGCAGTGGTTGGAACAGGGAGGGCTCTGACTCTGGAACCCAGCCCTGCGGGCACAGCAAAGGCTGCACCCCTGGCATGGCTGGTGTTATCAGCTGGAGGCCATGGCTGTGTGTGGTCCCATGGCATTCTAGGAACACTGGGAATTCCATATTTGAAATGACATAGCAATTTACAGGAACCTTACACTTTTCCTGGGGACACAATATCTGCACTGTCCCCCTATAATGGCATTCCAGGCACAACCAGCAATCCATACACAGTGCTACGTTCTGAGCCTGACTGATGGACATCATACAGCCCCTCATAAAGGGGAAGACCCATACATTCAATAAATATTCTGAAGGAGAATGTTTTCCAAAGCAACCAACACTGTTTTGCTTTAATCTGAAACAGATCTATATTGAAAGCCCAGGGTGTGTGAAAACAGACAGCTTACCAAATTCTGAAATATAAAGCTCTTGGCATATACACACAGGATGAAACAGGAATAGTCTTACCTTTGCTTTCATGCACAACATCGATTAATAACAGTGTGTGTTACAACCTCGTATAAACCAGATGCACGAACTTTAGGAACTTAATGCACACACCTGAAATTCTGCCTATGGTGGAAAATTTAGAGCTACTCTGCATTTGCAGTTTTTATTGATCTAGTAGATTCTGAGTCAGATGATGTGGAGAATCTTCCATTTACATTCACACCCTTGGCCCAGAAAAATGGATTTAGGATGCACTCATTTAATATTCAGCATCTAACTGATGAGTTTCTATTTGATTATATTTGATGATATTGACCTATTGATCATAGATCTATTTGATAATTTCTTTCACTCAAGCAAATAATCCTCAGGGTCCTTTCTTAAAATGTATGGAAGAAAGATTCAGTCTTTCATTTAATCATCATAACTCTAAAAATTGTTGGTAACTCGGCAGCTAAGCATAAAAACAGATTGAGAATCCAGAAAATATCAGAGACAACCCAGAAAGTGTTACAAACCTCACAGAGACACTGAAATGAGATGACAGCAAATATGGAGAAGTGAGCATGGTCCTTCTCAAGGAATGAAACCATTAACTCTGGATCATCAAGTGATGACTCAATTCACCATTTGCAGTAATAAATATGTGAGTGACAAACAGGTTGCAGCTAGTGTCTTCTCACAAATATGAAGGAGGGAAGGGAACAAAAGAAAATAACCAAAACAACCCTGCTGTCCCTCGTTTTAGACCCCGAAACATTATGTTTCAGACAATTCCTGGGAGATCTAGAATAAAACCCCTCTCATGCCACACTTGAAGGAGGTACTTGAATCCAGGACTGCAGCTTCACAAGGAGTTAAACAGCTCAATATGAAGGACCTTCAGGTAAGTTGTTACTAATAAAAGTCCTTGTCCATCTGGGACAAAGCAGGGTCCTGCTTGTCACAGATGACAGCACTACAGTTTTCAAATGATACAGGAAAGAAAGGAAGGGGGAAAGCCAATCCTTTGGGAATTTTCTGTTCTGCAAGCTCTGAATTAATCGAGCCTGGGCAGGATAGGCAAGGGAATGCAGCCTCTCTCAGCCACATCTGGGAGCAAGGCCTGAGCCAGCTCACACCCTCTGGACAGGGAATTCCCAGCAGAAACAGCCAGGACAGTGAGCTGCAGATCAGGGTGGAAGAGGCCAAGACATGACAAACAAAACTGAGATGTGTGAATATTTTTGGATTTAACCCCTAAAAATAAAGAGTGTAGTAGTATTTTTAAGATTCAGAGTTTATATATAAAGATCTGAAACTGAGTCAAATCTCCCTTCTATTCAAAGCAGTCTCAATTTCTACAAATCAATATATAGAAATGAGAAAAATTGGTATCAGAGAATCAGCTGGGCTAGAAAAGCCCTCTGAGATCATCCAGCCCAACCCTTGATCCAACCTTGCTGTGGTTCCCAGCTCATGGCACTGATGCCACATCCAGTCTGTCCTTAAACACCTCCAGGGACAGAGAATCCACCACTTCCCTGGGCAGCCCATTCCAATGGCTGATTACCCTCCCTGTAAAGAATTTATTCCTGATGTCCAACCCAAACCTCCCCTGGCACAGCTTAAGACTGAGCCCTCTTGTCTGCATTTTAGGGTCTCACAAAGATTTATTCAATTGTACATCAGGAAAAAAAAAAAAATTTGGTAGAAAAATGAGAATAAAGATTTACTGAGGGCAAGTTCCTATTGGCAATACCTCATTCTAAGAGCTTCTACTCCAAAGGCAGGCTCAGAGATTGTTTCTCTTCAGGTAACAAGTTTCAGCTGTCACCAAGCACAAGATCAACAGTCATAAAAACTTGAGAATGGTACTGAAGACAGTGCTGGGAAGAGAGTCTTTCTACAGTGCATCCACTGGTGGCCCGAGCTGGGTAAATGCCAGACTGATTTGCACCTGAAGCCTATTTATCTACCTGAGCTGTGTTTCCTTAGGGTGACTATCCCACCTGGGAGCTGTCCCATAAGAATGAGAGATCTTGTCATTCTTCCTTTCAATGCCAAACTAACAATCTTAATATACTAACATACTAAAAGGTCTTTACCTGATATTTAATGTTACCTGATGGCTTTGAAAGCCTATTTTAATTAAGAAGCAGCTGATGCTTTGAACATTTCAGTTCGCTGGTTTCCCACGGGTTAAATGCTGAACAGCAGGAGTGGAAGGTACAATAATGACAATGTCAGTAAATCCTCAGCTTCAGCACCAAACACAACAGCAACCAGCTACAAAATGAAGCAGAAGGTAAAAAGGCTTAATGACTCCAGATCCCAGTGGGCCTCCAAAGCAAGGCAAATCAGGCAGGGGACAGACACCCACGAACCCATAAGTAACAGAGATGCCTCACTGAAATCAGGGGCAAAACTCTTGGGGGCAGCTAACCAGATCTTGTACTAAGGGAACTGAGGAAGTAGAAAAAGTGAAATAAAAGAACTTGCACCAGGATGGGAGAACCCAGCTCGAGATGGAAATGCCAGTATTTCTTTGTTATGTACTGGGTTTAACACTAAGGTATTGCAGAAAGTAAAAACATCCCAAAAAATCAGCAAAGTTTTCCCAAATGAATCCTTTTTTTCCCTGTGAATATGAAAAGTAAGCTTCACAATTTCCTCACAGAATTTCTCATTTCAAGAAAAGCACAAATTACTATTTGTATTAAAGCATAATTATTTCACAGTGTAGTTTCACTCTTTCTTTGGCAGCCATCGATAGAGAACTGAAACTCTTATTGATTCATTGTGCATGTATCCATTCATTTAACATTCTTTTGGTCTAACTTTTAATCATCAGCAGGAAAGTCTCATCTCTCCCTAGCAAACAAGGCAGCATTTTCATCTTCAAAACCCCAGAGAACCTAAATAATTTTTTATAAAATTGAGAAGTAGAGGGAGATTCTCTCTGGACTGAGTCTTTCTCCTGTTTTTGCACCTGCATTATCCTCCTGGATTATCCTGCTGTCAGCTGCTCCTGCACAGAAAGCACTGATATATGCACACCCCTGACTGAAGTCTTTTGCTTTTTCAAGCCATGCTCACCCACTTCACAGCTGATGCTGCAGCAGCAGCAGTATTTTAGCAGAGATTTCAAAAAGCATTTCATTACCTCGGTTTCTGCAACAAGGACACCCTGTACACTGTGGCAAGAGGGGGAGGACAGGAAGAAGGAATAAGCAGCTGACTGGTGTGGAGTGAGCAGTGACAGAGGTTCCCACCACTGCTTGCAGAGAACTCTGCAGCTGAATGAGTGATGGCAGTGCTCAGAGTCCTTTTAACATGAGCAAGAACTGTTGGCATCTTTGAACTCTGCTTACCTGGGGATCAGGCCAAATTGATGGAATATTTCATCTGCTGGAATTGTTGAGGATTACAGTGAAAGTGTCCCTGTAACGTGCACTTGAAAGTCTATTTCAGAACACTGAAAAGAGTTTTCTGTAAGTAGGGTGTTATTTGAAAACAATGAGAAGACAGCTGGTGTTTGCAGAGGTCAAAGATATTAGTGAAAATACCTGAATTTTTAGCCAAAATGCTAGGTGCTGCAGCAAGGAGGAAGTGTAAAAAAAAGGAATAACATGCTGAAAAATGAGTCCTGTGGGGCACAAATAGAAGATCTGACATTTTCTGACAGTTTAGATAAATCCATTGTAATGAGAAAAGAAAGATTCCGTATGAAATCAATTCTGTTTGCAATACTTATCCTCGGATGTTCTGAAGGACTGTTTCACATCTCAGAGATGACATCCTTTTCTTTAGGGCCTAATCCCAAAACCATTTCAGTTAGTGGGCCAAAAAAGACTCAGCTCAACTGGGAATGATAGCATCTGCCATAAGATTTGTTTCACATCTTTACAGCTTCAAAAGCATCACAGACATATCTCCAGGAAGTGGAGAGGGAGGAGGGACATGTCCAACTGCCCCCAAATCTTTGTTTAGCTTTTCCACTGTTTGAAACCTTTCCCACATTTTTGCTATGGTGGCAAAAAATGATCCATCTCATCACAGGACACCATGAAAATGGAACAACAAATACTGTTTTTGCAATGTGCAGTCTGCATTAGGATAGATACACTGTAATTCTTCTTAGGTTAATTAAAACAGTTGATCTAAAATGTGTAAATAAAATAGAAAATACAATGGAAACACATATAAACATGCCACATTAAAGGCTTTCCTTGAAAACTAATTGACTGGAGAAAAGGGAATCATAATTCACATGGAAAGAGATAAACAGAGCACAAAGTAATAACGAAAATACTCAAGTCAAGACTCTTACACAAACAAATATACTCTGGTGGAAGAGAATGTGAAGTTTTCCGTTTAAAGTGTTCAGTACCATTTTACTTTGTATATGTAAACAATGAGGAAACAGGAAACTTCCTCCATAGAACAATCTGGATGGCAGTTTGCTCCACTGAGAAGCAGGAAGAAGGATAGAAATATTGCCATTAGTGACAGTTTTACACACAGTTTTGTTACCAGATTAAAGTCAAACAAATCAGAGGTACATTTGTGGAAGAACTTACTAAAAAGATCCCTGGAAGATTAACAAAGGATTCAGATACTATTGGTAAATGGAGGAAGATAATTTGTTCCTGGTTTTGGGACTTAAGTGAAATTCAAAAAACCCCTCTCCCAACTCAATGCCAAAACACAGTGCTGAAGCTGGGGCTGATTAAACAGTGGAATCCTTTGCCAGAGCAGTATGTCAGATGTCCCACAGCTTAAGATAACAGAGACTTGAAAAAACTCTGAGGGAACTGCTGGAGGAAATGGGCTGGAGGACGGCCAAAATGACCAACAAATCTTTACTACTACTGATCCAAGTAAGGAAGCAAAGGAAAGATAAAGTAGAATAAACAGTGCTGTCCCTTCCTCCTCTCCCTTGCATGGCCAGCAGTATCTGCAATCACCACATCTTTCCTCATCCCACCCTGTTCCTGTGCCACATGTGTGCTCCAGTGACCTCCACACACAATGCAGAGCCCTCATTCCCTTCAGCTGAGGGGAAACCAGGCCCTGGGGAGGCAGCTGCAGCACAGCTCTGTCCCTGCTGTAGGGATCAGGTGTGTCTCCTTCTCTCCAGAACAGCTGTGCTTTTCAACAGCTGCTGCCATGGCAGGGGGGAGCAGTGCCTGGTGTGGGTTGGGTGTTCTACACAGCCCCGTGTGCCTTGATTAGTTGTTACAATTCCTTATGTTCCTCATAAAGGGTGGCGTGAGCACAACCTTCTTTTTGGAAAACTACTGTAAGAAGCAAGTCTGCCTCCTACCTTGTATGAGAGTTTGTGATTGAAGTTCTTTCCCAGAAAACTGGAAATCCAGGTTCAATTCTTTCTTGTGCTTTAGCATATTCAGGATCACACCTTCTATTTCCCAAGTGACATACATTATGCCAGAGGCTGCTACATAACAAGGCATCAGCAACATCTTTTGATAAAGCTGCATCACTGTACTGAGAGAAGAAACTGAGATTATTTGGCCTGTAGTTGAAGAATGGAAAGAGAAAGTTTTAAAATCCAAACAGGTTATACAAGTGGTTATATTCAAGGGATGAATGGGAATCCCAATTTCCAGCCCTTATATCCAGGATTACTTGTTTAATTGATTCAATAACCATTTAACCACTGAGATAAGAGAAGAGAATTTGGAGAGGGACCTGTCCTATTTGGTACTATTTTCAGTGTGCTTGTTTTCTGCCTTTACTGAGTCACTCACCAGTTTTCCAGCATCTGTAGTATTCAGCTTTTGTTGTGCTGACTCTGAAGTGAAGTGTTAGATGAAAAGAGGGGCAGAATGTTTAATATCTAAGGGTACCCCTGGAATGTGTTTTCTTGGGAGGCAGTGAAGACACACACAATCCCCAAGTCAAGCAGCAGAAAGTTCAAAAATCAGCTTTCTCTCCAGTTTTTACCTCTGCACTTAGGGAAATGCAGATACCTTACTGGAAATAAATAAGCACCTTCCATTTCCCTTTCTGTTCGCTCTTGCCCGAGAATGAATCATGAAAGCAACCAGCAAAATAGTGAAATAACTTTGTTCAATGACAGTTTGAGGGAAGACTCAGTATTTTGTAGTATTTCTTACATATCCCTCTCTACTACTTGCCTGGTGGACAAAATTCCTCAAGGAAACTCCTTAAGACCATACCAGTTTAAAACACTTCAACTTCTTTTTCTTTCCTACTCCCCGTTCACATACAAGATTTCCAGTGTTTGCTTAAACTGGTTTACATTTCATGTGCATTCGTTGTTCTGTAAGTGCATGAAAGTTTCTTAATAACTAATAGTTTAAAACTAGTTAAAATGCCCCAATGCAGAGTCTACTCATGAAAATTTTATGTCCATTTTTTTATATTTCCTGCAATCTGTACATATTTTCTCTAATTATATTTGGAAGTACATCTGCTCGGACACCTGCAGAATTACTGCAAGCTGTCATTTTCGTTCTTGAAACATTATTTAAATTTTAAATTTGGCATCTGTCAAAAACAAACAAAAAGTACTATTGGGTATCAGAGTGCAGCAGCTAAAATGTGCCGAATTTTACCGAATCACACAGACTGACAGACAATGCCTTCAAACTGAATCTTTATGTCAGCACTGTGGAGCAGAAGAAAAATCACTGTGATGTATTTCTAGTAAGGTATATTTTATTCTGATTAAGTCCCTACAAAAGTGATTGGATGAGATAACTTGAAGGCACTGACAATATGTTTTTTCCCCTCAAAGCCCTGTCGAAAACTTTCACATTGGTCCCAGTAATTCGAGTCCCAGTAACAGGCCCTGTCTGACAGACGAGGACACAGAAAGCTGTCAACCTAAGAGCAGACTGGAGATGATTGTTAAGGGGATTTGGTATTTCGTGTATTTTGCCTAATAGGGGAGCCTGTGCTCAGCATTTCCTGCAGCAAAAGAAGACAGATGAAATCTCTGGGCACTTCATTGCTGCTGTCTCTCAAAGATTTCCTGTCAAAATGGGCCTATAAGGGAAGAAAGGTTTTCAATAACTTTTTTTTTTTACCTGGCAGGATTTCCAGTCTTGCTATGAAAGAGTTTGAAGGCGCTGTCTTTGTGAAAACACTGCTGCCAAACTACCATATCTAGTTGTGTTTAAAAATAAAAAAGCAATATGACTCACATTACCATAGTGTATACTACAAACCCAGTTTTGATTGACATTCTCTCCATATTTTAGACGGTGCTTTTTTTCTTCCGTCAAATGGAGCAAGTGACCTTGATGTTACTGTGCTTTGCAACTTAAACAGGGAAAGCATATTTGTTGTCAACTTCTGTAGGGATACAATTTTCAACAGAGTACAGAGGGAAAAGGAACACAACTCCCATTATTAATAATAGGAGTTGTTCATGTAATGCCTTGTTCACCTCATTGAGACTTCACCTTTTTTGTCAGCCTCCTTAGAAGGCTGCCATGTAAATTTTATCTGCATAGAATTAAAAGGAACAAAGAAAATGATAATTCTTTTTGCTATCAATTCTAAATAAAAAATGTTGTACACGTCTGAAAAATCTATAATTCCCCAAGGAATTTAATCTTGGGTGCAATCATGAAAAACATCATTAAACACACCTCATCATTAAAATGAGCAAACAAAACACCCCTTTTCAAAACTATCTAGGATTCTGGAGACTGTTTTGAGAAAAAGAAGAGGATGTCCCAAATCATCAAATGATGCAGAACCTGCAGCTCCATTCCAGTGAGGAATACTTCTGTCTGTCCAAGGCAAGTTGTAGCAGGGTGTGGCTGCTCCTCTGTGGAACAGCCCCCACCTCCTCGGGGTTTGTGTTTGCAGTGCTTTTCCTGCTAGGAAGAGGCTACTTAACCTGCTCTCTTGTGAGCTTTTCTGCTAGAAGTGGAGCAGGAAATTCAGGTTTTGTAGGTCTGCGGTGTTAAATTAACTTGATTTATTACAGACTAGATGGAGGATTTTACTTTGTGGCCTGAGAACCCCCTGCTGTCTGAGAAAACTCAAGTGATGCACATTAACTATGTCTAAACAGACTGTGGAGGATAATTCAATTTGCTGCAGAATGGTTTGCTCCAACAGGGGTCTTGAACAAGGAAAATTAGAGGATATGAGGCTTGCTGTCTGCTATTGGTAAAGACAAAACTTACTTTATTGGAAAATAGCTAAAAATTTACTAGATCAAAAAACAAAAAGAGGAAGCATTTGTCAAATGGGAGTGATAGATACTTTTTCCAGGAAATGGGATCAGTAGCTGTTACAGAGAAACACAGAGGGAGGGCAGGGAATGCAGCACTGAAAGCAAGGACTGAAACCAAGAAAATGCAGGGAGACTGGAAGAACAGTGTTTTGAAGTAGGAGGCTCTCAGAAGGCCGAGGAAGACTTTCAGGGTCACAAGGGTGCATGTGCATGGTCACACAGCCTGCCCAGCACAGCTACACTGCTGACTGACTGCAAGGCTGGCAAGGACTCCAGATATGCAGCACCAAATGCAGGAACAAACTCATCAGCAAACTCACCACGAGGAGGAAACCTCAGCAGAGCAAGGTGAGGTAGCACAGCACAGGCCTGGCAGGCAGAGCTCCTGCCAAGTCCAGTGTGCTCCACACTAATGACTGGGAAAGGCAGGGCTGGGAAGAGCTGCCCAGCTCTGAGTCCAGAAAGGAAATCAGCGTGTCATCCCCACAGCAGGAGACACAGAATGTTGGATGGAGTAAGTCTGAGATGTCAGAGAGGCATTTGAAGGTGCCTATCTTTTTATTTACACAGAAGAGATTTATGAAAGCAGTCAGTAAAGAGCCATATTAGCAACAGTAGACAACTTCAGGGGAAAGATGTATACATTGAAATATTACAGAAGGTATTAAAATACATAAAGCAAATAGAAATTCAGAATTAAAGAGGCCACATGTTTACAAACTTCCTCAACCTTCTCTCTACTCTCCTCCAGGAAAAGAGCCATACAGACTTAAATAATAAAACATTCCAGGAAATAAGCAGCAAAGAGAGCAGGTGCTTTTCTGCAGCCTCACACACTTAGTGCTCAGGCAGATCCCTCAGCATAGTCCATCAATAGCTCAGGGGACCTGTTATTGCAATGCTCTACCTTGGCAGGAAACCTGGGATTCATATTCCTCAAAGACTGTTTTGGAGACTTACTGCATGAAATGTTTCTGAATGCACTCTCCAAGCTTATATGTGAGAATATAAGCTTCTTCTGTAAGTAATTATGATGTAATATTGCAACATTTGGGTTGGCAGCAGGGCCACAGCTGAGCTGGGCAGGTACCACCCAGCTGCCAGGAGCACTGAGCCCCTCAGGGAAGTGCAGCAGTGCAGTGGGAGCTGTGAGCTCTCCCCTTCGTCCTGTCCCCACAAATCCACATTCTGACACGTACCTCTATTGCTGGGGCAAGGAACTCCTGACAAGCTTTTTCTTGTGGTAACTTTTCACCAAGGAAACCTCCTGCAATTCACCTGCACAGGATCCCAGTCTCACCAAAAAAAAGAAAAAAAAAAAGGTCGTTCACCAGACTGGAAAGACAGAGAAAACAATGTCTCTGGCAGTATGATTCAGCCTGTAGCAGCTTGAAACTTCAGATAAAGTTGTAGAATCAGGCTTTTCCATAACAAACTGCCAGAAATTTGCACAATGATACACACTGAAAGTAAAGAATTGGTGCTCTGGGCCTAGATGGGCTTCTCTCACTGTGACTTGGCATAAGCATGGAATTAAAACTCATTTAGGCCAGAAGAGCAATTCCACTTGGTATCTTCATCCAGCTTTGAGTGATGAAATGCTGAACAGTGTTTGATGAGCTACAGAAGTAGCTGTGAGGACATGTCACGGGGCAGGTTTTGTTTGGTTCGGTTTTTCCCTTGCAGAACATGATTCAAAGTAAAGCAGAATATTCAAGGGGGCAGGGGGGGGAAAAGACAATTCCCTTGTCCCTCTCCTACCCAGTCCAAATTATGATTTATCAAAATTAATGGACAAAAAATGTCTTTAAAGCCACAGTTAAGGCTTTGATACATGAACTTTCTAGCACATGCCCTACAAGAAGTTTGAATTAACAAACAAACTTAACCTTCTCTTCATGGTCAAACGCAACTTGACCTTTATGTCATAGTTTTAAAAAAATCAAACAAACAAAACCAAATAAACCCACCTGGTATAATGTTTTAATACACAATTTTATGTGGAAACATAGAGTCTATTGTGGCTCGCTCTTAAAAACATCATTATTTACCAAAACCAGATGATGCACTATAATTCATGTGTAAAAACACCTTCTCCAGGAAGGACAGACACAAGCCTTTGGAGGATTCCCTGCTCCCATCTATCATGAGTAGAAACTGGGGAATCACAACAATAAATTCCACCATCCCAGAAAATGACATTACCCTGTACTACTCTCACAATTTTTTTTCTGATTACCAGGATTCTTCTTTCAGCAGCTGTTCCTAACTTCCTTTATTTTCAATGCAATAGAGTCCCCATATAACTCTCCCTTGTCCACATCACCATGCAATTTAGAGCAGCTGACTAGAAACCAATTTTGTAATTAAAAACTTCCATCCTACACCTTCTGAGATCTACAACACTTGTAGATCTAGAGCAGGAAATGGGGAAACAGGGGAAATACAAGATGGGCTGTTACCAGCAACTTTATGGTGTCTTGTATCATCTGAAGGTGCAAGGACATTATTGTTTTCAGCTATGTACCCTGCTGAAAGTTTCCATGCAGAGAGTGATAAAGTTTGTGTCCATCTGGACACTGCATTAGTTTTTCAGACCACTCGCTGGGTTTGAGGCTTTACCTCCCCAACCAGGATGAGCAGAATGGCAACTGGATGGAACGTGGCTTTCTGCATGGGAACAGTGCAAGACACAGGGGCTGTAAGATATCCAGGACCACACACACCCCACACACGTGAGCACTGGGCAGCAGCTCATCTCACCACAGGGCTGGGAAGCATTTCTGTCAGGTCTGTTACCCTCTGATGGGGCCTCATTTAGCAAGCAAGACCCCAGGTGGTATCAGCTGAATAACACCTCAGGTAAGCATTTAGGAATTGCAGGAAAATCTTACCATACACAGTTTGTAAAAAGGACCCTGATATTTTAAGTTTAGAAAGTCCACAGCTCAAAAAACCTGCTCTCTAAATGCAAGAAAAGATGCAAAAGAAGAAGCCTGTAAATCACAAGAGAACAGTAATGCCCAAATATGCAGAAATCTGTTCTGCATGCAATGATTGCAAGTTCAGTCCTTCTTCTAGAGAACAATGTGCTAAACTACACAAACATAATACTGTGCCTTTTACATTTCTATAGACTTTTAAGTACTTTGATGGTCTTGTTTTTATATAATTTCCAAGTAGTATTCTTTTTCTGGCTTTGTTTTACTTTCTTCTTTATTTCTGCACTAATGTCTCCGAGAATCCATTTGGTGGATTTGTAGTGCTAAAAACACTGAGGCTGCTTTTAGAATAAAGTGAAATTCCAAACAAATAATGCAGAATGAAGCATTGGCAGCTTTTTTAGCAGAAGTTAAAAAAGCTTTAAAAAAAATTAAAACTCAAAGAACCAAGAATCCACTTCCTCTTAAACAGCAAAAGTGGAACTTGAGCAGATAGATGGGTCTAAATACTTCGCACACTCATTTTTCCCTCCATCTTCTCTCTCCATTGGGATCTATGTTTGACTGCCCTGTAAAGCCCAGGTAGTATTATTAACTATCCTTCTCAAAAGACTTATACAATCTGTTTTCAGTTTTTACATAAAATATGTTTCTACATATAGTAAATATCAGGAACTAGAATAAACAACTAGATAAGTATTTATTAGTCTTGATTATGATATTATAAGCACTCTCACCAAGTCCTACTGAAACCATCTCCCCTCACTCCCAACTTCCAGTGTGGCCAGTTACCAAAAAATGGCCAGTACTGGGGATAGCAGGGCTCCCTCTTTAGCCTGTAAAACCACCTCTTGGATATAATATTCTCAAAGCACTGCTCTCAGTTGATTCAAGTCATGTTTGCTGTGATGTAAACATCACAGCATCACCGAAGTGTCAACATCGTCAAACATTAATTTTGGAATTATTTTAACACAGTCTGACTACACTAACAGTTCATCAGGGTATTTGAACTACAACATCCTTGGTAATTTGTGCATATACACTACAAATTAAGGAAGCAATGCACTGCAGAATCTGTTTCCCTTTCCTACCATAGGCAGAAGCCACATATCTCCTGTGAAGGAAAACCATTACAGTTACACCCACATTCCAACATTCATTTTCTGCAAAACTGAAGCATCCAAGGCTGTTACAGAATCTAACGAGACACCTTCAGGAAGCTTCTCAAGAGCACAGTGAATCCTGTCCCACAGGCCCCTCCTGGCCTGGGGAAGCCACACACCCATGTCTGTGCTGTGCACCAGGACACAGGGCAGGGGAAAGCAGCCTGGTCACGTATTTCTCCTGGCCCCCTTAGTTGCCAATGTTTTCCCCATTTGCCCAACATCTGATGTAGCTCTACAGACACTTTAGGTTCTTTAAATGTTGTGTGAATAGGCTGCTGTTGAAAGAAAGAGGAAAAAACCCACAATTAGGACGTCTGCTCTGGGAAGGACTGAAATATGAGCTCATTTTTCCACAGGCACCAGAGATTACGTGGGACAGAAGGGACGTTATACATGCCCTAATTTCAGGGAAATCTGCACAGAATCTTCTTATAAATCTTCACAGAATCCCATCACTAGACATAGAGCTACAGCTCCCCAGGTTTCATTAGTTCCACTGCTTGCAAACTACGTGTTTATTTTAATAAAACATGAATACCTGCAAACAGAAGCCTGCCTGCCAGGTGGGGTTTTTTTGTTTGGTTGGTTTACTTGAAGGGCTTTAGATAAAGCCATAATATTAAGCAGTAATTTTGCCTGTGTTTTAAATCACACAATCAACAGGGAAATTACAGATGAGAGGGGGGGCTAAAATGACTGCTGATGCAGAATGAGTAGAGCCTGCCATCCCCACCCAAGCCTGGCTCAGGCTGCTGCCACCCTAATGAAATTCTTCAGGTTATTCTAGATTCTTGCATTCAACACTGCAAAACTGAGTTTCCTGGCTAATGCTATAAAGCAACACTGAATAAATACAAACAGTTTAATCTTCCTCTGCAGTCATATCCTCCCACACTGGTAAGTGTAATTAGAAAAATGCTACATTGCATGCCTTGAATAGTGAATGTAGCTGATTGTTAATCATTATATTTACATAGTTTATATGAAAAATATTTAAATTCATGAATGCTCCAACTTTTCTTTGCTATAACATTAATACCTGAACAGCACCTGAATGTATAATAGCATATTTGTACCTTATGGATTCTTCTGCAATGTCCTTGTAGGAAAACTGTTGGACAAGGATCTTCTGGGTGCAGAGAGCATTTGGAACTGAAAGAAAAAAAAGGAGTATTTCTTGGATAAAAGCGACATATGCTTGGAGGGAAAGAGGGGAAAAATACACATTCCAAGCTGATATGAGAATGTGTTCACATAAACATATGGTAAACTGTAGTATATTAGAAGAAAATTTGAGGAAGTGCCTTTTATAAAATCCTATTTTTTGGCAAAATTTATTATTAATAACCTTTCATCTGTTTTTAACAACCATAAAATAATGATTTCCACAAAAACACAGTGATAAAAAGGTTTATATGAAGCATGGAATTTCATTTTGCCAACAATAACTGTCTTGTATTTGTTTTATAGAGAAGAGACAAAACAAAAATGTATCACATATTTTGAGAAAACAAAAAATTAAGAACAGTCTTTTAACAAATACCTCTAGAAATTTGACTAGGAAGCAATGTATACTCACTAGCAATATCTGTGATAGGATTTTTGAAATGATACAACAAATGCACAAAGTATTAATAAAACATTTTTTAAAACCTGAATTTGGAGGAAGAGCAACTAGTATTCCATAAAATTAGTTTTCTAAACCAGACCTTTATTTACAAAAAACCCTCAGCTTGTTTTCCAGTCCAGGCTACCAAGGACTCACTTTTCAGCCAGTCAGTGTTTCCACCTTTAAGGAATGAGTTTCCAGGGCCCATCTGATTTGTTCATTCAGATTCAAACATGTTCTAAACATTCTTATACACACACTTCACTGTTCAAACACGTGCAAAAATGAGAGCAACACTGTCCACGTGCAGTACAACTTTACCAAAGAGTCTTAAGAAATGCTTCATTCAGCTGCACTGCAGCTTCATGAAAAAACCTTGAAATAACCTTAGTGCCTCTATTAAGGTAGGCATTTACAGTTCTCCCTTGCTCTTAATCTCTGTTTATCCCATATTCCAAAAAGGACTGTTCATGAATCTGTGAGGTGCTTTAAACACATTTACTTGTTGAACACATTAAATGTGGTGTTTCATGACAAAGATACACGTGAAGATTTATTTCCCAATAAGAAGCAGAATAGTGGGCATGTTTGGTGAGTAATTAGATTATTGATAGAGTATTTAAAACTCAAGAGTGCTATGAGTGAACTGACCCCCTGAATGGTTTAAAAGCTAATTTTCAACAGTTTTCAACAGTTTCAGTACTTACACAGTGAGCCCACTAGAACTAAAATGGAGATTGGAAACAATTTCAGCATATAGACTTGTGCCATAACAGTTCCTAGAATGAGCACTCAACAATCCAGTGTCTCATGCAAAATCAATTACTTTTTAGTTCAAGATCCTCAGCCACTGAAACAGGATATTATTTTGTGTCCTGAATAATATCTTGTTCCGGTTTCTAAGGAAACCAGCACCAAAAACTAAGTGTACAATGCTGCATCCTCCAGAAATTGCCTACAACATCAGTCTCTAGGGTATTATTACCGAGTGCTATTGGCATTTCAATTCCTAGAACCCTTAAGCAACTGGATGGTTTGTTTAGATGCTGTTATGATCTACCAGGTATCGAGGTGTTCATGCTCACCTCTCCGCATGGCTTCCCAACCCACGGGCACACAACGACTTCAAAAGCTCCACTTCAAATCAGGAACACCATTTGTGAAGTCTCCTTTTAGGACTTCCCTCCTGCCACCCTCAGCGTGGTGTCACTGTCAGACTCAGTGTGTGTCTCATCACCGGGTGTCACCACTCTGCTTTCACCCCGGGAGGAACCGGGCCCAGGCCTGTCCTGTGTGCTGCCAGCAGGGGATCTGAGGGACAGTGTGCCTGAAACTGGGTCTGCAGGGACAGTCTGACTGAAACTGGGTCTGCAGGGACAGTGTGCCTGAAACTGGGTCTGCAGGGACAGTCTGACTGAAACTGGGTCTGCAGGGACAGTCTGACTGAAACTGGGTCTGCAGGGACAGTCTGCCTGCCAACAGGGGATCTGAGGGACAGTGTGCCTAAAACTGGGTCTGCAGGGACAGTGTGCCTGAAACTGGGTCTGCAGGGACAGTCTGACTG